>QLSR01000272.1:2134754-2183741 GCA_031780015.1 Citrullus colocynthis
AAAAAAAAAAAAAAAAAAAAAAAAAAAAGTACAAATTTTCTTTTAGGGAAAAAAAAAATAAAAGTAAACTGGTAACGGTGGAGATGTAAATGGAGATTAGAGAATTAGAATCTTAGAATTCTCTGGGGTCGACGAAAATGGACATGCCAGGTGGTGATTTAGTCCAGTCACCGACGGAGCCGTCGCTGAAATCTTCACCCAAGCGCTTAATACACCAAAGATCTTCCTCGCACGACAGCATTTTCCAGTGAGGAATGGCGGTTCTGAGTCGCTCTCTGGCGGAAACCTCGGTCGCCACCACTCCACATCCTTTCTCCTTCGCCAGATTATGCGCATACCCACACAACGCCTTGACCATCCTCCCAGCCTCGGGTCCTTCTCCGCCTAGTCCATACATAAAATGCAACCCAAACGGCGTGAAGAGCTCCGGAACCGACGGGAGCCGAAGGCAGGGAAACGCCTTGTCCAAGACGCGTGTCGTTTTAGCGAAACTCCGCTTAAGGCGTGAAACTCCACGTAGTTGGAGTCTGAACACGTCATTGCAGTTCCAAACACTGAGAACCGCCCAAGAGTTAGGCGGGTCGAGTAAGAAACGGTCCGAACCGGGCCAGGTGTGTGGCGTGTAGGTGCCACGTGGGAAAGCGAGGAAGGTGCCGAGAGTGAGGGGGTTGTTAAGGATGGCGTCGATATCGCGAGGGAAAAACTCAGTGGTGGAGAAACGGCGGCGATAGAGAATCTCAGCGTCGGAGCGTGAGAGTGGAAGGATAGTGACGCGTTTAGACAAAGGAAGTGGATGAGCAAAAACAGGGTTGACAAGGATGGCCGGTGTACGGAACTTGGAGTATTCGCATTTTTCAGTGAACAAATTAACCGACGCTACGTTGTCCTTTTCCGTCGCTATGTACGAATACTCGGCGCCATTTTCTCTGAACCACTCCTCCATTTTCTTCACTAACTTAATCCCAATTCCCATCCTCCTGAAAAAACGCCGGCCGTACCATAAATACATAAAACGTATCATAGTATAAACATCGAGATTAAAACCCACACAAATAAATACCGGTGAGCGGGAGAGACACGGAGGCCTAAGATGTAAGCGAGTTTAGTATAAACAGGGAGGTGTTTAGGAGGTTGATGATCGGAGTGATGAAGGGCAGAGCGGGAGAGTTTTTGACCGCATGTAACGGTTTTGATACAGCCTCTAATCATCCCCACTATCTCGTTCTGGTCGCCCGTCGCCGCCACCTGTTGAAAATACCCATTATGAGTGCGAGACACAAAACCATAACCAACACCAAATACAAATACCAATAACCTTTCGCATTTATAAGAGAGAGAGAGAGAGAGAGAGAGAAGGGAGTTACAGAAAAGGAAAAGGACAAACGAAGGAGAAAAAGGAAAAGAAAAATACCAGCATAAGGAAAGCAGGGGAGTTGCGGACCCTGCAAATTGGGTCACCTAAGAGGTCGGTGAAAAGACAGAGTTTGCCGCTTGGTCCGACTTCACACCTTCGTTCCACATCTTCCACGGCTATACAATCTTTACTTGCATCGAACTCTCTTATCACTATTGAATCTCTCTTTGTTATCATTTTTTTTTTTTTTTTGAAATCAGAAGAGAAAAAGGAAAACACATGCAGATGTGAATTTAGAGATGAAACAGAGCAGAGAAGAAGAAGCAGTTTATATAGGATGAACTGGCCACTCTTGGCAGGCTTTTCGAGGCCCGGAAGAGGGATATCCAATCCAAATAACGTGGGTTATAAGAAACAAGCAACAAAGGGCAAAGCCGAGAGGGATTTTAGTATATGAGAGTGGAAAGAAGAGAGGGGGGGTTTTTATAAAGGAATACCAAAATCTTTTTTCAAAAGAAAACCAAACCTGGCTGACTTGGAAATTCTTTGACGTTCTCTATTTCAACAAATTTGAATTTTTGTTGTTTTTCTTTTTTTGCCCTTTTGGCTAAATTAATATTAATATTATTAGTATAGAAAAAATTAATAATAATAATAGTAATAAAAATGTTTATCATTGCACAGCATTCCACAATGATGCTATCTATTGATATACGATTACCCTTTAAACACCTTAATTTCAGCCCTCTTTCTCTTCTCCTATTTTGTACAATGAAAAACAATAATTCTATATTAAATAGTAAAGAAAAGAAAAATGGTAGTACCCTACTAATAAATGATATTAGAATTGGAACACAAAAAGAGAGAGAGAAGGGCAAAAGTTTTTAAGAGGAAGAGGAAATGGCGGCTGTGGCTGCGCAGTGTCATGGTTTTAAATGGCTTTTCATTGGTTTTTAATCATTTATTTCTATGAAACCAGGCCTCCCCTATCATCACCTCTTTCTATAATCATTACTCCCTTTCTCTATTCCTTTTCAGTTTTTTTTTTTTTTTTTACTGCCCATTTCTAATTAATTATTAATTATTTCATTGATTAATAACCATTCAAATACATACTTGTTAGAATCAATTCTTGTTCATTACGTTACCTAATCAGTAAAAGAATTATTAATCGGGTGGTTTTTACTAATTAGTGCGGTGAAAAAAAATGATAGTTTGTTTTCAACCGGGAGATTTTAGAAGCAAGATGAAAGTTGGTTCATGTTATGAGCATGATGATAGGTGGATGTGATAAAAAAATGGGAATTTCATCAATAAAATTTTCAACAAGAGTTGCGACGCGGCGGGTTGGATGGAATGCTCCTATGGTGGTTGGATTGGATTAGAGTGGTTGAAGAAACGCATTTCTTAAACTAGTTCGGGTTGTTTTTCAATGTTTATCCACATTATTACCTCTATATCATTCTAACTCTAAAATAATCCCAGACTCAATTTTAATAACAATTCCATTTTTAATTTTCTTTTCATTTATAACAAAGAAATATTTGAATCTTCAGTCAAAATTCTACAAATAAAATTAAATTTAAATTTGTGAGAACCATGAATAGAGAATGTTGGATAACAAAAACATATAAACTTGCAGTAGAAGTATAGTGTTTATGAACTTAATTTTAAAATTTTTTTAAAAAATTAAATGGTTATTGAATGGACATAAATAGTTAAGTTGAGATCTCAAAGTACTTTTTTAGTGTAACATATTTGAATGAAATACAAGAATTTGAACCTCCAACTCGAGGGAGATAATATATGCCAATTAAAGTATCGATTTAATATTAAATTTATTTTTGCTCCTACAATATCATTTCAAAAAAGTGTTAGAATATTGACATAGCATAAAATTTACGTTCACCAATCAACTTAAGCAATAACAACGAATTATAATTATACTCACGCTAAGCGTCTTGAAACTTACTTAGTTGCATGTGGCATAATTTTTTTAAACAAATATATTTTATATTCCACCTTGATGATGAGCAAGGTTTAGGGTCGCAATCATATGGTGACCCTTTTCATCATTATTGACGGCTGAGATGTTGCCACGAAAAAGGATGAATAGATTTCATCAAGGACACCTACCCCTACCCTTCCCTTTCATAAAACTGCCACCGCAGTCCTACACATAATCTGAGCTACCCTTAGCCTCTGGGGACAATTTACTTCTCATTTTTATTTTTATTTTTATTATTTTTTTTATTTCCCCTTTTATTATAAATAGTGTAGGAGCATGGTGGGTGATGAATTGGCAGGGCATGTAAACTCTGCCATTTGCATATTGGCATAATGGTAATTATCTCGAACAACAGCCCCACTTGCAAATACTGGACGTTACGTCACCTCTAATCAAATCCCCTTCTCAAATTACCAATTAATTATCCAATCATTTACTCTTAGACTTGGAATTGTTAATTCAGTAAACTCCATTTTCAACCGCTTTAGTGGGCCATGCAGACTTAGTGACCCTCAACTCCTCCAAAATTTCCCCCCCAATTCTTTTTAGAATAAAATTAACTTTGGAAAATGATGTGATTATATTTTTATTTAAATAAATGACCACTTTTAGAGTAGGGGACTTGGAAAGTCAATGAGAAACCAACAAAAATCCACCCCAACCTTCATATTTTTATTTTTATTCTTTTTGTATTTTCAATTTACATATACCTTTTTTTAACAAATTGATTGATATGACTTGGAAGCTTCAAATCTTTTATCATAAAGACTTCATCAAACTCACCACCTAAATAATTAATTTATAAACTGTTTGTAACTTCTAAAACTTTAATTCTAAAATATGCATCAAACAATGCTTTCACACCCCATCATTTTTTAAAAGAAAAACATAATTATATTCATTTTCGTAAAAGAAAACAGTTAAAGAAAGAGTTAGAAGTATGAAATTGACGTAATTAATTATTTAATACTCTAAACAAATAAAACTTGGAAGACCTTTCATTTGACATGGGCTACCATAACTTCTTTAATCCCTCTCATTATTGTCTTTACTTCACTAACAATAATACTCTAATCTATTATTTCTCACAAACTTTAAAAGAATCTAATTTTGATTCATTAGATGTTATTTTCTTTTAATATAATATAGGAATGGAAGTTTCGAACTGCATATTTTTTGATCTCTAACATATATAATATGTTAGTTGAGTTAGACTCATTCTAATAATTAACAATCATTTTTTATTAAATAATTCAATCCAATCAAATCCAACCATCCCAATAGAAAGGTGATTCTTCTTTTTCTCTATACATCTCCTTTTTTTTTTTATTTAATAATAATATAATATTAAGAGTATAGAAATGAGAGATAGAAGAGATATGTGAATAATTAGAAGTTACTGTTGAGGTTTGTGAGTATGTGAATGATTCAAGCAGAGAGCTCCATGTGTTGTCCACTTCTTTGCACAGTTGTCTTTGTTTCTCTTTCTCTATCTATCTCTAGACAATATTATTTATCAAACGAGAAGAAATGAGGAAGTGATTTTGTTTTTGTCAAACGAGTAATTTTCCAAGAAGCTCACTATCACCAACAAAACAGAATTAAATATTCAAAAGAGAAAAAGAAAAAAAAGGGGGAAATAACCTACATTTCTATTTAGGTTGGAAGCTTCTCCAGAAGTACCTCGAATTTTCCAGCTACAGCCACGTACTTGTGTAGATTAAAAATAATTAATTCTAACCCATTAATCTCCCACTTAAAAAATTTAGACCCAAGTTGCTAAATTTCTCATAATCTAAAAGAATAATTACCAACAAATCTACATTAGTATATTAATATATACATTTTTTAACAAAGCAAAAGTGGATCCCCTTTCCACTAAATTAGAAAGTAATTGGAATGTATACAGAGAATCTAGGTACCCACCCAACCAAGTTGGTGAAATGGAGTGGAGTATATTTATACACACACACACATATAGGGAGTAAGCACGTAGAAATTGAATTAAAAAAAAAAAAAAAAAGAAAAAAAAAAAAAAAAAAAAAGGGAAAAAAAAAGTTAAAAATGAATTAAAAAAAAAAAAAAAAAGAAAAAAAAAAAAAAAAAAAAAGGGAAAAAAAAAGTTAAAAATGAATTAAAAAAAAAAAAAAAAAGGAAATGATAGAATTAGATGTAAGAAAAAAGGGGCAGAGAAAAGGAAGTAGGGCCTAGAGATATTCATTGATGTTGATATGAGTGTTGAATGTAGATTATATAAATATGGTACATTGAAAGTACGCTTGTAAATATATATTTATAAATATGTCAATTTCCCTCTCTTAAATTCCACAGTACAATTGAATTTCAAGCCATTTGTAGGCATTGAATTTCCATATGTTTTTGCCCCCACTTCTATTTTCACCCTACATTTCTATTCTATTTCTTTTATTTCACGTGTTTCTTATGAGTTTATTTTTTATCTTTTGTTATCATTATTATTTTTTTTATACTTGCATGTCAATTCATCTGTAAGGTTACGTATGACGTGTGCATTAATCAAAATTATCTATAATGAATCATCATTTGTTAAATTAAAATGATAAGCATATCAAATTTGATTGGTCTGATGTTAGAGCGTGTCTAATCGAATAAGATAAATGTTCTTTTATATAAAAAGCCAAAGTTAAATGATCACACGACAAAGGAGATGGAAATACAATATTTTTCTCAACATATTAAAGTATAAGTATTCTTTAATGTAAAAAGTCGAATTAAATGACTACACAACAAATTATTAGATGAGAATTTAATAAAAGTATAGTATTCTCCAACTTGTTTGGATAAGAATTTTATTATCCCTTTTTAAATAGTAACTCTAGCAAGTGCTCCAATAAACCAATCCTTCCTTAAGGTGAGAGATCCATATTTAGAAACTTTTTCTCACAATTATCAAACTAGAGTATAATCTCTGTCTCTATTTATCAAATGATAGGATAATCATTACTTCAAATCACTACTAAAATACATAATATTTCTTTCATATTTCACTCAAAAGTTTTTAATTAAATGAATTATTTAAGCATGGAAAGATATTTGATAAACATTTCAACTTGTAGTGTTCACTTCTTTTTCGTATATATTGAGTTTTAACAAAAATATTAGAAATTCAGTTGTCCTATGTAAAAAGTGTTTATAGAAGTGATAGCTCCGATCGTTACAAAAAGAGTTTATGGTTATGATTTCAAATTATCAAAATTAGAAAAACTTTAAGTTTGAGTGTTCCAACTCTAGTTAACTTTCCTTAGGATCTTAGTTTGAGGATAGGATTAAAAGGTGTGAGTAGTATAAAAATTTTGAGAGAGTGCTCTTCAAATTACAATCGAGAGAGGCAAAATTAATCTATGTGATTGTAACAATTTTCACAAAATAGATCTCTTTCTCATGAATGGTGATTATTCAACCAATTTGAAGTTAACCACGAAAGTCTTATGTTTTTTAATTTTGTTGTTTTCGGTTAACTTTTCAATTATTTTTGTACTTATTCATGCATTAGTAATTTGGTAGTGAAAATTTTTCCTACTAGTATAGATATTTGTCAAGGTTCGAGTATTGTCAACAGGGAACAACACAACTGAAATAATATAATTTTATGATATGGTTTTTGGAAATGTATTTATATATATTATCAAAGACAGCTACCATGTAGGTTATGAATAGGTAGTAGCCTAGGGTAGAAATCCAGATTCCATATATTACAAGAGACAAAGAAAATATATGAAGCTGTTCATCTTCTGACTGTTACATTATGTTTCATTGCCTGCCATTAATTTTTCATAAGCTCGTTTTTTAATACAAAATATTTCATTTGTCCCTTCTTAATTAACAATATTTTTTTATTAACATAACAACATGAAATTTGATGTTCAAATTTATAGATCCAACGACGAAACCAAATCAAGCAGCAATATATATATACACTGTATTCAAGATAATATGATGAACAACACTTTTTCTTATTCCATTAAAGTATAATATGTTTTCTTCCTTTTTTTTTTAATGTTGGATTTTTAATTTAGGACTTAATTAAACCATTATCATTGTATTTTGTTGTATTCATTTTTATTATAAATTATATATATTCTTAAAAGAACTAGCTCAAGCTTATCATATTAATTTTCAGGAGAAAATAAAAGGGGTTTGGAGTTACTTTGCTCATATTCGTTATAAAAATAATACTTGATGATGATGCTCGATGATATTGACAAACACAATAATTAATAAACGACCAAGGATAATGACGTTGATTAAGACCCTAATGACAAGCACAACAATATTTAGTTATAACGCCAACCACACTTAATTATCATATTAAATCCACTTTAATAATTTGCCACGAAATTGGATTATATTCTAATTAAGCTGTTTAAAATTAATTATGTATGTGAATGAAGTAAATTTCTTTGGACTTTAGAGCCTTTTTTTGTAATTATTTCTCAACACAATGATTGTAAGTCAAAACAAGAGAATTAGGCATATTACTTTGAATATACTTATTAAAATATGAAATTAACATAATAACATCAAGATTGAATCGAATAGACTAGATCACAAACGAAGATTCTTTGTTCTTATTCGTTCCCTTCATTATTACAATAATCGTCATCATCATAAAAAAAAAAAATTAAAAAAAAAAATACACATTATTAAAAAGTGATTCCAAGCATCAACCCCTCTATATATAAATACACACATATATATACGAGCACATAAATTATTCTTATTACTTCATGTAATGGTTGAGACTATCAAATTTGGAATCAAATCAAAGATTTTTCGAAATTTTTTAAGCAAAAAAAGAAATGAACGATGGATCTAATTGAAAAGAATGGAACAATTATAAGATGATCATTATTCAACTTCATCCTTAGAATAGAATAATTTTAGAAAAAGAGAATTAGTTAGATTGTCTTATTCCAAGATAAGGGGTATTTGGAATCTCACTTAATTCTCATTGATTTAATTTGTGATGAAGTTTAGGTCCGAATCGATTGGCGATTGGCTTGATAAGATGATATAGGAGTCCATTCAAAATTGTTACGCAATATCAAACAAAAAAAAAAAAAAAAGATTGCTGTGAATATATATAAAATATATAATTAACTCACAATGATAGTTGATCTTTTGATTGAAATTAATTAAAAATTAGATTGGTTAGGGGGACGAGGAATGATAATATAATTAAAACTCAATTACTTGGATTTGGAGTATGATATAAAAGTAAAAATAAAAATAGTGAGAAAAAGAATAACTAGGGTTGGAATTAGAGAAAGGACCACAAAGTAGAAAGGATATTTAATGAAAATATATATGGAAGGGTTTGGCCACACAAGAAACAGTAGGTCCCAAAGAAGGAACCATATGATTTATGGGTTGGAAAAAGAAATTTAAAATAATAATAATAATAATAATGATGATGACGAAGAAATGGTGTTGGTCAAAAAGAAGAACATGGGTCTTCGACAGGTTTGATGTTAAGTTAAGATGTTGCATCCAAACATAAAAAAGAGGAAAACAGTTAAGAGACAAAAGGAAAGACAATTGCCTCGGGAAAAATCTATGCTACGGATCTTGTTCCCCTTTCCCTTCCCCTTCTAAAATCTATCTCTAAACTTCATATTACTTCACCCCCCCCCCCCCCCCTTTTTTTTTTTATTATTATTATTTTTAACCCATCTCTCTTTTTATACTTTACTAGCAATAACAAAATTATGCATATACTATATTTCGTTTTCATCTCTAATACTAGTGTACGTCTAAGTTTTTCAATCCAACAATAATGACGTGTGTGATATCAAAATGATTATGATTTTTTTCTAGGGTGAAAAGTCTAAGAAATGTCCTAGATGACGCAATATTAGTAATGTTGGATTTTAACCATATATTAGAAAAGTAATTGTTCCACATCGCTCATGTTCAAGGAAGTGATGAACTCCAAACACAATAAAAAGAGAATATGTGGTTTTGGTTTCAAATCATTCTAATTTGAAGCAATTCAACTTTGATATACTCATTCCAGTTGTGTGACTGTGGTAATTGGAGCCACGAAGAGATTTTTGTGTGTATTATAGTAATTTTTCACGTAATGAAATTTTTCTTGTCTATAGTTTTTTTTTTTTTTTTTTCGTCCAATTTAGAGTTTTTGATCCACGTAAATTTTGGTGTCTTTAGTTTAATTTATTAATTATGTTTCTTATTCCTTTGAGTTTGGAGTTAAATTGCAATAGTAATAAAGAGACTGACGTGTGTCTCTAATACTCTCATATTATGAAAGATTTGCATTATTTTCAATATGTTTCAGGAAGATCAATTTCAACGATGTATTTGTATTTATAGATTGTCAATATAACTAAATAACAAAACTATATATATGATAATTTTCGTTTTCATCTCTAATGTATGCCTAAGTTTTTCAATCCAACAATAATGGCGTGGCATAAAAACTAATCATCCTATTTTTTTAAAAAAAAGATTAAAAGTGTTACTAATTTCATAGCCCAAGACGTTAATAATGTTCGGTTTTGACATAATATTAGAAGAATTGTTATCCCACATCGAAAAAAATTTAAGGATATAATAGACTACAAACACTATATAAGAAGTTTATGGCTTTGATTTCAATTCATCCTATTTCGAAGCATTTTAAACTTGATATACCACTATGAGATTTTTTCTCTCTACCAACGCAAAATAAAACCAACATATCTTTAAAAAAGCATCAGCAGAACATCTGCCAAAATTTTTTGTTGGGTTAGTAGAAATGAACGTCGACATTCACTAAAATTCTTATAATGTAATAACTGTAATTGTTTAAGTGGTATAATACCATGGAATAGTTTTTTTTGTTTTTTTTTTTTTTTTTTGTAATTTGGTGTCATTGAGATACTTTTTACACAGTGTTATTTTTTTTTTTCATCCGTGGATAATTTCAAGTTTTTTGATACACGCAAATTATCTTTAATTTCTCAATTATTTTTCTACTAAATCCTTTTGAGCTTGGGGTTGAATTGCAGTAGTAATAATAAAAGAGTGTTTTAACTTAATTATAAATATATGAGCCCCCCTCCAAATTTTGATGAATGAAGTTAACGATCATGCATAAAGTACTTGATTAGTGCTAAATCCCAAATATACTAAAATTAATAGGAAAATTGGTTCACTTATAACACAAATGTAGGCTTCCTTCCAAACACTCAAATCTTCATAATCAATATTAAGTCATGTTTGGTTCTTGGATTTCACGTGGATTAATTAAACTTTAGCGGTATTTTTTCTTTAATTAAACAATAATGTGCCAATAATACTACAGAGAGAGAGAGAGAGCTGTAGTGTCTACAACGTGGATGAGTTAAATTAAAATATTGATAACAATAATAATAAAGTAAAGGAATGTAAAGCAAGGAAACATATTCACTGTAATGTTGGAAAATGTCAGTGCCAATGGAAACGAAAGAGTGATTAATCAATATAATGCAAAACACAAAAGGCAAGATTAAAAAACTTAATTAGCTAGAGACAGTTGGTTTCGATGTTTTCTATGCCTAATTAATTAATTAATTCACATCCTAATTTCCTATCAATCCAATAAACTTAATTAAATTTAGTAAAAGTTATAGAGATTTATTTAATATATCTCCATCCATGCCCTGTGGTGTGGCTCGAGGAATTAAATCCTATATACGACGATATTGATATGATGTGGGGATTAGGTCACCAAAAAAAATCAAAACTTTCTCTCTCTATATACTTGTTAATTTCAGTGTTTAGCTACCTAATTAAGCTGCCCACTTTAATTAATGTAATAATTTTGATTAATTAGAGGCAACCCCAAAAAAGTAGAAGAAAACAAAAGCTGGGTGCGAAAAGACTTTGGGTATAGGTTCCAATGTCACATCCTTAGCTATAAATTAGCCCATATTTCTTTTTTAAGGGCATCGAGACCTTAAATTTTTAGACACAAAGATTAAACCTTTTTTACAAGTCAAACATTAGACTATATCCTTAATTTGACCATAAAGCTAAATAATTTCAGATGTGATGTGAAAAAGAAACTTTTTTTTTTTTTTTTTAATTTGGGGTGGGTTTGGAAAGCTCAATTCTCAAGAAGGGTAACTGTGCAAATTTGGTTAAAAAAATTATTAAAAAAAAAACAGAAATTAGAGAGCAAATTACGTATAAGGTGGGGGAGTTTTGTGGGTAATTAGGAGCTATGATTTCTGAAGTTTGTTTAGTAATGTTGGTTTTGAATTTAGAGTGGGAAATTGGAATTAGAAGCATTAATAATTATAAAAAAATAAAAACATTATATTAAAATAAAAAATGTATGGTAAGAGGCCGACACTTAGATGCGGCCATGGCTCACCCAAATCCCAAATATTCAGCATTTTGTCTCCCATTATTTCTTCTTCTTCTTCTTCTTCTTCTTCTTCTTCTTCTTCTGATTCTGAAATGACCTTTCATAGTTTTGCCTTTCTTGACAAATCAACTGCATGCCAAACCCCCTTCAAATTTTATTTATTTATTTTATTTATTTTTATCTATCTCTCTCTTCATTAATTTGTACACACTGGGTTCTTCTTATCTTATCTTCTGCATGGAACTTCCAGTTCCCAAATCAAAACAAACACACCGTCGTTTACTCAGTTTGAATGTTATCTCATAATTCTTTTTGATTTTTTTAACGTCAGTAACACATCACTATGTTGTTTGTTGCTACATAATTACTAACAAACGTGGGACCCAAACAAATATGGTTGCCAATGGATACATGCACACGAGACAAATTTCGAGAAACAAATTTATTTGTATCCAACGGTTATTAGACAGTAAAATAAGGATTTTGAACATGTATCCAACGGTTACGGAAAAAAGTCAAATTCAAAGTCAAGAAATATTTCGAAAGGTTAATGTGGTAATTTCACAAGGAAATTGTTTTGCATGTAGCCCATGGATATTAGGAAGATGGAATATGAACAGTTGAATGAATAAAAGGAAGGTTATTAAGAGTAAGGACAAAAGAACTGAATTGGGAAAAAAAACAAGAAGAGGGTCCCAATTGGGACTCCCCCATCACTTTGTATAATTACAAAAATAAATAAATAAATCATTTTTTTATTAAAAAAAAAAAAAGGTAGCCGCCATGTTGTTATATTCACCATCTTTATCTTTTCCTATCATCTTTACATTAATCACTCTTCACCTTCGGCTCCTTCAAAGAAAAAGTGCTTAATGCTTAATTTTTTTTTTTTTTAATGGGTGGGTGGGGTGGTGAGATATTATAAATATTATTCTGTGACTTTTAACCTAATCTAACCTCATCCATTCTCATATTCTTTTGTTATTTTGTCTCAATTTGGTAACTATTTGGATACTAGAATGTGAATATTATTTTATATTTAATTATAAGGGTAGGATATTAAGAAGGTATAGATGTAAAGACCAAAATGACCTTTTGTGTGAAATTGAAAAGTTACAACTACAAACTACATATTCAAAATAGATAATATCATATTGTTTTTTTTTCTTTTTATCAAGTTACTAGAGGAGAAAAGGAATTAATAGATGCATTGAGTTATCTCAACTAGGTTGGTCATCTTTATAACAATTATATCATATTTATTATAAAATATGAAAAGAGTTGTTAATATAAGAAGGTGTTTGAACCTAGGAAGCACGTACACTTTAATTTGACTAGCATGTCCAACATATGTCAAATACTTGGACACTCCGACACTTGTTGGACACGTATCGTGCACTTGTTAGTGCTACAAATGTGTTAGACATGCATTGAACACTTGTTGAGTAGACTAAAATTAAAGACACATATATAATAGCAATAATAACTTTTGAGTGTGAAATATATCAAGCTAAGTCTTTTAAGCATATAAGTGTGTCAACCCATTCACTTTGAATTTTATTTTGGTATGAAAATGATATATATTATTAAAAATGTATATTTTAATAAACGTGTCCTTGCCGTGCCGTGTCCTAGATATTTAAAATTGTGTGTCGTTGTGTCTGTGTTGTGTCGTATCCATGCTTCTTAGGGTTTGGGCTCCGAACTTGCCTTGGTGGAGTCGGCTATTATTGTTATAACCTATTCAATGTTTTGGTCTCTTATTATAATAGTTGAAGTTTTCGATTGTTATAAGTCACAGTTAGTTATAGTTTAAATTCTCATAGACTACAATAGTCCGCACTCAAAGCAAAGACTATTATAATTTAGATTAAATAATTTGCACCTCAAACACAGATTATAATAACTCTTGGTTATGATAACTAACTCCATGCGGATGCCCATATATAAGGAAATTTCTCTATTAAAAAAAAAAAAAAAAATCTATCAAACAACATTACAATGCAATTTTCCTTCATTTTAATCAATTCAAGGTCTTTTTAGGTAATTTCCAAAGCAACCAAGTGTAAAGCATAAAAACAACCAAGTTAAAAATATAGTTCTCTTTGTTTTCTTAATATATATGTTATTTTCATCTCAACTACTACTTCAATATTATTATTTTATTTTAAGGTGAAGAAGAAAGAAAGAATGATGGAAGATGAAAATGACAATACATTCCACCACACTTGTTACCATCTCTATCTTGGAGTGTCATCTTCACTATACAAAAAGCAAGAAGTATTGGGTTTACAATGATTTTGTCTTTGCTACCATCCAAACTCTTCTACACCAATTCTCTTCACATACCCCAAATTGAAGTATTTTATTTTATATATATATATAAAAGTAGAAATGAGGTAATTTCAAGAGAGTAGAAGAAGAAGAAGAGAGAACTGGTCCCCAATGAGTGGAAAAAGGAGGGTAGGGAATATCGGATTAAATGCGAAATGTTTCAAAAGCAAGGTAAGTTTGGGATTCCCATGTCTTAAGTTTGTCTACAATTATTAATGTTTATAAATTAAAATGCCAAATTTCCCCTTCCCCACACTCGCAAACAGCACGTGCAATCACCACAAAATCTCATAAAAACGAAAATGACATATCTTTCTAAACATACCATAATGGGGCCTCTTCCCATATTCACTTCCTTCCAAGACCAAAGCAAATTCAAGACTATGATAGATTGAAGTACACGCACTGTTTATAGAGCGTGGGCCTTTGGAAAATGATTTCTCAAAAAACATAACAAAAGAAAGGATGCTTAAAATGAAGATTGAGACATACAACTCTTGGATTTCCTTCCATACACAAAGGCCCCAAATTAAAAGCCTAAAATGTTGTTATTTGCTATCCCATGATGCTTTTCAATGTCACTTTCAAGCATGCACATTTTGTCCCCCTTCTCTCTCTCTCTCTTTCTCTCTATGAATAATATATATCTACACACAGTTCCTCTTTTCTTTCAACCATTATATTGTTTGATTTTACTAATTCTACACTGTTTGAATTTGCAAGTTGGTAAATTTGTTCAATAAATATCATATACTATACTGATCTGTCCTAACTAACTGTGATAGTCAACACTTCGTTTTGATGAATGACGTTTGATTCAATTTGTACAATATTGTCGTCAAATCAATTTGATGTTTCTTTTTTTCTTTAATGAATGTGTTCCCATTGACAGAAGTACGATTGGATTGGATTGTTTGGAGTTACCAATTAAATTAAGCTCCAACAACAAAAGAAAAAACATATTACTTTATATCAATTAGTTTGTTTTAATTTATAAATGCTGTTTAAGAAGGATATACTCTCACGGCTCCTGATTGTATAGTAATAGGTACTAGATCTTTCCTAATTGTTAATATATACTTTCATGTCACACATACTAACAATTAAATTTCAACTACCTCGAACATATAACCTCTCAATTTTGTCATATCAATGAATGTCACATGGCTTTGATGTGGGATTTAAAACAGTGTTGAAGCCCAGCCCAATTCATTTCATGAGAATTGAGGAAGAAAAAGAAGGCTTCAAATTGGAAAAGAATAGGCCCAGCCCTAAGCCCAGGTGAAAACACGATGAGATGGTTTGTTAATTATTATTATTGTTTTATTCATCTTAAAAAGGTAAACATTATAAACAGGATAAAGCCACAGCATTATTGTAGTGCAGTTACTTCTATAATCAATAAATATCAGATATAACTTCAAAGTTCTATATGTTATTTGATAACTACTGGACTGGGTATTGAAATATTTTATAGTTTTTCTTCATACATCTAGGAAGTAACAATGCAAAACTACCGACCACAGTACAGCCTCTAATAATTTCTCCATCTCAAGAAGGAAAAGACTGTCAACCCAAAACGGCAAACAAAAAAGTCATAAAAACTATCTGATTTTTTATTTTGAAAATTAAGCGTAATTATTTCTTTCTGTAGTATCTACTTTAACCAAATTTTGCAAACTAGAGAAAAAAAAAAATTCTAAAAACTTGTTTTTGCTTTTAGAGTTTCTAAAAATTCAATCATTATACTTAAAAAAGATAAATGATAAGAAACAAAAAGAAAATAGGCTTAATTTTCAAAAATAAAAAACAAAAAATAAAATGATTATCAAATTAGGACTGTGGATTCTATAATTTAAAAGAAAAAAAAAATTTGTAAAGTACTGATCTTTTGAAATGTTGTTAAAATAAACTATTCAAAATCAATCAGATTCAGTTGATTGATTGGATCAAAATATTAACAATTCGACTACCCAAGCCTGTCCTGTCCACATACCAAAGTACTTCAAAGAAAGGAATTATCACCAAATCAGTTGGACCCACAACCAGCTTGGGAAATGAAGGTGTCATCCTATTATCACACATGATAATCAGCCATTCAAATGCACAAGAAGATGGTGCTTTAAATTAACCGACGCAAAAGAATTTACTTAAGAATTAGCCAAATATTTGGGGGAAAAAAATAACGGAAAATAACTTGGTTTTACAGCACACAAGGAGTGGCACATTTCCTCGTTACACCAAAATGGAAGTTCTTAAACATCATAGAGGATGTGGCCAAAAATACAGAGGAGAAGATTAGAGAGAGGACGCACAATTGTCAGCTTCCCGCCTGGAATCGATTTTACTGGTTCCGAGTTCTGCTGCTTTCTGCATTCCTAATAGGGAAAAAGTATGGATGGGCCTGCATTTTACATCAACAAATTTGAACTGATAATAAATATTGAAACGAAACCAACTATTATAGAGACTGAGTCATTATCAGTATATATTCAAATAAAGATAATGACGTAATGACAGATGAATCTTTACTAAAGAACATTTGATGACATTGTATATGCAGAGTTTGAATACGAGGAAACGCATTCAAGTAAAAGCTATATAACTATATAAGTGAATAAAAGAGCAGTACTAAGAAATCCGGGGGTATCTTCAACCCAATACTAATAGCAACAAACAGTTAAGACATCACAATAACATTATCCTCGCATAATGAATTCAATCCAATAGTGGGGAGGTTGCATGAACATAGATCATTCGAGATAGAAGAGAAGGATAAAATGGTTTAGTGCAGTGAACAAACCATTGCCTCTTTAGCAGTTAGCCTTTCTTGATGATCATAGCGCAACAATTTGTCAACGAAGTCAACAGCCTTCAATGTAAAATAAATATGATCAGAAAAATTAAACATAAACAAACAAAATACTCAAATCATAAAGTGAAAAAGTTTCTGTTACTTTTACCTCAGGGACTGCCAAATGCTGATTGTCAACATTGATGAACTTGGTCCAAGGTTTTCGACTATGCCTTCAATCAAATTTATTAAAAATAAAGTAAGCAATAACTTGTAAACTCAGTTAAGTGGCCAATGATCAGCACAAAATAAAAATGCAAGGCTTCAAGTCCTGGAACAAACCTCCCAACAAGAGCGGAAAGATGTGGGTCTAATTCTATTCGATATTTACTCAAATAAGTGTTCAATTCATCTGTCCCCAACACCTGTTCCAGCAAAAGACCATAAACATCAAGTTGGAACTTTACCTCTTGAGGGCAGTTCGTTTACTCATTCTATCTATTCATAACTATATTCAGATGAATGACACTCGAACAGTGTGCACTGTTACATTAACCAAACCCTTTCATTCAATTACAAGATAAAAGAACCCGACACAAATCCAATAGAGTATGGAGTTGCTTCTCACAGATAAGAAAGAGGAAAATACACATGGATGGGATCAAAACTGTGTCACCGAAATTCTATTAGCTGTAAGAATAGAATAAAATATTAAACTTTAATTAAAGAATATTCCATACCTTAGCTATTTTAACCAGCTGATCGTAGTTATCATGTCCATAGAAGAAAGGCTCCTTACGGAAAATCTGACGACATAAATTACAATTATAAGCATCAAGCAATTCTACACAAGTTGAATGTTTATTTAGAGAAAGCTAAATAAGTGGAATATGGAATAATCAAGTCATCTTCCATCTCAGGATGAACAGGAAGCAGAATAATATCCACTCTATCCAAAGCAAAGATTTCACATTCTTTTTCTCCTTTTCATTTTATTTATTTATTTATTTGTGGGGGCGGGGTTTAGACTTTAACAATAAAAATTTCCAATAAGCACAAATATCATGAAAAGATGCCCAAATTCAAATGAGACAACATTATAACTTTCATGCAGAAGACACCACAAAATGCAAGACATGCCGATTCCATAGGATACTACTATGTATGAGACCTCAGTAACATACTGAGCCCAATATGTCTTCCACTTGCGTATGATGAAAAAAATATAATCCAACATATAACTCCAAGTAAGTAATAGCAAGATGTTAGAATTTCTATTAAAAATTTCAGCAATTATTATTAGACCAGAAAATTGTAGTATGAAAAATTGTAGACATGAACCAATTACCCACCATTCCGGCAAACATGCAGCCAAGACTCCACAAGTCCAAAGAGTAGTCATAATCTTGTAAATCAACAAGAAGTTCTGGACCTTTGAAATATCTGCAGGTACTCGACAAGATAATGAAGGGAATATATTGATTCAAAATCATTTACAACAAACTTATAAATGCCACTAAATAAATCTTAATAAATTTATTTAAATATTAAACACTTCCACAAAGAGAACAAACAAACAACCTTGAAGCAACGCGAACATTATACTCTTTCCCAGGATGGTAAAACTCAGCAAGGCCCCAATCTATAAGACGAAGTTTGCGTTGCTCATGATCAATCATCACATTATGAGGTTTGACATCTCGATGCATAATTCCTTGTGAGTGGCAATAATCCAATGCCTGCACATACAGTTTACAACAACATGGACACACCCAGAGTAGGCAAAGTCAAATAAAAACTATGGGGTTGAGGGTTAAATGGTTAATTCAACTGTAACACTAGCAACATGTTGGCATGCAAAATAAAATAAATAAATAATAATAATAAAAAGATGCTCACTTATCATGGCAATGAAAAAGATCTGAAACTATATGCTTACCTTTAGAAGTTCATATATGTAGTAGCGAATATCAAAGTCTGAAAGTGTTGGATAAAGAACTTTAAAATCAATGTTGTTCACATGCTCAAATATAAGACTAGGCGTCTTCGATTGCTGGTCTCGAACAATATCAAGCAACTTCACAATATTTATCCCTCCACAAAGATTCTGCAATATTTTTATCTCCCTCTTAATCTGCATTGAGTAAAACAAACCAAATCTGAAATATGAGATCTTGAGAAAACAATATCTTCAAATCAACAGAAAGGAATTAAGCACGTCTTTGTGAATTCTGAAGGACATGAAAACATGCTTAAAAGATGCTAAAGATAAGATTCAAGTTGATAAATAGTTTGCTAACAAAAAAGAACAGCTTAGCAACAAATATGTTTGAGGGATTTAACTTTAACTACAAACACAAAATGAAACAGGATCAATACGCATGTGAGAGAATTACATGTGGGTCTCGTAATCTGATCATTAGACGCCCAAGAATATTCAAAAGACAAGAAGCAAATCTCCATAGGCAATGATGAACACTAACACGACTTTGTACTGTATTACTCATCCTAAAGTCTAAACATAAACTACATCTAAACAGATGAAACATGTAAATAGTTTTTCACATGAAGTGATCATGATCAATAGATAATCATTTGCTAGAATGCACAATTCCATCAGAGACTGTAACAAGACTAGTGCAGTTGTTAGAAGTCGTAACTAAATGACATCAAAGTACAGAAAAGTATTCTTAGAAAGGCATAAAGTCTTTGAAGCATGAACACCAACACAGACGCAGCAACATAACATTTTCCATAGGATGTGGACTACTCAAGGATATGTTTGATCAAATAATTTTTGAAAAATCCATAAGCTTAATCTTACTCTTTTTTATCCCGTCTAAGTTGGTATAAATGTTATGACGATGGGAACACTAACCATAGCCGACCCTCAAACAAAATCCTTTTATTTCAACATCTTCACATGCCACTCAATTGATTTTTATTGAGCACAATTATATGTTTCCTATTACATCCTTTTGCTGAATTCTTACAGGTTTTTGTAACTTTTCAATTATTCAATAGTTCCTAAATGCAAACATAAATATGAGTAGCTTACAAATAATCATTTTTTCCCCTCATTTTCTTGAACCTCACAGGTCCCTTGAATCCCAAATATGTATTATATAAATAAAAAACTAAAATAGTTGCCAAGCTTCCCAAGCATGACAGAACATGAAACTCTACCCAAAAATAGAGGCCAAGCTGCCTAGATAACAATCAAGACAAACCCAAATGCACATTTAGGATACAGCCAAGCAATGAGTTGTGACCATACCAACTACAAACAATGCTAGAGAAATACGTAGACTAATAATCAGAAGATACATTATACCTGAGCTATTGTGCCACAATTGATGGCAAAGAGAAAGGAAGAGTCACAAATAGGAAAGCAAGAAATCAAGCAATGCCAATAGTTTCCTAAGACATTAAAGTTCAAATGCTAAGATTAGCCACGGTATATATTATATAAGAAGAAAACACGCGATATCTCCCATGGCATTACTTCCCATTGGCAATGAGACACCTATGTTACAAGTACCACTACACAAAAATGTTAAACCGTCCGTGCAATATTCTTGACAAAACAGAGCTTACCTTCTTCTTCTTCACAGGTTTAAGAATCTTAATGACACATTTTTCATTGTCAGTGCAGTGAACACCCTCGAACACCTCGCTGTATTTCCCTCTTCCCACCTTCCTCACAACCTCATAATTATCTTGGTCCCTGTAAAATGAACACCATATCATCCAAAGATGGACAACAAATAAGCCAATAACATTAGTTTCATCCAAATGCAAAACTTCCTTTTTTGAAATGAAAATTCATATCCCATCCCAAGATTAGAGAGCTTCAAAATGAAAGGAAACGTATTCGTATAAGCTCGTGCAATTTAAACGACTAAAGCAGTAGTAAGCCAAGTCTCCATAGGTTTTGCTACCAATAAAGAAAGCAATAAATTATATATATTCGACACGGACTTTAAACCAACCGAAGCCCATTTCTTCCCCTACTTTTTCTGTCAATCAAACTAAATCGGAAAAAGCTACCCCTAACAAACAAAATACATCGGAGAGAAGAAGAAGAAAATTATTATTACCCCCACTGTACGGTGAGGGACTCATAGTCCCAGTACTCCTTAGGTCGGATCACGTTAATATCGGCATAAACCCTAGCCTTGGAAGGAGCGCCAGGGCGGCGAATCGATTTCCCGATCTTCTGCGCCAGGGTTTCTTGAGGGGATAATGAACGCAAACGCGGCTCGGTTCTGTGCGGCGGTTGAGGCGGCGGGTGGTGGTGTTGGGAACGAGATAGAGAGGTGGCCGAGGAAGCAATCCGACGGAGGAAGAGGAAGATTGAAGGCGGCGATTGGCGTAGAGAGAAACCGGATAAGAGCGGAGGAGAGAAAAGAGAAGAGAGAGAGGTCCGGTAATTGGGAGAAACTTTGAAATTGAGCGGCCTTATGGCCATCAAATCGCTGATTGAAACCAAAAAGCTACCACCATCGATGTTTCGACTCAAATACCCTTTTTTTTTCCCCTCAACAAATATCTCTTATTTGACTCCACAAAATAAAAATAGAAATTAATTCTTAATAAATATAAATCAGAATAATGTGAGGGTTCAAAAATACAACGTGACAATAATACACACATATATATTATAAAATTATTTGGAAGCTGGCCATAAACTTTTTGAAGACTAATAACTTACGGAACATGAATCTATATTAAGATGGAAAATGCATCATGAATCGAAACAAACTATTTGGTGTAACAAATATTTGGGTATTTTTCTTAACGAATTAAAGTCCATAACAGCTCTTTAAGTCTTACGTGGTTTTATAGAAAATGACTTTATTTATTTTCAATTAAAACAAGAGTACATAGCATTGCCATTAGCTAGTAGCCACTGCCGTATTGTCTTTTTCATTTTCTTTTTTGAGGTACAAAAGGACAACTCTGTTGTATATCTATTTCTGTCAATTTTAATTTTAGGTAGACGGTTTCATGCTTTTATTAGGAAAATCGTCAAATTTTACCCTAATTTTGGCGTGAAGTTTAAACATCAAATTTTAATGTTTATTACAAACTTATAAAATAATTGGAAAGAAATAATCATTTAAACCTACTGACACAGCCATAAATTTGTTCATAATTTTCACGATGCGTGTGATTAGTTGTTCAACGAAGACTTCCTACCTTCAATATGAAAGATGTATAAATTTACCGGTCTTCCTCAAATGAATTATAAGTTCTCAACCTACCTATCTCATCCTTTCTCCATAAATTTACAACATTCTTTTGCAGGCATATGAATTTATAAGTGCATATTTGGTAAGCAATTATGATTGTGCTATATGTTTTGTTAATTTGAATTGAAACAAAATATGGGACTTATTGTTGAAATATTGTATTTAGTAAAAATAATTAGAAAAATATTATAGTTTAGAAACTATTTAGAAAAATATGGTAGTTGGGAGGAGAGAGAAGATTGAAAAGTGGAAAAGCCAAAGATTGAGACCTCAACCTTCGACCAAGGCAAAGGTCGAGACCTCAACCCTCGACCAATGCGAGCCTTCAACCAACGCAAGGAGGCTTCAACCTTCGACCAATGCAAGACCTACTTCAACCAACGCAAGAAGGCCTCAACTTTCGACCAACGCAAGGTCAAGCCCTCAACCTTCTACCAGTGCAAACCCACAGGTGGAAACTTTTGCAAAGATTCCGTTCGCCGCAAGTCCCCTCTCGTCGTCGCAGAGAATCTGTCGCAGGTCTTGTCTCGTCGTCGCAGAGATTCCCTGCCGCTGAGGCCGTGACTCATGGTCAAGGGTTCAACCGTCGACCAAGTCTCTTTAAATGCCACGCTGCCCTCTTCTTCCTTCCACTATTTCTTCTTCCAATTCCTTGCTTCTCCTCCTTCCGAATTCGAGCAGTTCCCACTATTTCCTCTCATTTTCGCAACTTCTCACAAATCCGAGCAATTCCCGCGCCAACCTCTTCTTCCTCTTATTTTCCCACTGTCGAAATACTCTTTTTTACCAAATTTACGACGTTTGTAAATTTGATTTATGAAATATATATCTTTTTAAGATAATATAAATTTTTTTCTCTATTCTCATGCTTTTTTTTTTTACAGTATTTATTGTCATTTGGAAAGCAAAGATCGATGGTTGTCACTTCGAGGAAGATAAAAAAGTAAACCATTACTGAATTTGTCAATTACCATTTTATTTTCTGATATTTATATTATGCTAGATATACCATTTCAAGCTAAATATGTCATTTTAATGTTCGTATTTATTTTGTTAATAGTCTTGAATTGAATAATATTTATATATTGATGTTATGAGTTTCTATAAGTTAATGTTCTTGTTTATATTATATTAGTTTTATTATATTAATATTATATTAGATCTACCATGTTGATAATTTTAATATAGTATTTTTATAATTTGTCTTTGCTTTGCATTTCACAAAAAGTTGTTTTTTATTTGAAAATTTTTATTTTAGAATGTATTTTTGTTATATATATTAGTTTTTTCAATTGAAAAAATTAAGAACTTCTTTTTTTAAAAAAATAATACTAATTTTTTTTAAAAAAATAATATTGATTTTTATTAAAAGAAATAATATTAGTTTTAGAATTTTTTAAAAAGAATATTATCTTTTAATGTTCTTTTTGTTTTTTAAATTTAGTATTACAGTAAATTTTAATTTTTTAGTACGAATTTATATTTTTATTGCATTTTAAATATTACTAGACTTTTTTAATATTATAATTTTTAGTTAAATAATTAGTGATGTATATTGTTGTTTTCTTTTTTTAGAAAATGGTAGTGTTTGGGATTTATGTTGTTTACAAATGGTCATATGATTGAAGGTGTTCATGGAGTTGAATATGACCAGCCAGCATGTGGGGGTTTTAGCATAAATGTGAATAGTGGACTTGTTTTTGAACAATTTGTTGAAATGATTGGGTTGTCACTTGGTGGTGTAGATATGAGATCAAACCACTCGCAAATAATATATAGACATCCTAATCTAACACCATTATGATCTGTAAAGTATATGTCATTCCCCATTCATAACGAACAAGCGATGAATCTGATGTTTTCAATTGCAATGCTGCTCCCGAACCTAGTGCATTTATACGTTAATGTGAGTAGGGTAGGCTTGGATATAAACTTGAATGCACAATCGTTGAGTCAGTTTGAAGACCCAAATCAATGTATTGATCCCGATCTTGAATCAGTTGCACCAGCCTATGACGATGAAAATATGGTGGCTGGTAATCAATATAGGAATTTTAGAACAGAACAGACGATGAATTCGAGGAGTTGGATTTCGATGGTCGTGAACATGAAATGTCGTCAGATACATTCGTTAATCCTGACATGAATATAATAGATAGCGTTAGAGAGCATGACCCAGTTGTAGCCCCGGTAGTCGTTGACAATACCCAATTGTCTAAGGGTATGATTTTTCAAGACAAAGAAATGTTACAACATTTGGTCAAGTGTTTTGCTATCAAGTGTCACGCACCATATGAGGTTGTGGAATCAACACCGAATATTTGGGCAATTCGGTGTAAGAAATGGGAGGATGGTTGCAAGTGGCGACTCCGTGCAACGACAAAAAAAACTCACAATTTGTTCGAGATTACTAAGTATGTTGACCAACATACATGTTTTTACTCAGAGTTTAGTCAAACTCATGCGCAATTAGATTCTTCAATGATTGCACTGGAGTTTTGTATATCGTACTGGATGTCAATTCCAAGTTCGCAAATTTAATAAAGTAGTGGAAGATATCAAGCGAATAAATTGGAGTTGTATGAGTTTTTTTGAGAACATTGGTATTGAGCAATGGACTCAAGCGCATGATGGATGGTTTAGGTACAGGTGGACGGCTACGAATCTATCAAAGTGCATCAATTGAGTCCTCAAAGGAGCTCGAATGTTGTCGATAAATGCTCTTGCTCAAATAACATTCTACAAATGTGTAAATTATTTTGAGAAAAAAAGAGAAGAAATAAGAGCTGCCTTAGAGCGTCGAGATAAATACAGCCGGTAATAATTTTCTTTTTAATAATCAACAATTTGTTCCAAATATTTTTATAATACTAGGTGAGTAAATATTCAGGAACGCACACGAAAAAAATCTCAAAATGGGCTGCAAGATCCAGTAAACATGAAGTCCAATCATATGATCAAAATGAAGGTGTATTTCATGTGAAAACCGGATGTCACAACCTTAATTCTAAAGGAGGAAATATTCAAATACTGAAGCTAAGTGATTCCGAACAGTAGTGTTCATGTAACAAGTGGCAAGCATTTAAGTCCAAACCAAATTCTAGAGCAAGATTTAATAAGTAATAGTCAACAAATTGGAATTTATTTATCAACATATTTTTTTCTTCCATTTGAACTCATTTCGATCATTCTTTGAGCTGCTTTGATCAGTACAATTGCCGTGGCTCCTGAGCCATCAGTGAGATACCACTCTGGAAGAGCTAGAATTCTAACCTTGTGTCAGGACCTACGGGCCAAGGGACAGTCTCAGGTAGACAGTTTCTATGGGGCGTAGGCCTCCCAAAAGGTAACGGAGGCGTGCAAAGGTTTCCTCGGGCCAGACGGAGATTGGCCCTCGAGTGCAGCATTCCATGTTCGCATTTTATGGCAGTTTGGTCACGATTTAACATGAACTATGAAGATTTCATTAAGGACTACTATAAAATGTTGACATACGCTGCATGCTACTCTCCTCAATTTCAACCTGCACCGCGTGAAGATTACTGTATCACACCTCATAATATCCTGTTTTACGTGTCGACCCAACGTTATTGAGAAAACCTAATAGATCAAAGACTTCACGATATCATAATGAGATGGACTAGACAGAACCAAGTTCTCAAGTACATGCGGATTTTGTAATCAGTTAGGTCATAATCAAAGGAAATGTCCTTCGTTACAAAGACAGACACTAGATAGTTAGAGATTTTTTTCGTTAACATTTCTATCATGTAACCAATGTTTTAATAATAAAATTAATATTTCTATCATGTGCTCTCACTATCTCACTCTCTCGCTTTTAAGTCCTAATTTATTTGTATGCTTTACACGATAAATATATAATTTGTTTTCTTCCAGATCATGGCTTTAAACCCAAGATCGATTAATCCCGATATTTTATACAATCAATATGTTCATCGATCAACAAATGTATGGCAAGATCGGACTACAGGCGAGATATGTTGTAGACGGCGTGAGGCGATTGTTTATCGTACCATCCCACTTCATCGTGGCATACTACCACTTCTGCGTGCATCAGGCTTTTATGGGGTTGTCAGGATTCATTCAGTTAGACTGACACCTCATCACGACATTTGTTGAGAGATGGAGGCCAGAGACCCATACATTTCATGTGCCTACTAAAGCACACGCTCCAGGACATAGAAATATTATTTGGGTTACCCGTCAATGGCGAGCCTGTTACCGGGGTAATGCATGATGATTGGCTACATATTTGTCAGATGCTACTTTGTGTGACCCCACCTGCAAATAAAATTAGGGGATCAAGGTTGAGTCTAACATGGCTAGAGTCACAATTTCCAAGACTTGATGATGATGTAGATGAAGAATCTGTCACGAGATACGCAAGAGCATACATACTGCAGATGACGAGCGGAAGTCTGTTTTCTGATAAATCAAGTCACTTCGTGCACCTAATGTTCCTTCCACTTTTAGCCAATCTCCATGAGGTGGGATGGTATTCTTGTGGTGGAGCGTGTTTGGCATGGCTGTATTGACAGCTATGTAAGGCAACAAAACCTGATGTTCGTGAAATCGTTGGGCCTCTGATATTGCTACAAATATGGGTTTAGGAACGATTTCCAACAATGGCTTCACAACTCCGACATGTCAACGATCATCAATTAGCAGAACAAACCTACGGTTCTCGGTATGTCATTTAAATTTTATTTAGCTAATATTTTTTATGATTAATATAGTTAATTTTAAACCTAAAATATTAATTTAATAATATAGGTGGAGAGACCAATTTTGTGTAACTAGGTCAGCTACACATGTAGTGAGTCGATATAGATATATGCTTGATCTGCTTCAACCTAAACAGGTATGTGAATACTAAACCCAAATGGATTTTTTATACATATTTTTTTTATATACTTGTATTTAATATTTTTAATGTAATATGTTATTTTTCAGATTATTTGAGAGCCTTACAAAGCTGTTATGGACACCTTGCCCAATTTTTGTACGAGCGGTCAAGACATATGGCGGACGATGAGCCCATTCATATGTTTTCACATTGGTGAGTGACATCTGACAGGGTAATCCGACAGTTTGATTTCAAACAGGATGTCCCATTAGAGTGTAATATTGAACCCCTACTACATGACATTGACCTGAGAACTGCAGATTGGTCTGAAAAAGTTGCACATTTGGTAGTGCGATGGCACTATTGTAGAAGGTTTATTGCAGTCGGTGTTTCGCTTGGGCAATTTGATAAGGATGCAACTCAAGATTACATCATTTGGTATAATAATATTACGAGACGCTACATTACTCGTCCGGGAGCGGCTTTGGGTCATTTGGTATATAATCAAATATTGTCTAATTATTTTTTATTTAAATTTATTTGAAATATTATCTAATTGTTTTTTATTTAAATTTATTTGAAATATTATCTAATTGTTTTGTAATCGACAGAGATCGAGCAATAGTAGTCTTCGTGATGTTGCAAATGATCCAGATCAAGTATTTACTATATGCAATAATAACACAAGTTACGTGGAGGAATTACACTACATGTATGATATACCTATTGCACCTCCACCCGTTCCTAGGCACATATGCTCGAGCAGAAGAAGATGAGTTTGATGCGGTTAACCATAATGTGGAAGAATTGCCTCCTATGATGCAAACGCAAATGCAGAGCCAGACTGGTTATGCTAGTCCGATGATGATGCAACCAGCCTTTGGTTTAGGATATTATGATTCAGAGGCCGGGCCATCGTCTTCAAACATGCATACACATGAACACAACGTCTATGAAGCGCTTGCAGAGGTACTAGAGCAACCAAATCCACCAAAGCAATCTAGAGTGTAAAGTCGACGACGCCAACCAGCTCGAAATTGGCGACATCGGCCTTGTGGGATACATTGAATTTTTTTTATTATTACAAATTTTAGTAAAAAAAATAACAAATTGTTGTATTAATATTGATACTTTAATTTTATATTGGTTGGTTAGTGATAAAAATATATGTTTGTTATTATAACGGCTTTTAAAAGAATGTTAGTTAAAATAATATTATTAAAGTATAATTCTAAATAATTTATAAAACCACAATATTTTAAAAAAAATTTCAAGGTGGAGGTGGAAGGTGGGGAAAAAATAATTAATATATATATATATATATATATATATATATATTTGGTCGAGGGTTGAACCCTCGACCAAGCCAAAAACAAAAATAGAACCAAACACCATTCCCCAAATCCCAACTCCCAATAAAAACTACAATATTTTCATAAATATTTAAAAAACTATATCTCAACTTATAAACTCATTTCATTCTTTTATTTGACGAGTAATAATTTGCAGTTTTTTTAATACAAGTCATGTTCATGAATTAATTAATAGTTATTTTGAAAAATTAAGAATAATTTATATCCAACCTTATATTTGGTAAATAACTGCATATAGTTTATAAATATACTATGAAACACATTAAAAATAATTATTTAAATTAAAATCAACTCTATTGTTGTTGAATTTTTATTTTCATTTGCTGTCAAACAGATTCCAAATGGGCGGGCCAGAACGGTAGCTGGGCCCAAATGTTTAGAGGCCAACCAGGAAAGTGGAAGCCCAAAGATGATAAGGACGCACGTGAACCACATGGGCCGACAAATAGGTTGAAATTGGGGAATTTTGTGGTCAAAAGTAACGGCCTTTCCGAAGCAGACAAAAGAGATCTGGCAATGGCTCAGCCTCTGACCGGAAAAAACTTGTTTGTCCACGCGCTCATAATGCGACTCAAAAGCGGGAAACTTCGAAACGGAAAAGGGTGAGAAATAGTTACACAAACAGCCGCACGACTCAAATCCTCGGCCGCAGCCCCCACTCTTGAAGATTAGACGTAGCCTAGCCGCCATGGATGATGTTAGGGCAACCTCTGCTTGGGTTGCTAGCCGCTCCTCCCACGTCCTCGTTGACTCTTCAGGTTCAGTTTTTCGCTTTCTTTTTCGCTTTCGGGGTTTTTTTTTTTCCTCTTCGATAATGGCGATGGTTAATGTGGGTCGTTTCTTTTGGTTTTCATATTGTAGGTATTGAGAAAGTGGTGGAGACTATCGAGTCGATTCCTAAAGTTGATTGGGATTTTGAAGGGATTCACTATTTTGATAATGGCCCATTAACCGTCCAGTACTTGTTCGTCTTGGACGCCTTGAATTTCTGTTTCTGGCCTGGTAAAATTTATCTCCCCCTTTTCTTTTTCTGGCCTGGTTTTTTTTCCCCAATCTTTATGGTTCGTTATATTATCTCCCAACTGTGTCACTGCCACTCCATTTTTGTTTCAGATATGTTATTTTCTCCTTGCAATTGTTTCTTCTTGGTCGATTCTCCATTCTCTGCGTTTAGTTCTTTATAATTTTTACTGAATACCAGCTTGTGCCATTGTTAATTTCACAATTTTTTTCTCTACATTTGTTCATTTGGTATAGAACGCCTCTGCATGTTGACTGTCGTGATTGCTAGAGGCTCGACATCTTAAGATTAAGAAATCTCTGAATTGAGCCTTGTGTTTTACCATACCCAAGATCATACATTATTCGCTCCAGATATTTCTTTATAGCATTGGAAACTCAAAGTCAATGATAAACGACTGGTTAGCACAATTAGGAAGCTAGAAAAGCAGAGAAACGATTTTAGCTTTTGCGCTTCAATAAGATTACACCCTGGAATGTGGACAAAGAACCCAACTGGACGATCATATCTCACAAGTTTTCTGATTGCGGTACTCTAGATTAGGTGTAACTGTGTATGTCACACTTTCAAAACTAGTAATGAGGTCAAAGGTATGAGAGAGGATTTAGATTTAAAAGATGAAAATGGAAGTTCAATTTGCGAATCAGAGTGTCCCTCTCAGTTTGACATTTGTAGAAGCCATACAAGTAGTTTATATCATTATGCATTGTAGGGAGAGACTGAAAGGGACAATGTTACTTCTTTTTCTCGCATTATTCCATTGGTAATTGTTCCTGAATTTCTGATGTGTATGTTATGTTTATGTTTATGTTTACATGTAATGTTATAATCTAAAGAGGCAGTTTAATATATATTATTATTCTCAAAGATATATTTCGCTTCACTTAAAAATTATTTTCTTCCTCTCGGCTAAAGATAAGGACTTGAGCTATGATCACTTGGCCTCGGGTCTGAAGGCTGCTCTTCAAAATGACAAGTCAGCATTTGATGCTGATCGCCTGCAAAAATACACTGGTAAGTGACAATTGAAAAATGATAACATTAACATCTTAACCTGATGGTCTTATTTCGTTAATCACTTTATGAATGCGATCAGGCCCTCAATTGCGTGAACTGTTAAATTGGCCTAGACCACTTCCTTTGGAGGATGAACGGGTTCGGTTACTGCATGAGGTGAAATAACCTTCCCATCAGTAGATTCTAGTATATGTTTACCCTTTTGTTATGGACGATATTCTTCTGACTTGCAATTACTTATCCTTGTATGAAAATATGTTTGTGAGATCATTCTATTTCATGTCTTAGGTTGGATGCGAACTAGAGAGAAGCTTCGAGGGTAAAGCTTCTAATATAGTGGAATCCTGTGGAAAATCAGCTGTGAAACTTGTTGCTGTTATCACGCAACACTTTCCTGGTATCAACATTTATGTACTTCTATTAAACATGTTATTTGTTAGACTTAGGTGCTAAATTGCTAATGTTAAGGAGAATATATTGAGATGGTTGTTTGATATGTTCACCATTACCTTACATTAGGCTTTCGAGACCACTCTCTCTACAAAGGCCACCAGGTATTTCTGTACAAACGAGCTCAAATATTTGCAGCTGACCTTTGGGGTGCATTCCGTGGCCAAGGATATGGAGAGTTCAATGACATCGGTTCAATTACCATTATGGCAGACTACATTGTTCCTGCCGTACTTCGACAGCTTGGGGTGCTAAAATATAGTTCTACACTTGCTAGCATCATCGATGCCAACAGTGAAATCGGTCCAGGCAGCGAGGAGGAAGTAGAACTCCGGGCTTGCTCAATATATGCAGTTGAGAAAATGCGAGAATTGATCAGTATGAAATCTGGAAAACAGGTATTTCCTTATTAAATTATCTTTAGCTTAGGATAGATCAACTGCACTATCCTAGCATCCGATTTTTCATTCAAAAGAACATTGAAAGTATAGTTTACTTCCTGGCAGCAAACAAAAACCTGAGAAGTAACAAATATCCCATGATCCCATCTTTATCCCTCGATCTGCTAATGCTTTTGGTTATTCAAAATATGGAGTGAAAAGATTTGGGTTTTTGCAGGTTCTAAGCGTGGAGTTAGATCTTTGGCTATGGTCCTTTGGAATCCAGTGCCCATCTCTGCCACACCATCGTACTCTTTCAATTTACTATTGATTCCAATCCAACACTTGATCTGATAGCCTTCTGTTATGCACCTGCCAGTTAGAGAATGGCAAAATTTTGGTTGTCCGAAGAAGCTCGGGGTAATTTATCGAGGCATCTCTTTTAGGAACGTTGAAGTTTAGTAGAAAAGGACCCAATATAAAAGTTTAGATTTTGTACATCTTTTACTTTAGTACTGTTACAAACAGCCTAACGATGATTAATTAGTTATAAACAGTAATGGGTTATTCCCTTCACAAAATTTAGACCTTCCCTTCAAACAAAGGAACAAAAAGAGAAAAGAGAAAGAAGAAACTGAAGGGATTCAAAGGGTCTACCCATGTTTTATGTTGTGGCGCTGGGGTTCTTGGTGATGGGCAAATTCCCATCATAGCTACATTTCAAGACGTCTGGTCTTCTAAGTAGTCGAGGTCCAATTGGAACTTTGCTCTGTTTTGGGCGAATGTCCTGCTCATTCACACACACATATATATCTTAATGATATCAGACAGATTTACAGATAGAAATTGATTTGAGATATTCCTAATAATTTCTCAATCCAAAACACTTAATGTACCAATTTATATGATAGAAAAACTTGTGAGTTGACTTTAGATATGGTTAATATTATTATGAAATTTCTTTAGGAGTCTACACATTAGCCTTTCCATGCCCTTTTATCCACGTGTACGTTTCAATATTCTCATGTGGCATCCAATTGTTTTTTGAAAAGTACGATTTCAATGTTTGACTATGGCTTTCTTATCCATAGGAAAAGAAAAGTAATTTAGTAAATGGGAATAACAATACTATATAGATAAACATCGGATTTTTACTTGTGAAATTAATTTTTATAACTCAATTTGATATTGGTTATGATATAGGATAATTGTTTTAAATGACAAAATTGTTAAAAATACTTTCAAATATAGCAAAATCACTTTTTTATATCTATAAATATTTTGGCTCATTTTTCTTTTTAATATTTCAAAATAACCCTATAATATATTTGTATGGAGTTATAAATATTCATATGAAGATATAGTGCATGTTTGAGAGTACACTTAGTCACTTAAAATTAATTTAATATTTAATTTAAGATTTTTAATTGTAATTTTCATATCATTAAAATTGATTTTGAATGATTAAAAACATGTTTAAAAGTGATTATGTAAATGTAAAAAATGATTGTGATCATTTCAAAATTACTTTTGAACATATTTGGTTTTAGTTTTGGGTCAAAAATTTGTTAGCCCAATTTATAGGCTCAATTAGCAGTTTAGATAATTGCCATTTTTTGCAAACTCAATATAGGTTTAGGAGTGATTTTGCAATGATTAAAATCACTTCTGTAATATTTAAAATCATTTAGAAAATATTACTTTAGGTGCTTAAATCTATTCAATGTTTAATTTTACCTATTAAAATTACTTTTCATGGTATTAAAATAAAGTTGGACTAAAATCTTGATTTTGAGCCACATTCGAGTGTATGCCATTTATCATTGTGCATCCCCGCTTATTAGATACATAGGAAGACCCTTATTACATACATAAAAAGAAGAATTAAAATATTTAAAAAAGGATAATGTCAGGATGAATAGTTTGGTAGAATGAACAGAAATGGGTGTAGTCTGGTCCACTAACTATTTTTCTTTTGAAAATCACTTGGTCGATAGAATCGAACCAATTGAAGGAAGGAAGGTACCTGGTCGAAAATGGCGGTGGGGATTGCCAAGGTAGCCATAGCATTAGGCGAATCAACAATCCCAGAGATCCTTCCTTCGCATGGGCAGCACGACAGCAGCAGATAAGCCTGAATTTCAGACATCTCATTTCAATAATCGTATTGCACTGCAATTAGTATTTAGTTTTGTGCGCGCATCAGGTGTTTGTGATTTTGCTTATGTGAGTTCTGGAACTGTTAATGGCAACCGAAGAAAATTATTTGACCTGTTCCTTTGAGTACCCAAATTTGTGAAGGTAGTCAATGGCATTAAGCACAGCGCGCTTGTAAGCCACAGTCGCATCAAGAAAATGCTGCCTCCCACTTTCATCAACGCTGATGCCTTCAAAGACCAGCCACTCTGAGAATCTTGGTTCAACTGGACCTATCTCAAAGATTGGGTTTACGTGCAGAGGAGTCGGCCCCATTGGTGTAAGGTACTCTTTCATTCCACCCCTTATAATATCACACCTCAAGAAGACGATAACAAGTAATATTTGTAAATATCTGTATCTGATTGTTTAAAACCTCTGCTGTAATTAATTGCTGAAGTAGGAAAAAAATGAAAGAGAAGCCAAGCTAAGAAATTTACTTGAGCTCTAGAAAACCACTCATTTCAATTGCTCCACAGAATGAGACTTCACCGTCCCCCTGAGAGAAGTGCATGTCACCTGAGCTTAAGTTTGCCCCTTCCACAAATACTGGAAGGTATATTTTTGAACCTCTACTGAGGTTTTTGATGTCACAGTTTCCACCATTTTCTCTTCCTGGAATTGTTCTTGCAGCCTCATTGGCAATTCTTTCCCATTCTTCTGTGCCTTCTTTGATCTAGTTTGAAGCAATGTAGCATGGGATATTAGAAAACTAAAAATCCTAAATCCTAATATCAGTTTAATTGGGGAAAAATCAGTATGGCCATTATTTTGCTTGTAGAGTTCGGAAGGTTTTACCTAAAGTTACTGGAATTCTATCGTTTTATGCATCTATTAAGAGAGCACATTTTGAGTATTTCCTTTGTATTTGCTGGATATATATTTAATGTTGTTACAACTGATTAATTGTGGTTAATCCTATATCACCGATTGACCCAAAAATTTAAGTTTATAGGTGAAGGCAAATTGAATATCATCATCTAACACTCCCCTCACTTGTACTTTAAATACGCAAAAGACCTAACAAGTGGAAATCGATATTATTTATTTATTCATTTCACATAGTTCGTCCTCTATAAGTGCCGCACTGTGCTTGATCACATCTTTAATCATCTCTGTGATCATTCCCCCGAGTCATTCTTCAAAACTATTATCATTTTATGCCTCTAACAGAGATGGTAGTTTACGACCATACCTTTCCAAGAGCGCAACCTTTAGCTGTTGGTAGGTTTGCTAAGGGTCGTGAATGCACAACCTCACAAAGCTTTAGAGTTTGAAGGCCATTTTCTTGAACGTGTCTTTCCCTTTCATTCCATATTTTCAGAAGTTCAGCCGATGGCGCAGTTCCTATTACTCCAGGATGAGTTAAACCTGGGAATCGAACTCCTAGAAGGCGTATAATGGTTGTTAATGCATCTATGCTATACATTCTTGTAAGAAGCATTGTTTCAGGTTAACATTTACCTGGAATTTGAGGAGAGTATGCATATATTCCTTCAAAATACCAAATAGCTTTGGTTGCACAAGGAAAATGGTCAGTAAGAAAACCACCTCCATTTTCTCTGTCAAATGTTGCAGTATAACCCCATTCATCTCCTGGAAGAGGACCCAAGTTGCAGATTTCGACTACAAGTAGATCCCCTGGCTTGGCTGGAACCCCATCTTTGTCCACAACTCTAATTGGGCCACTCAGATAATGGGTCTACACATTTTAGAAATAACAGCCCATTATTAGCATTCAAGTCTATCTTCTTTGAAGCTTACTATTCATTCAAATCATATTTAATGTTATCTACATCATTCTACTAGTTAACTATGACTCTGTACTGAGTTAAAAGCTTTATCAATTATCAGGCGACGCTGCTTGGGAGCTCAAAAGGGCAACAATTTCTAAAGTTTCATCTTCCAGAAGTTTAGATAAGGTTAATATTTATACTTACAACTGAAAGGTCAATTAACTTTACATCACTGGCAGAGTCATTATCTCCAATAACTCCTCCAGTCCAGTCCACCATTTCAACCCGAAAGAGCTCATCCGTGTGAACCTCAGCAACTGGGGGTATAAGTGGGTGCCAGCGGTTGTGAAGAGGTAAATTTTGATCCCATGGCTTCTTTTTCAAGTCTATCGGAACAACAAGTTTAGGGGTAGAAGGAGCCATGAAATTTGACAATAAGGAGACAGAAACTAGGGGCTTAACATAGTCAGGAACAAAGTTCGTTCTACTAAGTTCTTCTATTGCACACAGTCTCTTTTAATCTAAGTAGCAGCAATTGTTGAAAAGTACACAAAAAAATAAAAGATAAGACAGAGGATAAGAAACTAGTTTGTCTTTTTTGTTTATCAAAGATGTTGACAGACAAAATAATGGAATCTTTCAACTTCCTAGCCGAGAGTTAAGTTGAGAATATCGCTCCTTTTTTTTTTTTGTTCTGTAAACTTAGCTGTGGTGTGATTTTTTTCCAGTACAAAACTCGGGGATGAGACAAAGATGTGTCTTAGAGAGGAAGAGGGACTTACAACGGAGTTATCAGCATGTTTAATGTCCTCAGCAGAGTAGTCTTTGGTGATTCCTCCCCCACTAAAATCCACCATTTCGACTCTGAAGAACTCAGCCACTTGAACCTCCGCTACCGGTGGTATCTCCGGATGCCACCGGTTGTGAAGTGGAAATTTCTGTTGCCATGGCTTCTTCTTCACATCTATAGGCACCACTAGCCTTGGACCATAATCACCCATATCCTTCTTCTTCCTCCTACTTTTTGGATGTTCTCACAAAGTCTTAGTGGAACTGAAACAGTACAATTACAAGCTAATGGGTTTTTTTTTTTTTCCTCGGTACGATGTGGACCACTCGCGACTTGGGTCTCTTTGTTTTTGTCTCTTTATATATATTGTCACTGTCTAATGAGAAAGATATAGAAAATAATCGAGGTGACTTTAGCTCAATAATAATTAATATAAATTTTCACTCCAATAATGATTAACATAATTTTTCACCCTAGAAGTTAGAGATTAGATCCACCATCTTCATAGTTGTACTAAAAACAAGATGTGGAGAAATAAATCATGAAAATGAGTTTTTGTAAATTAGAAGGGTTTATAAAATATTTATGTTCTGTTTTTTATTTTTAACGTTAGTATGTACATTAAAATCACTACTAACAAATGTGTGACTAGGTTGAAGATAATTTCATTTTCTTTTCTTCTTAAAAGTTTGTCGTTCAAGAACAATATCAGAGGAAAAAATGAATCTTAATGTTTTATAAGATTTTTGTTATAAGAAAATAGAAAAAAAAAATGCTCGAAAGAGGTTTGAAGAAGCCCTTCTGGTAAAACTAAAAATATGTTTGATAACATATTGCGGTATGCTTTAATAATTGTTTTTGGTATTCTAACTGGAGTGGTTTTAAATATTGACATTAACAAGTTATATTTTTTTATTAACAAAAAGAAAATCTTAACTATCCTCATTGTGATTGAATCTTGAAAGGAGAAGACAGCCAATAACTTATGTGAAATGAAAAAAATGAAAAGAAAAACCAAAACAAGAGGTTACATCCATCCATGGACCATAGTTGGAATCTTTAGAGGATTTTGTTGCAGTGAAATAAAAGATTTTGTGATCTCCACTGTCCCATCAGCTTGGCTTTGATAATTTTGATAACAACCATCAATTCATAACACTATGATTATTGCAATGACTTTTGCTCCCATTGAACATTCATTTATTTCTACTTTATTACCCAAATTATTTTAATTGTTTATTAATCTAAATACGATACAATTATGTGAGATCTATGCCTGTGTTTTCTATCAGATTGATTGCTCCATTATTTAATAATTAGCAGAGTCGAATCTTCTGCTTAATCTGTTTACAAACTTAGAAGACTGATGTGTGAAGCTGAATAGTAAGTTTTCAAGTTCCTTGTTCAAAGCACTGTTCATTTAGAATAGACTGCTTTGTTTTCTTCTTCATGCAATTTCAAATTTTTGTCAATTATGTCAAATGATATCTTATATTTTAATTTAGAATATTTGTTTTTGGTTGTTGATTTTATATAATAATAATAAAAAGTATTGACATGTGGAGTAACATGGTGTGTATTGATGTTGTGTGCTAACGAGATAGATTAGTTTTCAATACCCATATTCAATTGAGTTCATTGAATTAGAATATTGAAATAAAATTGAAAATTTTGTAGACACAAATTGAAAACTGATACATAACGGAGGATATTTGAGACTGGAGAGATCAAATATAATTCTTTCATCGATACAACGGAGTTTGCCAATTCCATTTCTTCCTGATCTTTATTGTTGCTCATTTGAGAATTTTGGCAAGTATAAGGTTGATTTGATATACCCGATACATTCTAGGAAAAATATGAAAATGACCCTATCTATATCTATATCTATACTATATTAAAAGCTCTTAAAATAAGAGAATTTTTAACTTTCCTCTTTGCCTCTTCTTTTTCAATAAATATCATTTTACTCTCACTCACACTCCTTCATGTGATTTTACGTACCGTTCATCTTTTTTTTTTTTTTAAATTTAATTTTACAACCTTTTGGCCATTGGAGTTTTCAACCAATCTTATTTTGTCATCATATCCTTTCATACTTTTTTTTGTACCTTTTATTGATTTTTTTTCCATTTAATTTTACATTTCCCTTTTACCGTTAGATCTTTCGACAATTCTATTTTGTTCTAATATTTTTTTGTAATCTTTCTCTTTTTAATTTTTATTACTAAATAATTAGTAAATTGAATTTAAAACCATTTATACACATCTTTTAACAAATATAAATTCCTACGAACAATTACTACACATTTCTCTTTCTTTTTGTTGTTGTTATTGTTATTGTTTTTTCCGCCCAACCTTCATTTTATTAGAGAACTCAAAGTCTTTTAAATAAAAATCAAAAGCTTTTGTTCTCGATAAGAGAATTTAGAATTTTATTTTGTTGAATGAAGGGAATTTTTTCTAATAGAAACGAGATACTGTAACTTATTTGGAGAAGCAGGTAAATGAACTCTCAATTTTTCTTCAAACTTAAAGGTGAACAAATTTTATTATTAATTTTTTTCTCATGGCAATAATAATTTCAATTATGCAAAATGTTAAACTTTAGCGGTGTTAAAAACAAATTAAATTGAATCAGGATTTATATCTAACCAATTTCTTTTTGTTCTGGTTTTTTAAATCTTAATAAGATATAATTGTTTACTAATTACTTATTTGATAACACATATAAATATAATTAGAAAAAAAAAAAAAAAACTATTTGGAGTTTTTCCTTCAAAAAAAAAATCGTAGATAACTTACTTGATAATATTTTATGTACCTTCCATTTTTTTTTCTACCACAAACAAGAGTACATGTATGAATAATTATATTTTGTTTTGTTTTTTTCGTGAAATAATTATTTACTGATATCTTATTTGAAAGTACATAAAAATACAATTTAATAATTCATTCTAACAAATATTTATATTATTTTAAAATTGTTTTTAACTATTATTTTGCTCATTTTAGTTGAATACAATGTAATTCTACAATATTTTAGTAGATATGACATGGTGTCATATTAACTTATTGCTATTAAAGTTATTGATAATTTATTTTTACTCAAAAACATCTAAAATTATAAATGAAAATATCTTAATTCAATTTATCTCTTTAATTATTTTTAAACATCTATGTCTAATACTTACAAAAATTATATTTATTTAACCTTTTGTATTTCACTCTATGAAATAATTATGTTCCAAACATTTTCAGCTCCATCCAACACATTTCAAATTCATTATAATTGACTCAATAAAACATATATATAATTTTGGTTATCATCTCTTTCACTACTTTTAAATTTCATGTTAGATATTTACTATTTAATTTAACAAAAAAATATTTATTTAAGAATTTATGTTCTAAATTTTTAAACCACGTGTGTCGCACATGTCCCCGACTAGTTCTTTTAAAAGTTGCAATATTACTCATAACCATTTATAAATGTTTAAAAATTATTATTAATGTTGCAAATGATAAAAATGTTAGGACAATACTTGAGAACTTGAAATGGTGTGACAGGTAACTTGAAATAAAAATTGAGACTTGAACACTATCACACTATAACAAATCTGTATAGTGTGATAAGCAAGGATTATTTCCGGTTAAAAGTGCTTACTTGTTGGTTGAAATTAAATTTGTTGACATTTATTGTTACGTTAGTAGGAAAAAGTGTTGATAGAGACAAAAATTCTTGTAGTTTAAGGCTAAAATTTGTTGCCGGAAAATTATAAATGACATTTTTCCTACTACGTCCAACCTTGCTAGGAAAGAAGTCCAATATGATATTTTGTGTTTGTTTTGCAGGGAGCATGAGGAAACAATCACAGATCTTTTGTGGAAGTGTCAGAGGTTCCTATCAACTAATGTTCTATTTGTGACGACATGTCTTTTTAGAGCTACAAAGAACATTAGTTTTGGCTTTTTAATCGAGCTTCTCCCTTGAAGTTGAAAAGGGTGGTGATCATTACTTGGTAGATCTGGGAGGCAAGGAGCAAAATGGTGTTTAAGTTGCATGGTAGATGCTGAATCCATTAGTGATTCAATTAACAAATATATCCTTGAATTTCAGTCTGGACATGAAGGACCAAAGTGAAAAGAAATTGTGGCGACTTTTTGCTCTACTTCTCAGACTCCAATCAAGTGGTTTCGTCTTGAGATGTCCTTCTGGAAGCTGAATACTGATGCTACTTGGAATACTGTCAACAAGTCAAATGGCTTGGGATGAGTTCTTAGGGATCATTTGGGTCATATATGGCTTGCTAGTTTGAAATTTATCCTCCATTGCTATGAGGTGAAGATTCTTGAAGCTATGGACATAAGCTTCGGCCTTGAAAGCATTTTTCATCGCTTAATCTTTCTAGTATACTGGTTGAATCTGATTATTTGGAGGTTGTTAATCCGTTGAATAACAAGATATTTAATTCTTCTAAAGTTTCTTTTTTGTTGATAAGGCGAAGGTTTGGAGTGGGGATATGAGAATTGTCTCCTTCTCTCATATTCGACACAAACAAAATGTGGTAGCGCAAGTAGCTCTGGAGAAGCACAAATCTTCAATTCTTCAAACTGCTTACCTGAGTGACTCAATCAATGTGTGTGTAATGATGTGATAACATATTTTGGTTGGATTGTGGTTTGTTTGATTGTTTTGTTCTAATTTTTTTTTTAATAAAAATCTATATAAAATTTTAACAATTTCCTCCTCGAAATTGTTTTGAAATATTTATAAATGGTCAATATTAAATTATTAACACCGTAATGTTTGAACTAAGTTTTAAACAAAAGACAAGGTTTATACATATTTTTTGGTAATGCAGCCTATTAAAAGAAAAATGATTAATTTCGAAATATTTATAAATGGTCAATATTAAATTATTAACACCGTAATGTTTGAACTAAGTTTTAAACAAAAGACAAGGTTTATACATATTTTTTGGTAATGCAGCCTATTAAAAGAAAAATGATTAGATACAGCTAAAGTTGAATGTATCTTTATATGTCTTTATTTTACTTATAAAAAAAAAAAAAAAAATTGTTAAGTGAGAGAATTTGTTTGAGTGCTACCGAACCTAAGACATGGACATTGCTAAAACTCCACAAGAGATGGGTTGTTAGTATAAGATATTTATATGGAAGATGTGGCAGAAGAATGGTAATATACTAGTAGAAATTTTGGCAGGGGATAAGAGAGCCACCTCAGCATCTGCATCGGTCGATGTCAGCCACGTCATCCGCCGCTGGGTTAACCGTCCACGCAATCCTAATGGAATGCAACTGGCGCCCTTGTCTTATTCTCACATTTAACTCACCTATTAAATTAACCATCCCCCAATTCTCCTTTTATTTATTTATTTATTTATGTACTTGGATTTTTTAACTTCTTCCTTCCAGTTTACCAACATTTTTATTTTCTTTGTTTGTGAGAGTGTGATGAATGTTTCTTCGACCCTCAATACTTCATGGAGGGATCTTCTTGTCTTTTCCTTCGTTTTTATCCATTTCAAATTTGATTTAATGCATATGGGAAAGTCTATGTGGGTGCCAAACAAATTCGATTCATGTACCTTTGATTAATGCATATATCTAGGTATTAATTAGTAATTACCCAAGAATTAAGAATGAATTTGTGTAAATATTGTATTTGAAATAATGAGTCACCAATAATTAGTCAATGTTGAGGGGGTTGTTTGTTTCGTGGGAATATAAGATTCTCATAAAATAGACATTTAGATTATCGTGTTTATTTTGCAGTGATTTAAGATGTCCAAGCATATAGAGATTTATTCCAGGACATTCTAGGATGTTCTTACGAGAATCTAGAAAATCCATGTTTCAAGAGAGATTATATATATATATTTTAATTTTATAATTAAAAGAAATATTGTCGACTATGTATTTTACTCTCTTTGGTTGCATTGTAGTTTTATTCCTTTTTAGAGAGATAATGAAGTTTACATTTAAATTCATATTTATTTTGTAAAAAAATCTTAAATTAGTATATATTATTTTGTTGAGAAAAAAAATTATTTAAATTTAAGACATTACCAATTAATTTTTCTTTCGAGAAAAATTCATTAAAAAAAAACTTAAATGAATATCTATTAATAAAATAAATGTTTTTAGAAATAGAAAAATGGTTAAAAATAATTATAAATATAACAAATTTTTACTTTCCATATCTGATAAACTGAAATAGACACACATAGATGTCTATATGGGTCTATCGTGGTCTATCACAGAATAAAAAGTGAAATTTTACTATATTTGTAAATAGTTTGATATTTTTTTTTATTTATAATAACTTTCCTTAATTAAAAACAATATGTTATATAAGTTTAAATTATATTAAATTATTTATAAATTAATTGAATAGTCATAAGAGAATTATTAAAATATTATGTAAATTTAAAACATCTTCGAACAAAAATCCTACAAAACAAATATAGTTATCCAAGTATTCCTAGTATCTTAAAAAATATTCCTACAAAAAAAGTAGTTATCTAAGAATATCGAACATCTAAAGATTCAAGTTATCTATATTCGCAAAAAAACAAACAACCCTAGAAGTGAGATGTTTTTATTCGGTTGAATAAGGGAGATTACGAAGTCCACTCTTTAAAACCCATGAAAAATGATTACTGGTCATTTGATAATAGTTTTCAGATTAAAAAATCAAAATCTTTTTACTAACATTTTAAAACTTTTTAATAGAAAGACTCGGATAATGGATAATATATTTTTAGGAATATTTTATTTTTATTAATTATCTAAGAGGTGTTTTCGTGGAGGTGTAAAATTTTGATGTTCACATCGACATGTTGAGACAAATAAGTAGATCTAAGTTGTCATTGAAGTTATATAAAGGGCGATCTAATATCCTAAACATCATTACCTTCTTTAGAAAAAAAATAATTTTGTATCGATATATAGATTTATAAGTTAATTTTTAAGTACTATTTTATTATAAGTTTTTTTTTAGTTAAATTAACTTTTGAAAAAATATATATAGGTAAATGGGATTTTTTTTTTGTCTAACTATAATAAAATGTATTTTTTAAAACATCAAACTTGCATGTAAAATGGCATGTTAGATGTGAGTAAAAATTCATTTATTGAAAAGGAAAACTATTAATTTTGAAAAGTCAATAAGTTCCACTAGTCAAAATAGAGGATAAGGTGTATTATTTATTAGGGATTTTTTTCTTAAAAGAAAAAAAAAAAAGTTGAATTAAGAAGGGTTAGGTTATGTGGTCTTGTAAAGCCAATGAAAGAATCCCTTGAGGAGTTAATACACAAACAGTACAAGATGGTCCACCCCTAACATCTAGAACATTCATAAATTGGATCTTTAAAGCATTTATAAATAGGACTCTTATGGTCCCTTAGAGTTGTCACCCACAATAAAAGTTTAGTCTTTATTAGTTGGAATCTTTTTTTAAACTCTTTTATCCCTTGTCCTCTTTGTTGAACAATTTAGGTAAAGAGGGCACAATGAGTTTTTTTTTCTAATATGTGTCATTTGGTAGAAGTCTTTTTTGGAGAGTAGTAATTATAAAGATATTTATAAGAATTTATTTGAAGAGACCACAAATTTTTTAATCCACGTTAAAGGTCATTAGAAGGTAATCATATTGTGATAAAATCTATCGAATAACTTTTGTCTCTTTTAGAGTTTTTTTTTTTTTTTTTTTTCCAAATCGTCTCTCATTAATATTTTATAAAATATAGTTTTTCTATTGTGTATATGCATTTGTTCCTTTAAGTTTTGAATCCAATATTAAGTTGAATAGAATAAAGTTTATGATGACCACATAATTATGTGAGGTAACATTAACGAAATATAGATTGAAATTGATTCTTAAACTGTCAAAGAAAACTAAAATAATGCATTTGTATGGAGAACATTTATGTCATGTGCTAATATTATTAAAGAGTTAGAATTTTTAATCTTATTTACATAATTGATTTTTTAGTCTAAATGGAAATAAACTCTTATCAATGAGACATTGATATGTTAGTTTAAATAAATACGACTCATTTGAGCCATGAAATTTGGAAAAAATAAGGAATGAAACATGCAAACACTGATCAAGTCTAACTAATTTGTAGTCTAGCTTATATAGTATGAGAGATTCATATTCTATGATTTGGTCAATGATATATATTTTGACTAGTTGAACGGTGCTAACATTAATTTAACACTATACTTGAAATAAGATGACAAATTATTTTATACTTAAAATTGAAATTATATAATCTAGTTGTAGCATGGGGAACCAATCAAGATTCAAAAAATATATACATAAATTACTTTAAATTATATTTTTCCACTCCACTTCAAAATAAACTTTTATAACCATTCTTATAGGGAGAAAAGATGCAATAAAAGTTTGTTTTTTTTAATATCAAAAGTATATTAATTTAAGAGCTACATCTTTATACCCCATTTGATATATTGACCTAATTTGTGGGAGGTGGTGTGGAATAGTCGGTCATGTCACGCCGTTCCTGTACAGCCCAATAAACAAATTGAAATGATTACTTTTATGGTTAGTAAGAAATAAGAAATCAATGTTTGAGTTAGTTTTTAAATATATAAAAATAAAATTTTATTAATGGACCATAACAAAATAATTTGTGTCTATTATAGATTGAGATGGAACATAAGTAGTAGTCTAGCGCAAATAAATTGTAATATTTTGCTATTATTTATAAATGTTTTCAATAGTTTTTGTCATTTAAAACAATTCTTCTAAATATTGTATGCATATATTATATATTTTATCCTACTTAAATTTTTTATATTGTAAAATGCACAAAAATATTTACAAATATTGTAAAATATCAATGATAGATATATATAGACTACTATCGTTTATTGCGGTCTATCGATAATAGACATTGATGTCTTTAATAGAAAGTGACGATTTGCTATATTTAAAAATATTTTCACCAATTTTTCATTTAAACAATTAAACTAATTTTAATCCTTGAATTTTTTTAGTAGACTTGTTTTGATCGATCTTAATTTTAAATTTTTGGCTTTTATTAAATTTCATATTTCTTATCTAGTTTTATTTATTATTCATATCTAATATTTGTATATTGCCTCTTTAAACATGGAATATAGTGATCGCTAAAACAATAGAAGTGGTATCTCAATGGAATTAGTAAAAGATGAATAACAAAACTCTAAATTACAAAAATAATAAACATCAACAAGGTTAATTAGATTTTTTTTTCTTCAAAAGAATGGCATCCGATAAGTCTCTTAACATATTGAATATTTTTAAAATTCACGATTTTGTTATGTAAAAATTAAAATTTTGTATCTAATAGAACAAACTTTCAATTTTATAAGTTCTTTACGTTAGTATCTTAAACACAAAATTAAATTAAAAATTTAAGTACATATGAAAAAGTATAATCTTGTGAAAAATATTTGGGAAGTGAAGAGAGAGTTTATTAAAAGAAAAAAATTACAAATTGTTAGTGCTAGTTTTAATACATATTTGACACAAACAATATTTATTAATATTATATAAGTAAAAAGATTAAAATAATTGCCAACAAATTTTAACCCCAAAAACCGAGTCCTAACAGTAGAGGCCATAATATATGGAGGTTGGTTCTTCCCTCGAAAGAGCATATACACAAATATTAAATATTCAAGAGAAGAAATTAGAAAAAAGATATTTTATAGATTGTCCATAGACGCATGAGAGAGGAACAAACGCATTAACAAAAGAAGCAAAGCAATATCCACAAAATAAATAAATAAAAGAAAAAGAAAAGGGCAATCCAACGGTGGAGGAGCGGCCATCCGCGGAGACACGGAGCCGCTAGCACCCAAGTCTTTGGAATCTCATCCCGAAAGAAAGAAAGAAAAGTGTTTTATTTATAACCACGCGCTCTGGCGTCGCGTCTCACCATCAAACTAACCCAACCTTAACCACAGTTAGTTTACCCCCTTCCCCTCTTATATATTCCCCTCTTCCCCTCTTCCCCCGATTGCTCTCACCTTCCATTCTTCTCTTTCGCTTCCTTCTTTTACATGCCACACCCCATTTCCATTTCACAACCATGAGTTGCAACGGTTGCCGTGTTCTTCGTAAGGGCTGCAGCGAATCCTGTATTCTTCGCCCTTGTTTGCAGTGGATTGACACCGCCGAAGCTCAAGGTCACGCTACTGTCTTCGTCGCTAAGTTCTTCGGCCGTGCCGGCCTCATGTCCTTCATCTCTGCCGTCCCTGAATCTCAGCGACCTTGTATGTTCTCTTTTCTTCCCTCCTTCTCATTTTTCGACTTTCATGCTTTAATTAATCTCTAATTATTCCCTGTTTTCTATTCAGCTTTGTTTCAGTCTTTGTTGTTCGAAGCCTGCGGACGCACGGTCAATCCCGTCAACGGCGCCGTTGGTCTTCTCTGGACTGGCAACTGGCACGTTTGTCAGGCCGCCGTCGACACCGTCCTACGAGGCGGCACTTTGCGGCCAATCAATGATTTCCTTGCTGCTGGATCCCCCAATCTAGCCTCCGACGACACTTCCGAGGCTGAAGTAGGCTGTACCGACATGTGGAAGATACGAGATTCTTATCCCAATTCTCGATTCTCCAACTCTCGATCCAGGCTCTCACCAAAACGCAAACGATCCGAGGAATCATCTCCCAAACACCAACTGAATGACCTAGATCTCCGCTTGACGCCCACTTTTCCAGCCAAATCAACCCTGCGCGCGGCTACTCCATCCATGAATTCCGAGGAATCCGAGACCACAACGTGCTTCGAGAGCGGCCTTGGGGATAATCATCATCAACATCAATACTATCCAGAAGAAGGAACTACCCAACGGAAACTTCTCAATTTGTTCGTCTAAGAACCAGAATCTTGCAACACAAACTTGGCTTGTTACTGTGAATCAGAGGTTCACAGCCCTAAAAGCCAACCCTTAATTAGGCGAATTTTTTTGAAAAAAAAATTTTGTGGGTCTAATTTAAGGAAGAAAACCCGGAAGTGAAGTGACCGGGATTGGATTCCGGCGAGTTTTGTTGATTGTAATTGTAAAATCGATCCCACCGGTACAGGATTTCACTCCTCGGTCAAGGTTGAAAGGGAGGAGCCAAAGGAGTGAGAAATGAGCGTCTGTCGGTGGTCCCTTTTGTTGCTTATTTTTCCATTTTGTAATTTAGCTGTGGTGACTGCGTGACTCAATAAAATTCAAATAAAAATATATAAAATCCAATTTGGCATTTCAAAATTTTTGTTTGTTCATCGCTCTCCCTCGAAACCGCAACAAATCATGATGTACATAACAACAATACACACACACACACACACACACACACACACCGGTGGACAACATTGAAATTTCCGCATGCGGGTCAATACTTGCGGCCGGCACCCCAAGTGAACGACATGTCGTACCACATCAGATTAAACTTAAAGGACGCCTCAGCATTCATAAGTTAATTGTGGATCGTTTGAAGGAAGGTTAGAGAAAGAAAAAAAAATCATAACTTGTTAGGAGAAAGAATATTTTGATATGAGCCAAATATAAATTAATATAAAATATGATATGTGAGAGGTGGAGTTTGAAGGGGTTAGAGGGGGTGACGTCAGAGTGGGGGTTGATGGATAAATGAGAGAGGCGCGTGGGGGAATGGGGAATGAGATTAAATATTAAAATGGCAAGTGGAAAGAGAAATGGAGGGTTATCCAGAGTTTAGGAGAGAGGAGGGCTCCAAAAGCTTTGGTAATTGGTAGGAAACAAAGAATGATGATGATGAGAGAGAGAAGCGGCTTTTGGAGAACGCAAAGAGACGTAAGGGAATGGGAATGGCACAAGTTTAGGGAGATAATAAATTAATATAAAAATAAAACTGAAGATTGTGGTTTTTATACTCACGGGTGGGGCCCGCCTCCTCTTTCCAGTTTCTGCCTCACAAATAAATAATTTTTATTTTTAGCGCTTTACAAAAAGATAAATCTTTTGATAAATTGAAATTTAAGTTGTTAATTTGAGTTTAAGTAGTTAAACAAAATTATGAAATAATAACAATTTACTTATTTTTAAAATAAAAATTTAAATAAATAAACGGAGTAATTCAAACTAACCAAAAACAATTAAATTAAATCTAAAAAAATGCTCCAACCTACACCAATTCACTACGACCTCGTTTTTTTTGACACCATTTCATCTTTTGTTTTTTAAAATTAAGTCTATAAACATTAATTCCATTTCTAAATTTATTCCTTTGTTGCCTAGTTTTTACCTATTGTTTAAAAAACTAACCCAAATTTTAAAAACTATAAATAATAGCTCTTAAATTTTTGTTATTATTTTTAGAATGTGACTAAAAATGTAAAAGAAATAAACTTAATTAGAACAAAATAATTATGAAACAGGAGCTACATGAATGAATTGAATGGGGAGTGGGTTGAATAGAGGCGAATAGTATAGTAAGAAAAGAAGTTAATAGAAAAATAAAAAAAATAAGGATTGGTAATTGTGTATATAAATAATTAAGAAATATGGTAACATACCCGGAGAGATAGGGGAGAAAAGCATAGGAGGAGGGAAGCGAGTGAAGGAGGTGGGAAGTGTTTGGGGGATGGGATTGAGGTTACCTAAAGTAAAGCTAATGGGGGGAGTCGCCGCATTTTTCAGTGGGCCCCACCGGACATTCTTTCTTTTCGTCAAACGCCGTGGCCCCCACGCCACCTAAGCATCCACTCGCCCACTTGTTCTTCCGGTCCTACCCTTCTACCTCACACTCGCATTTAACTTTATTTAACATTTTTATGTTTATATACGCATTACGCATATGCTATACTCATACATGGTAGGTACATAATGCTCCCTGCCCCCTCCACCCCCCCACTTCATTTTTCTTATTTTCTTTCTTTCTCATACTTTCCACTCTTTTTTTTTTTTTTTTTTTTTTTTTTTTTTTTTAAATTCATTTTTCCCCCT
>QLSR01000272.1:2183919-2197189 GCA_031780015.1 Citrullus colocynthis
TTTTTTTTTTTTTTTTTTTTTTCTTTTTCTTTTAAATTCATTTTTCCCCCTTACAATTCTATTTCATAGTTTTCTTTAATATAATTCGTTTTTCTTTTTTTTAGTCCCGCCACCATGTGTGAAGTTGAAAAGTATTTCAAATATATGACCTCCTTCTTATAAAAGATATGCAAGGTAACAACATTTTCTTATAACCAAAATTTAAATTTATAATGTGATGTGTTTCAAAATGTAGAACCCCGTTAGAAAAAAATAATAAAATGAAAAGGCATCTGTATCAAATTAAAATTGAGACGTTGATTTGAGTGAGTAAAAATTGATACGAAAAAACATGGGAATAAAAAGGAAAGGATAGAAAGCATGGTGTATATATGTTAAATCAAAATGATGGTAGGAAAATTGCATTGAATAGAAAGAATTAAATAAAAGAAGAAGAAGCATCCATATATGAGAAATGGGAAAAGAAAATTAAAAGAAGAGAAATGACATATGGAAAAAGAAGGAAAAAAGAAAATGGGTGGCCAGCAAAATTATTCGAAAGTTGGAAAGATGTGACGTGGATATCACCAACCGGGCTGTGGTGATTAATTGAAAAAGATATTTACATATGGGTTAGCGAGTCCTGTCCGTGCGGTGATTGGCCTGTGACGGGTGGCTTTAGTCTCTCCCACTGAATTTGGACAATAAAGACAAACTCCAAGCTTCTTGGTGCAGCGACGCAACCATGTCCAACTCCAACCCCACAATTTTATTTAATTTGTTCAAAATAAAATAATCAACCATTTCCATTCACGAGACGACCCCTTCCTCGTAGGTCTAAAATCTGACTCATCATTTCCATTTTATTATCCCCATTTGCATCTTACATTACTTTTATTACCTCCCTCTCCCTAACCACCATTTTCCATTCACTCGGATACTTCCTTTTTTTCTTTTTTCTTAAATTATATTTTATATTATTGTTTGTATTCCTAATAATTGACAACACTCCCCTTTTTTTCTTCATTCATTTATCAATTTTTATAACATTGTTCACACGTGATCTAATTTTGAGTATTATACGAAAGGATGATGTGTTTCCTTTTCTTGGTTCTGCACTACTTTTGATACTTTTTATTTATTTTTGAGATTTCTAATTTTCAATTTTAATACTTTGTTTCCTCCTGCTTTGATTTTAATCATAGCATTTCAACTATAGTTTTAATTACATTTGACATCATTTATTAACTAAACTCTATTATTGTTGGCTGTGTACTTAATACATGAATAAGTTTGAGATTTTGTTAATTTGAAGAGTAAAACATGTGTGTGTCGGATAAATTTTCATCAAATGGAGTAAAAGAAAACCTTTAGATTTGTTACATGAAATGACTTTTTAAATATTTTTTAAAAATACCTTTTTAAACATGTAAAATATCATTTTAAACCTAGATTAAACCAATTAATAGAATTCCGATTTTAACTTTTTAAGATAGGACAATGTGTGAATAAAGATATCTTCTTTAGCTCTAAGTAACAAGCTAATTTTAGATTTTTATAGATAATTTCAACTTTGTCACTAATTAATCGTCATATAATTTAAAATATCAAGTAACTTAAATTATTGATAAAAGTTCAAATTACATCTATATAAGTATTATCCATCAACAACAAGGGACCTTAATTTAGGATTTAGATGGCAAAAAAAAAAAAAAAAAAAAAAGTTGTTGGTAGAAAAATTGTGAAATGTGAGCACTATTATTGTCACCATCTTCCATCTCTTAGGGCTCCAAAGAGAGTGGAATTTGTACTCAAGTCCATTAGGCATTGGGATCGATAATTATGATAGGGTTCTCAAAAGGGCAAGTCCAACCCTAGTTGGAAAGGAGTCTTTGGAATAATAAATTACTTTTCATTTTCATTTTTAAGCCAAAAGTGAAATGCATTTTCTTCTAATTCTAACTACTTTTATTCTTATTTCAAAATTCTCGATTTAAAAATCTCACTATCTTTAACGGTTCTTTTTTAAGGCTATAAATTTAATCTCGATGATTTGATTTTTTTTATATATGTAAGTGTTCAGACAAAATTTATGCACCCCTCAATTAATATTATAGGTCAATCTACCGACCCTATAACATAAAAAAAAAAAATTAAATTAAATTCTTATAATTTTAAAAGTCCAATTTTTTTAATAAGAGGAAAGTTAAAATTTATGATTTTAAAAGATAATAGTTTTTATGATTTAATAAAAGTTTTACAGGCTAAATTTAACTTTCTTCAAACCATAGTGATTAACGGCCTGTTTGGATTGACTAAGAGAAAATGTTTTTTTTTAAGAAAAGTCACTATTATTTAGATTCTTTTTTATAAAAATTGTTCAAAATATATTTTAAAAGTATTTCGAAAACTACTTTGAGTAGTTGCCAAAGATTTCATTTTTTTTTTCTAAATGACTTATATTCAACATTAAACCCTTGTGAAGTTAGACCAAACACACTATAAATTTGCCACTGAACGATTTTTGTATTATTTGAATTTTTCAAAGAAAATTGCCAATTAAATTTATTAGGAGGACATTAAAAAATTGTACGTTTACATAAAATGAAAATGACTTTAATTTTGTACTTAAAAAATTGATTATTTATTTATTTTGTTTTTCTTATTAAAAAAAATCTATACATTGAACAGAAGTTTTTGCACTAATTTTCTTAATTGTTAAGAGAGAAATCTTCCTCTCAGTACCACTACTTGAAATGGGAAACTTTTTTCTTTCCAGGAAAAAAAAAAAAAAGAAAAGCTTATTATCATTATTCTAAAAGAATGAAAATTGGTGAAGTTTTTCATCGTTGACACTCGTCCATATATTTTGAATTAATTAACGAAGTAATCAATCTTATAGTTACTTGATTAATAACATGATTAGATTTGTTTTTTCTCTTCCTCTTTTATTCAAGGTGGAATTTGGATCACGTGGAACTCATTACTCATAATCTTCCATGCAATATGTAGACCACACAATGCATACACATATATATAAGATGTAGAGAATCTAAAATAATGGACATATACATGTTTTTAGCTTAAGAAAACAATAGGTAAAAGTAGATCCAATTACAAGATAAGACCTGCGTTTGACTTTTTAATATTATGTTTATGATGTAGCATAATACAACACACATGCCATAATTGTTTTGTTTCTTTTATTATAATAATATTATTGTGAAGTATGGGTCTTGCCAAATGAATTTAAAACGTAAAGGGAATTTGATTCATCGGTTTTTTTTTTTTTTTTTTTTTTTTAATTTAGATATATATTTTTATTATTTTTCCACTATTTATTTATTTATTTATCCAAAGTTAATTCATATATTATACTCTCAAGAAATTCCACCTTTGTGATTAGTTTGTTTATCTCAATGTGAAAAATAAGGTGATGTCACAAAAAACACAAATATTCTCGCCTTGAATTGACATTTTAAAATAATGGTTAATAGTTAGAGTTTTTATTAAGCAAAAGAGTAGGAAATCGAGTTGATATAAGCAATAATGTCTTGTCCAATAGTTAAATTTTGGAAGTTAATCGATTAATTTGAGGAATGTATTAAGTACTTAGGTAAATAGTTGATTAAAGAAATATTATACAAAGAATGATGTATTCCATATTGTATTAATATAAGAGATTAAACAAATATTATTTCAAACTTCGAATCTCCTTTAAATTATATTTGTTATTGGGTTGAAATTGAAAAGAACCTAACATTTGGAAAGAAAAAAAAGGATGAGATAATATTAATAGAAGGATATGGTAGTGTGTGCCCAAGATGACGGGAGGTATTATATTAGGCAGCGAAAAAGGAAAAAGAAAGGCCAAAAAAGTGAAGCACATTATCATTTGTTATATTACAGAAATTGCAAGTTGTGGTTAATGATAATATGAATGAAATTGGAGCCACTGAATTGGTACCAAATTGGCCCACTTTCATTCTTCCCAATGGCCATATTCCAAATTCCTCCTCATTTTTTTTTTTTTCTTTTTTCTGAGGTTTCCCCTTCCAATCAAAACACAGAGGACACCAAACAGATATTCACTCTCACAACACACACTTGCCTTTTGTTTTTTTTTTTTTTTAAAAATTAATTTTATGGAGGAAAAAAAAAAAAAAAAAAAAAGAGGCCCACAAGGTGTTTGATAAAATGAGTGAAAGAAAAGAGAATTTGAAGGTTTACTTTTGCTGGAGTTGAAGGGGCGTGATAAGCAGCAGCAGGTAGCGCCAAGTGGACGATTAATTATGGCCTTCACACAAAAGGGTTGTTTCTTTCTGGCCTCTACAATAGCCATGTGGCCTTTCATATCATTTTAAAGCCATTTTAAACAAACAAGAAAAAGCTACTTATTTCCACTTCCCCTCCATCTTGTTATATTCAATATTAATATTCTATTTCTATTATTTCATGAAATGGGCCTATTTAACTTCCTTTTTTAGTTAGTTTGTTTGTTTATTCTGTGTTGTGCTTAACATGTCAACAATTCGGTCTACTTCGGTCCATGTTTGTTGTTTGCACCTACACCACTTCAATCTCATTTGTCATATTTATCTTTCTCTCTATTTATTCCTTTTTCCCTCTCTATGGCCCATTCCTATTCTTTCTCCTCTTTATACGATCAGCATTGTTAAGACGGAGGTTATAGTTAATCCCATCATATTCTATTCTCATAAATTAAATTTTTTAAAAAAAACACACACACAGACACACATAATGTGTTTGTAACCATTTAGTTCCTCTCAAAACAAAGTATTATTAAGCTTTAGTGAAATTTCTTATACATGTAGATTGATTAACTGATTAATTGACTAAGGATCAGATTTGTTTATAAATTATAAAGATTGAGTTGTTACATAATCAATTAATTTTGATGAACTTTTTATGATAGGAGCTAAATTCTTACAAATTTAAGAATATAAGTACCAAATTGTTACATGCTACAGAGTAAAGTCCAAGAACAAAACTTTGAAAGTATATGGACTAAATCAACTAAAATTCATAGATTAAATTTTTGCTTAGGTGAAAATTCAGAAACCAAAAGTATATTTTAATAAATAAATAAAAAAAATACAGAACAGTCTTATCTTTTGGGGTATAAAATATATAAATTAACCTAATAACAAAATCATTAGATATGAGGCTTAAGTAATCAAATGGTCCCATTACCTAGTCAAAGTATAGTCCTATGAAAATAGGTCCACCTTTTGTTTTGTTTGGTTTTTCTTTTACGTAAGAATGGGTCCAAGTTTTTTGGTCTTATGAGGATAATGGTAACTTCTTCTTTTTTTTTTTTTTAATTCCCCAAGGGATAATGTTAACAATGGCTGTTGATATATTAAGGGGTGGGCTATTATATCAATACTTCACTTCATCTTTGGGCCAACAATTATTATATTATTGATATTTTTAATTATTATAATTTACAATTAATTATAATATTACTATTTGAAATATCTGTTTCTTACTCATTCTTTTTTTTCGCTCTTTGCTGCTATTTCCTACTCATTCATTTTTCCCTCTTTGATGTAATGTTTACTATTTCTTACTTATAATTCTAAAATAGTTTGTACCTTAAACACAATCTATTATAACCCACTTACCATAATAACTCATCCAGTGCCCTAAACGCCCCTATAAGTTTCTCAATATCAAGGATCATCTATCTCTCTTAAATAGAATTGTTAAATCATTGATTGAAGACTTCTGACAAAATGAAGATGACATTATAAGGGTTTGATTGACCTAAAAGCTTGATCTGATGGGTTGTGGTAAATTTAATTATATAAATACTTTAATAGAAATTTAGGGTCTATTTGGTAGGGAATCCAAAAACATAAATTTGAAAACAATAATAGATTCAAAAATTAGATTCTACTTTAAACAATTGTTTAAAATGCATTTGATGCTTTATTTCTAAATCATAAAATTAGGTGTAGTTGCCATAAAATATTAAGTGGTAACAAACTATTATTTATTTATTTATTTATGAAGATGTTTTATGTTAAAAAAAAATGGTATAATTATTATTTTGTAATATTATATAATTTATAATTCATTCGTAATACATATTTTAATTTTTTTACAAAAATGAATTGATTTTATAACCTGATATATTGTATAAATTTTTTTTTTAATCTTTATTTAATAAAATTTTACAATTCAAAATTTGGATATAATAAAAAAAAAATTGTTTTCTAAATTTGCATTTATAGAATCTAAAAACAATTTTTACAAACAAAATTTGGATTGGTTGTCAGACCTAAACCCATTAAATTTAAAAATATGGAACAAAATTTAAATTGCTAAATAGACCCTTGCTGTTTCAAAGAAGAACGGTAGACTTAGCTTTTATATATAACAGATATAATATTTTAAAAATAATGAAATTGATTTCGAATCGGTGATTATTTGAAAACTGATTAACCGACAAAACACTTTATCTTCTACCAGGAATATTTTGGAGATAACACTGGTTGGGTGTTTCTTCTAAAGTGTGTAAGTTTAAGATTTCAAAATCTCTGTATTTGGATACCAAATCTCTAAAAAAAAGAAAATTAAAAAAAATACTTTTAATTAACTAAAAAACAATTTTAATGTGATCCTAAACTCCTTTTTTTTTTTTTTTTTTTAATTTATTAACATTGTGAACCAATTAACTAGTACTAAAGCGAGATATTGTGCGTTCATAGCTTAATTTGAATCAAATTTTAGTTCAGATGTAAAAATATGGGTTGAAAAAGCATTTTCTTCCTCTGTCTCTTTCCTTTGGAACATTTTCAGAGATTCCCTTCTGATGAAAGCCAGAAATTTTTGTGTTGTAGCATGTGTTCACTTCAGACTTTTCAAGTGTACAATATATATTATATAGAATACTTCAATGCTACAAAACATTAACAATCCCATGATTGATAAAAATTAAGAAGATTTTGTCCTGTGATTTTCCATTCTCATACTTTGACAATAACAAATATAATATTCTTCAAAAGCCAACATCTCTCTTCTCAAAATATTCCTTTTGTTGTCAATTGAACCATAACTAAACCTAATCTCCAGAAGAAGAAGAATTTTTTTTTTTTTTTTTAAAATTGCATTTTATTCATTTCTTTTGTCCCATAAATTGTAAATAGCACCACAAAATCCCACATTGCTAGTTCTTAAGCGAAATTTACACTATTAATGGCGGGTCACATAATGAAACAATTGTTAAGCTTGGTAACGCAAGCTTGTAACTCGAGTGAGGGCAAAGACGGGAATGGAACAAAAGCCCCAATTATATTGCGCTGGGTTCAATGAGTCAAGTTAATCGAACAACAGCCCCTTTCAAGCAAACAGTTGGGCCGTCTGGTTTGGGCGAAGGCCCACATCTTAGGGTCACAGAACAACGACAACCTCCCGTTCTTAATAAACAATTTTTTTTTATCAATTTTCTAAAGCCTTTGGTGTGTGTTTTTTTAATTAAGGTTTTGGAGTATTTTGGTGGTGATTAGAATGAAAGACAAGTTGGGGATTTGAAGAATTTATATATTTCTGTATGGTTCAGTTGACAATTTTTTAGTACATCGTATTTTTGTTTGCATGAGTTGATGTAGTTTTTAGTTATTACATGGTATTTGTATTGGTTTTTTTTATGCTGTGTGACAAAATATGACAAAGATTCTAGCTAATACAAGGCATTTGCATGACTCTTACCAATGAAGATTGAAGTTGCTCTTAGTATGTATAACAACAAATGATGAAGATCTTTAACTGTTTATTAATAGTAGGGTATTTTTTGAGCTTAGTACGAGGGCTAACTTCATAATACAATGTATTTGCTTATTTTGTGCTTATATCTAAATATACTTTATGATTAAAGTTAATTTTGTTGGTGAATACCAATATATAAAGGTATAATTTATGTAGTTTCAACCATTAATTTATAATTATGATTTTCATATTTTGTAGTTATAGGATAGTTTTGTTAAGTGATATTAGTTTTATATATTATTTTATAAGAAGTTAGGTTTTTAGTTTTATTTGTTTCACAATATGTATATTCGAAATTTAAATTTAAGATATTTGAAGTGGCTTAATTTATTAGATTTCTTGTAGGGTGTTAGAATTGTTTGAAATACACCATATTTATAGAAATTTGGGAGTAGGGGTATTTTTGTCTATTACTATATCTTAAATAGCATTAAAATTAGTCGTTTGGCCATTTTTCAAGAAAAAGTTATGCTTAGTCATTTTTTAAAAATGTGATTATATTTTGACCATTTGTCCAATCACCGATCTGTTTCAAGCAAGGAGTTGGGCCGTGTGGTTTTGGTTAAAGCCCAGATCGGACGGCTCCTAAAGTGTAAGGGAACGCGTCAATCTGGGCTTCACAGAGCAACGATAACCTCCCGCTCTTTGCAATGAAAGGAAAGCTGACATGTGCCTCTTGGGCCTAAATGGACCATCTCTTTTGTAAAAAATATGTGGGCCATGGCCCATTTCGGTCTCTTCATTTTCGTGGGTGCCACAAACTGACTACTATTTAAATAAATATCCTGTTATTACTAATTCCAAAGGAATTGCTTCAGAGAAACAAACAAAAAGCAACGATCTCTGGATTTTATTCTAATTGTGGCGACGATTCAAACTCGACAAGAAGAAGACAAAGAAAGGCAAGAAGATAATGAAAAGAAAAATGTATAAAAAAAAATGTAATTATTTTAAGGCTGCGCAGTATGGGGAAATGCCTTGAAAGATATCGACTTCTTTTTGTCACAAATTTGTATAATTAAATAAGATTGAGTCATTCCAATACGTAAACAATAGTCAAACATTCTAATTTTCTATTCCAACTCACACATATGGACATCGGATTAGGTTTACATCTTTTTTTTATTTTAACTTTACTTGAGTTCCTACTCAATTATCTACGTAATATCCCATCAATATTTTCAGGTAATAATTCAAATGGTTGCTCTTAATTGAATTATAAAATTATAATATCTCATTGTCATTGCGGAGATTGTCTTAAATTTAATCTGGAGCTTTGTTTTTTTAAGAAGAAAATTTAATCTGAACTTATGCTCCTCAATAAGTTAAAAAATAAAATAAATTATATTTTTCATTAGAATCAGACATTCAAGACCCCTTCTCTCATATGGGGTGACTCATTAGGAAAAAAAAAAAAAAAAGGAAAGGTGAAAAAAATCAGGTCATATCCTAAAATTTAGAGTTATATCAATTAAAATTATGAACTAATGATTGTATAATTAATTTAAGTGCTAAAATTTCGTAAGTGTAAACATTAATTTACGCTCTCATTCAACATATATTATATGCAACTTATGATTATTTATTTTTGAAGGAATAATTGTTTCAATTAAAATCGTAAATTGTTACAAGTGAATCCATTTAGATCAATTGTTAATATTGTCTTTTAAAAATCAACAATCACTAGTTCTTGTAATTTTTTAGATTTCTTCAAATGTTGGATTAATTAAATGACCAATTAAAATTGATGTAGAGACGATTTTGAATATAAAAAACTTAGCTAAAAATCTAAATTATCACTTATAGAATTTTTTTGATAAAATTATAAGTTTTACTCAATATTTATTCAAACGAAATATAACTTGTAATATACATGGATCCATTTACAAATGTTAATTGTTTAAATCAATACGCATATGGGTTCAAAGATTTAATTGATACATCCCTCACTAAGTTGATATGATTTTGTGAAAAATACCATAAATTTACAAGAGATATTAGATGTATCGGGAAATAAGCATATGTTCATTTAAGTTAGAAACATCCTATAAAATTCTTTTACTTACAGTTTCATGAACTATAATAATTTTCATTTGCTTTCGATTTTGTTAAGCAAACACTGGATTCCATAGTCAAAAGACTCGAAACTTTGGAAACAAAAATAAGTTTTTTGAAAACAATTTTTTTTATTTTATTTAAATTTTTAAAACTTCACTAATAAAAAATGAAACATAAAAAGTAGGCGTAATATCTATAAAACTTTTTTTTTTAATTTTTAAAAACTATATTTTATCACATAGGCGTAAACAACTCTATTTATCCTTTCTTTAAAACAAGAATATAAATGAAAAAAAAATAATAATAATAATAAAAAGTAAGTAAGAGAATTCGAATCTCAAACGGAATGTACAAAACAACGTCTTTAGTTTTTCCAACTGAATCATTACTAACGGATAAATAACAAACTTTTTTTATGGTTTGGTTGATTAATTGCACAATAACAGACAAATAATCGTCGGCATGTGTTTTGGCTTTCATATGTTTTGGGCAAATAATAATAATAAATAATAATAATAATAATAATAATAATAATAATCATCTCTTGTCCGCCGTGCTTAAAAGATAACAGTTTCCAAATTTGAAAAATTTATAGTTTTGAATAATAAAGCACATGGCGTAGATGCTTACGTGTTTGTTTTTGACGGTGTCGTTTTGATAAAGGTGAGAGCAAATTAAATGCATGTTTCAAAATTCCCTTTATCAGAATTTTCCAGATTTATTTATTGTTATTATTTTTTTTATAAAAAAAAAATTGCTTTTTAAAAAAATGGAATTATGCAGTGGGGGGTTTTTGCTTCAACACGTATGTCTTGTAGTCATTTGGAGAATCCTCCTCAAAATTCTCGAAAATTAAAATTTTTAATAAATCTAATTTTCATCATTCTCCATAAAATTAAATATAATCTTGGTGTTTTGCATGCTTTGCCCCAGATTCTTCTCTATTCCTCTCTTTTGTGGCCTTTTCCATCGGCAGCACTCCTTTTTCGACTGCAGGAAATTAAAAATACTCATAAGCCTCTCGAATATTCCTCCACCAAATTGAGGAAATTAAACCATTTTCAAGTGCTGGATATCATATATAAAAACTTCAATGTTAAGCTAATCATGGTTGGTTCCGCACAATCTTATGTTATGTTGAGTGATCTATTCAAAATTTTTCTAGAAACTACGTTGTTAGTGAAATCATTAACAAAATAAGGTTGAAAAGATGTATGTTTGGTCTTTAGCTAGGCTCAACCTTCATTCTCCATATGTTGGATTTGTAGGAATTGTTTAATTAGAACCATTTTTTGGTGCAACATTATTTATGTAACTGTTTGTTATCAGAAGTATTTTTCAAAATTTAGAAACCATTGTTAAATTTTAAAAAATATAAGGACAAACTAGAATATAATCTTGACTAACTAAATTTTTGTTTTTGTCAAGTTAGGATTGAAGAAATAAAATGTGGGGAAGAAGTAAATAATAATTAAATAGTGAATAAAGGTATAGTTGGTGTGGGGTTGGGGTCCAAGAGAGGGATGCTACTCCTTCAATATGGGAACAAATTAAAAGGCAACACAATGTCACATGCATACACATATTTAGTGTAATATGTTTTCACCCTCAATTTATGTGTGGAGAGAGAGGGAGACAAAACTTCTAATGAAGTTAGTGTTTGAAAGATGTTTTGTATACTAATTAAATGTGTTAACTAATACTTCACATATTGAGTAGCCAATTGAAAATGAAAATAAAGTAGGAAATTGTCACACCTCGCCCCATATTATAGATTCAAAGAGGTATTTTTAAGGTTAGAAAATTTATATAATGCACTCTTCTAAACTGTAGGGAAAAAATTGTAAATAATGTAAACAACATGCAACTCTGACGGTTATTAGGATTGCCAGGTGGTAGATTTAAGACATTCTAACAGATCTCAACTTGAATTCTCTAATAGATAGTAGGATTTACTAGATCCAACATAAAACATTAAGTCAGACATACCCAAACTTTTCCCTTATGTCTCAGAGCATTACATTAAGAGATCATTAACAATTCATAACATTCAGCAACTCCAAACAATGTTAAAACTTGCCAAGTGAAACTGGCTTGATGAATATATTAGCAGAATTTTTTGCAATACCAATTATCATCACCTTAACCATCTACTCACTTCGTAGGAAGTGATATCTTACATCTATATGCTCAGTCCTCTTATGATGAACTTGACCATTGACTAGGCATATTGCACTCAAACTATCACAATACACAATAGCTTGAGCATGACGTAAACCAGGATCACCTACTAGTCCTTTCAACCATATTTCCTCTTTAGCTACTTTTGTCAATGTCATTTACTCTACTTCAATAGTAGACAAAGTAACAGTAGGTTGTAAGGTTACATTCCAATTAACAATAGAACTACCCAAAGTGAATATATAACTAGTCATAGAACCTTCTATTGTCAACATCTCTAGCATAGTTAGCGAGACTCTTGTACTTAGTTGTTTGGAGCACTAGTTATCATATTCCAAGCATTCCAATACTATTTAAAGAATAAATCATTACTTTGGTATTGTTTCTTAAACATAATTTCAACTAAAAACATAATAGTATTGAAAGTTTGTAAATAATTTTTGGACATCACATAACCATTCTTCTAAATCATACTCATAATCATGTAATTTATGAAACTTCATAATATTTGGCTAAATAATATAAAGCATTTCGTAAAAAAAATTAACTCACAAAAGTAATGTCATTTACACTCTAGATCATAAAGTACTCTAAACTTCAGTTCAACCTGTAATTCCAATAATCATAAATTATTAGATTAAGAACATAAATTCCTCCGTAAGCAACTAGACTAAATCCCAATATTTAACAAATAACTCATTCTCTTTCCTCTATGAATACCATGTACATTTTTGTCTTCCTTCACCAATTAAATAATAATACTAATCTCTCTATCATAATTAGCCATTTCATTTTCCATAATAAAATAATTATATTAAACAAATTACCATTCTCTCTCATTAATACCACCAGTCAAACTTTCTCTCCCCCACATAACCATCTCTTTAATTTCCTTAACACCTTTTTTAAACACCAAATATAATTCTATGTCCACTCATATATATTCCTAGTCAAGACCTCTCTCTCCTTTTGATGTGACCACACACTCCTTATCAAATTTGTTTTCTTCTCTTATAGTTACAACACTTACTCTCATTCTCACTTCTCCTTTGTCTACCAAAGCCATCTATTTCTTTTGTTAATTCTTCTTTTTTTCTTTTGACAATACACAGAATATCCTTCCGATATTTATTCTTTTTAACTACATGTCACGTTCAAAAATTTCATCTGATTATTCAAAGATGGTCCCTGGATAAGATCTTCAAAATATGAACATGGACGTACCACCAGCTTTATAGAAAGAGAGGAAAAAAAAAAA
>QLSR01000272.1:2197613-2260670 GCA_031780015.1 Citrullus colocynthis
AAAAAAAAAAAAAAAAAACAAAAAAAACAGATTGAAAGATGTGGAACATCAAAAAGCATCTATCACCTTGAGAATGGTGCATCCCATAATATGACCGATCAATTTTCCCACGCCCTCAAATCAAAAGACCTGCCAAACTTTTTTTTTTCTTTTTAATTTGCTTGCCTTCACCCAAAACTCCATGTTAATCTATGAGTTTAAGCCTCTTTCTTTCTTTTTTATCTCGTCTCTAAGCTGGATTTAGTCATTAAAGTTTCAATCTGGGCCATTTAGTTTGGAATATTTTACTGTAAATGAAAAAGAAAAGTAACAAAAAGTAGTTTCTGACTCCTTCCCTCTACTTTTTTTTCCTCCCTCCAACAGCCTTCCCTCTCCATCTACCTCTCCCGTTCTTCTTCCACTCCTAATAACATTTCATTAATTGGATCTACACACATATATATATTCTGTATGTTTGATGCTACTTGTATGGATTTTGAGGGCCTTAGCAAGTATGTTATGGTTGGAGAGGAGAGAGAGGGAGAATTAATGTGTTTGTGAGAAATGGAGATGTCGTGGTTGAGCTTACCGTGTCTGACTTAATTCCAACTCGAAGACAGAGGAATCATTTGTCTCCAAGATGATGAGAACTAAACAACAGAGGTATTCAGCATATGGATTAAAGTACACTACTGTAACCAAATTAAATTTGGTGTATGGATTTGCTTAATCTCAAAGTATATGAAAACCATGCACAAACCCACATCAACACTTCTACTTCTCAATGTCAACAGGTTTAGTAAAAAATAAAAGAAAGGAAAACGAGCCATTACCAAATGATGATAGAGTTGAAAATTTTGAAGGGAAAGATGATGCTAACAAAACATTTTGAGCTACATGAAGATGAACACAGTGGAATTAAAATTATAATTTTTTAATTTATATAGAACAATGATTAGGTCAGCCTAATCCAATGCCACATTTTGTTTTATACAATAGATGGATGCAAAGAACCCAACACACACCAATAACTCCACTTCCACTTCCCCCAGTTATTTGTTAACAATACTCAGGTGCATTTTTTTTTTTTTAATTTTTAAAATTTCATATTTTCTAAGCAAGCATTTAAAATGTGAAAAAACAAATGAGTGTGTCCTAACACTTGTTCACAAGAAAAGAATGAAAGAAAGCCAAAAAAGAGAGTAAATCATTAGTTTTGTTTCGGATATACCTTGAATGAAACCCAAAAGAAGTGAAGAAAAATGATTTGGTGATGATGTGAGTTTATTGATTGATATATGAATTATGAAGGCCCGTGAGTAAGTGAGTGAGTAAGCCAAAAAGAAAAAGGGGAAGTAAAAGTATAAATGCTTCCAAATCCAGCATACGAAACCACCATGTTGTGTGCCAATAAATGACAAATTCCCAAGTCGTGCTTATGGACAAACGCTGTGGCCGGCCGGCTCCGCCCGCTGCTACCTCGCTCACATGCCACCAAAATCCCCTTTCATTTTCCCCCCTTTTCGAAAATGGAATATGATGAGCAACAAGATTAGAATTTCAGACCACCCCTTTTTGTACCCATCATTAAACCTCCTTCTTTCCTTCCCTTCCCCTTCCCCTTTCCCTTCTTCACTTCTTCTTTTGACTTCTCTTTACTTTGCCTTGTGCTAATTTCCTTTACTTTCTCTTAATTTCTCTTCCCCCGAGATTCCCTTCTCCCACAAAACCCACTTTTCAGTTTTTCCTCTGCTCTCTGCTCTCTGCTCTCTGCTCTCTTTCCCTTCTCTTTGTCTCTGAATCTCTCTCTCCTTTCCTTTTTGGCTATATCTTTGCAATTGAATTTCCTTCTCTCTGCGGGCTCGTGTTTCTCTCGATGATGCAATTCAGCGAGACACCCCCACGGTTGCACCAAACGACCACTACTACTACAAGGATTATTCCTCCTTCATTTCCAGAGATGTCGATGAATAATAAAAACCAAATTACAACAACGGGGCAGTTTCGAAGTAGGCGGCCATGGCCTGGTTTATTTCCTTGCTCATCCAAAGCTTTAGGGACTTGCTTGGGAGATGCCAATTGTATGGAACAATTGTTAGTTCATTGTGCCAACGCCATTGAAACCAACGACGCTACTCTCGCCCAACAAATCCTTTGGGTTCTTAACAACATTGCCCCTCCTGATGGCGATTCCAACCAACGCCTCACTTCCGCTTTCCTACGCGCTCTCGTCACACGCGCCACCAACACCGGTAACTGCAAGATCCTAGCCGCTATCACCACCGCATTCTCCTCCTCACTCACCACACACACCTTCTCCCTTATGGACCTCGCCGCCTTCGTCGACTTAACCCCCTGGCACCGCTTCGGCTTCACCGCCGCCAATGTCGCCATTCTCGACGCCATCGAGGGTTACTCCGTCGTACATGTCGTGGATTTCAGCTTGATGCATTGCATGCAAATCCCTACTTTAATCGATGCCATTGCTACACGATTTGAGGTTCCTCCGTTGTTGAAACTCACGACTGTAGCTGTTGTTGCCGTTAAAGACGCATCGCCTATGCTGGAGCTTTCGTACGACGAATTAGGTGCGAAATTAGTGAACTTCGCCAGGTCTAAAAACGTGACCATGGAATTTAGAGTGGTCCCATCTTGTCATACAGACGGTTTCGCCAGTTTAATTGAACAAATCCGAATGCAAAATTTAATTTACGGACCTGAAAATAACGAAGCACTCGTTTTTAATTGTCACATGATGCTTCATTACATCCCTGAAGAAACATTAAACCCAAACCCATCTCCCAATTTCGACATGTCGTCCACATCAATTCGTTCCATGTTTCTCAAGGCAATCCGTAGTTTAGACCCAACGATTGTGGTTTTAGTAGACGAAGATGCGGATTTCACTTCAAGCAAATTGGTTACACGATTGAGATCGGCGTTTAATTACCTATGGATTCCTTACGACTCCATGGATTCGTTTCTTCCGAGAAGCAGCAAGCAGAGGGAATGGTATGAAGCCGACATTTGTTGGAAGATTGAGAATGTAATTGCACAGGAAGGGATTCAACGAGTTCAAAGATTGGAACCGAAGGGACGGTGGGTTCAAAGGATGGTGAACGCCAAATTCCGAGGGGTTCCGTTTGGAGAGGACGCCGTTACGGAGGTGAAGGCGATGCTTGACGAGCATGCAGCGGGATGGGGGTTGAAGAAAGAAGAGGACCACCTGCTGCTCACGTGGAAAGGGCACGACGTAGTTTTCGCTACTGCTTGGGTACCTTGCTAACCATTAATTCTTCTTGTTCAAACAGATCATTGACCACTCTTTGACTATTTTGAGATTAGGGTTTAGGGTTTGAATTGTGTCTTTTTGTTTTTGGTAGTGTGTGGTGTTTTAGAGAGGAGTGATTCGTAGAATCCACAAAAATGGAGATCATATTTGTGAAGCTGAGAGTTTCGTGTCATATTGCAATAAAGATATGATACTTTTATTTTATTTATTTATTTTTTTTTTATCTCTGACATTTGGTAGTAAGTACAGATAATTATGGACTTGTCTTTATTTTTATTTTTTTTCTTTTCTCTTCATATATTTTAGTAATTGGGCTTCTGTTCTGCTCGTTTTTCTCTTTTTCCTGTTTGTTTTCCGGCATTTCGCACTGTGTAACAACTAAGAAAACTTGGATTATTTATCACATGCGTCTTGTGTGCCTATCAATTTTGAATAAATCCAAATGTCTAAAAAGTAAAAACAAGCATTAATATGCATCAATATCTCTTTATATATATATATATATATATATAAATTCACTCAGAATATCCACTTTCCAAAATTAAATAAATATCTTATCTACATTCTTTTGATCTTCTTCAAAATTGGTTAAACATGCCTGATTATATTACTTGGTATTCTAATATCCTTAGTATCTGTATGCGGTTGGTAGAGTAGAGATGACTAAAAGTCCTCAATTATACATTCATTTAATACACACATCATGATGTCTCAGACCCTACCCTTCAGCTACAAAATCAATTTTAGCTGTGGATTATTTTTTGCTATACATAGACTTTTTTTTTTTTTTTTTTTTTTAACAAAAAATAGATTTGTCCAGGGCTAATTCTTGTAGACATATTCTCCTTTTTAGCTACGCTATTTGGGATGTACTCTTGTGGGAAGGATGCTCCAATAGAATCTCACAATGAGACACAACACTCAGACTGCACTCGTCATACTAGTTTAACCACATGGTTGCCACTAAAGTTTGGACAAATATGTTGGTGTATGCTTATTATCATATTTGGAGAGCCTAATTTTTTGTATCAACTTTATTTCCTAAAGCTTTGGGATTGTATCACTTACCACCTTCCATTAATGATTATGAATTAAATTTTAATTAGTATTTCGAGTTTGGTTTGAAAATCTCATATAATTAATTGTTTTTAAGGAATAATTCTTCTAACTAAGTTTATAAATTGTTTTGAGTAAATCAATTTAGACAATTTATTAAAATTATCCTTCAAAAAGTGCCAATACATCAATGCTCACACTTGTGTAGACTTTTTCAAATTTTGTATTAATAAAATGGACAATTACAATTGATGCATGAATGATTTAATTATAACTAAAAGTAAGTAAGAATAGTTTTTTTCTATTACAAGGTCGGTTATCTGATTGATAAAATTATAGGTCCTATACAATGTTTATCCAAACAAAACATAATTTAGGATATGAATTGATATACCTACGAAAGTTTAAAATTTAAATTGACACAATTATTAGTCCAATATTATAGTTAATACAATCTTCTAATATGTACCCTAAATTAATATTTTTTTTCGAAAAAATATAATAAATAAAATTTCCATCTAAATAGATATTAGATATATTGGGAGATAAGCATGTTCATGTAGTTTATGTTTTATAATCCTTTTTACTCATGGCTCTATGATAATTTCTTAGCATTAAACAACACGATGGTTTATCCTTTTTCTTTTTTTTTTTTTTTTAAGAGAATTCGAATCTTAAACGGTATGTACAAAACAACTTCTTCGTTATACCAACTGAATCATTACTAGCGGATAAATAACAAGTTTTTTAATGGTTGCGTTGATTAATTACTCAGTAACAAACAAATAATCGTCGGCATGTGTTTTGGCTTTCCATATGTTTTGGTCAATTAATAATAATAATAACGTCTTCTTGGGCGCGCTTAAAAGATAACAGTTTATACATTATTAAAAAAGGAAAAAAAAAAAGAAAAAAAGAAAAAGAAAAGTTAATTAATATTTTTTAATAATAAAGCACATGGCGTAGATGCTTAATTTCATGCTTACGTGTTTGTTTTTGGCATTGTCGTTTTGATAAAGGTGAGAACAAATTAAATGCATGTTTCAGAAATTCCCTTTTTCAGAAATTCCCAGTTTTATTTTGTTTTATTTAAAATTGGAATTGTGCAGTGGGGGTTTTTGCTTCAACCCATATTGTCTTGTAGTCATTTGGGGAATCCATCTTAAAATTTTCGAAAATTAATTGATTTTTTTTTTTTAATTAGTAAAATCTAATCTAATCTGATCTAATCTTCATCAATCTCCATATAAAAATAGAATCTTGTGTTTTGCTCTCCATCCTTTTAATGCTTTGCCTCAGATTCTTCTCTTCCTCTCTTTTCGGCACTCTTTTTTCGAATGAACCAAAATACACAGTTTATTATTACTTATAAGCCTCGAACATTTCTCTCTTTTTCCTCCACCAATTAGGGAGCCTCGAAATTGAGGTATTAAACCATTTGCTTGAAATTTAGGTATGTTATACACATAAATTCTCTTAGGTTAGAAAAATTATTCATGAATAAAGGTATCTATATATATATATATATATAGTGTAGTTGTGATTAGATGATATGATATTAAATTTGTCTATACCTATCAATTTAAGTTTTTAAGTCCATTAACAATTGAATATGGTCTCAAAGCATGTTGATTCAAACCCCTAAATGCAAATATGGTTGGTTTAATATGCATATTGCATATACTACCAAAGTATTTTTAAGGGCTCAACCATAAAAAACTTCAATGTTATTAAGTATAATTGGTTTTATGCAATCCTAAAAAACATGCGATTAAGGATAAGACATACTGAAAATGACCTATGTTTGTCTTTGGAGACAATCTTTGCTCTTCAAAGAAAAAAGAATACAAGTATATTATTGGTGTGGTTGAGTTATTGAGTGTCAAAGAATGCTAAAATCGTTGAGTGCCAAATCTAAATTCTATATCTTTCGAATATTCAAAATTTGTATGCTCTTTATGTGTTGTATGAGCTCTCTCGTATATCTAAAGATGTAAAATCAACATTCATATTATGTTGACTTTCTCCAAAATTTGGATTTTGTAAGGACTCGTGTAAGTAATTTTTTTTTTTTTTTTTTCAAAATGGAAGCCCAATTTTGTACAACATTTATGTTGGAATATTTGGAAACCTAATGTATATTTATATTTATGTTGTTTATGATTTTGGCCCAAGGATTTTAGAGGGATGTGCTATATATAAACTCTATAACTCCATCGATGCCCTTGGATACATAATCTGATCTTTTGTCTTCAATAATAAATTGTTGTCTTTCTCTGTATATAGCCACCACACTTTCTTTTGATTATCGATTTGTTAACCATTCACGTAACTATATTGATGTTATTATAGATATTTTTTAAAATTTGAAAATAATTGTTGAATTTTGAAAAATAGAACGGGGAGACTAGAATAAAATCTTGACCAACTAAATATTTGTTTTGTCATATGTAATTTAGAATTGGAAAAAAAGAAGTGAATGGTCTATTTGGCGTGGCGTTGGGGTCCAAGAAAGGGATGCTACTCCTTCAACATGGGAACAAATTAAAAAGGCCCACACAATGTCACATGCATACATATTTAGTGTATATATAATATTGTCTTAATCAGCCTAAATTTATGTCTAGAGAGAGAGGGTTGACAAAATTCGTAATGAAATAGTATTTGAAGGATGTTTCATACAGTGATTAAATTTTAGAATGTTAATTGATAGTTTGAGTTAAATTATTGAAAATGAAAATTAGAGTAAGAGATGATGCAGAGGATATATGGGAGTATCCAACTGGTGGATGCTTCCAATATTTATTCCTTTTAACTACATGTCATGTTCAAAATAAAATTTCCTCAGAATATCTAAAAATGGCGCATGGATAAGATCTTCAAAATATGGACATGGACATAACCACCAGCTTTATAGAGAGAGAAAACAAGGGCCAGATTGAAAGAGGTAGAAGATCAAAAGGCATTTATCACCTTGAGAAGGGTGCATATATATATATATATATATATATATATATATATATATATATATCCCAGAAGATGGCCAATCATTTCCACTCCCCTCAAATAACATTAATGAAAAATATTATTAAATAATTAGTATATTTTAATTAATACTTAGATTAATTAGTATATATTTTAGTACTATAATAATTAAAATATCATTTTAATTATTATTGAGTTAAGTTTACTTTGACACTAAATAAACACTTGAACTTTTGGATATCGCGTGGTTTCGACGAAAAAATTTGACATAATGTCTTTCCTAGTGTGTTAAGAATAAACAAGTAAATCAAGAGTCTTTCCTTTTGAATTTGGTGAATGAAACTCAAATTAAAAAGAGAGTAAAGAAAAGAAAAGTGGATAGAAATGATTAGGTGATGATGTGAGTTATTGATAGTATGAATTTTGATGGCCCGTACGTGAGTGAGTGAGCCGAAACGAAAAGGGAGAAACAACCACGTTGTGTGCAATAAAGGACAAATTTCTAAGTTATATTTGTTGGAATATCTTGAATATATTATCTAATGTAAAGAATAACCAAATCTTTAAATTGTACTCGTATCGTATTTATGTTATTAAAGTGTCATATATAAATTTTCTAATTCTCCATGGATGTCTTTGGTAATTTGTAATACGATATTTTCTTTCAAATAATAAAATTATTTTCTTCTATTACTCATGAACGCAGCTAACAACACTGTCAATAAATTTTGTAAATCTCTAGGTCAATTTTTCTACTGTTTATGTTTTTTTTTTCTTTGATTGTAAATTTCGTAATAGGGTTTATTGCAAACAAAAGAATACGTACAAGAGAATTTTTCAAGAGGGAGAAGCTAGAGAAAATCCTTCTACTTAAGAGCAATGGAGGCAACATCATACTTAGAAAACAATTTACACTTTGAGCTCCAATTAGAGACCACCAAATAAATGATCTTTTCCCACATACGAGTCGCAAATTGTTAATGTTGTTAAATGTGGGATTGTTGCACTCAATCCAGAGACACCAAGGAGTAGCCCCATTCAAATTACACCGCATAACACTTAAAAAGTTAAAGCAAAAATTTTCGAATATTTTTTTAATTGGTTTCCTAGACTGACATTGGTTTTTTTACTTCAAACATTCTTCATTGACAAATACAGGTATTAGGAATTACAGACCTCCAGATATCTCTAAAATGGTAAGATATTGTCCACTTTAAACATAAACCCTCATGACTTTAATTTTAGTTTCACCCAAAAGGTTTCATACCCATTGAAGATTATTATCCTTTCCTTAGCTTATATTTTACGAAATCAAAAAATTAAGGAATGCAAAAAATGTAAAAGAATAGAAAATGGATAGACAGATTTATGTGGTTCACTAACAATGTGTTAACTACGTCAAGGAGAACAATTTTATTAGAGAGAATTGTTATATATTAAATTATAGAACCAAATGACACTCGACCGGTCAGTGAGACCTCTGTACTATGTCGTTTGAAGTACAAGATAATAGATTCAAAGTATTCCCAACCTTACATATTCATCATCATCTCTTTATCTAAGACCTGAATAGCATTCCCAACAATAGAAAATGCTGTTTATGAAATTGTATATATTGCTCGCTGGTTACATGGGTATTTCTCGTTCTAGGACAGTTTTGTTATACAAGTTTTCAAGTAACAATTTAGTTACTTTTTCTTAATAAAAAAAACAATAATTTTTATGGGAGAATAACGACAACTTATGTAATCCATATAATTAAAATTATCAAATTTCTAGTGATTAGCTTTGGGATACATTTATAAAACGAGGTATTTTATTAGCAATTACTTACAAATGGTCAACGTTACAGTGATATAATATTAAATTATTGATAAATTTATTTTATTTTAGAATATATTAATTTTTTTATGAAAAAAAATAGTGACCATATGTTTGAGTACCCATTTTTGAAATGTTGTCCTTTTCTAAATTCAAGTTTTTTTTTTTTTGGTTAAAGAATGATTGTCTTCTAAAGGACTCGAAGTTCTTCCTATTTATAAAATTTTAGAATTGTGAATAATAATTTTGATGCATAATCATAACTTTTTATGATCTTTATGGGGCATTAAATTATAATTCTTAAAAAACAAAAAGATCGAAAATAAAATAAAAAAAAAATCTTTTCGTGAGAGTTGAGAGTTAAAACATTTTTTAGATTTTAAAATAAATTAAACGATATTGAATGTGGGTCTCCAAAATTCAATGTCATAGGTTCAAATTCTACAGAGCATGATTCCGTTTTTGTTATTACAATGAAATAACTGAATGAACTTGAACAACAACCTGAATTTGACCTCCCTTGTCTCTTGAAACAGCAAGAGAGGAGGAGGTCAAAAAGAAAAAAAAAAAGTTATGTAAAATTGATGAATAATAAAGGAGCAATACCAATCTTCCTCGAAAAACAAGAAATTGGTTATTGCTCCTTTACTTTCAAGAACTCGTATGCACTAAGTCAAAAGTCTTATCCGTTGATAGATGAAACTTCAACTGAAGCTAGGTCTTCTGTAATCTAATTAAATTAAAATTCTAACTGTGCGGAAAAAAAAAGAATCTACAACCAAATTGGAATTTAAAATAGATGAATGAAATGCAAAATAATTACTATGTTTTAAGACAAAGTATGAGTTGAGCTGGGGCTAAAACTAGAACAAGTGTATGTGAGCGTTTTTTATTATTTTTTTATTTTTTATTTTTTATTTTTTTAACTTGTAGATTTTTTAAATAAATTAAATTATATTATCTAATTAAACCAAAATTCTAATTACTCATTTAAAAAAAGAAATCTATAACCAAAAGAGAAATTATCTTAAATGACAAAATTACTTAAAATATTTACAACTAATAGCAAAATACACGGTTTATCGCAAATAAAAATTTTATTATATTTATAAATATTTTGGTTTCTTCTGTTATAATTGAAAAGAGCTCAAATCAAAATCGAAAATTAGAATAGATGAATGGAATGTTAAATAATTACTATGTTTTTCAGTTTAGGTATTAAACATTTTTTCAGTATAAAAAATTAATGTGTAAATAATATTAAAAGATTGAATAAGTAAGATAAAAAGATATTTATTTAGTTAATACATTTTAAATTAAAGTAAAGATAAGAAGTCCATTTCAATAATCATTCAAATTCCATTATCATTATAAATGGAAGTAAACATCACCTAATGGATTTCTAATACAGATGAGTAATGAACATCAATCCAACCAACATTATTATGAATAAATTGTTTGAATTTGTCGTAGTATTGGAGGGCAATATCTATTATATATTATATATAACCATTTCTGTGATTCATTTGAGACCCCCCCCCCCCCCCCCCCTCCTTCAGGCTAGGGTAGGATCTGGGCCACATTCAATAGAACGAGGCCCATACTTTCGAAACAGAAACAAAAGGTCCAACTACAGTCCGAAAAGTCGGATGTTGGGCGGACCTTAATATTTGAATTTATTGAATAATCTTTAAATAATTATCTAAAAAAAAAAAAAACTTGAAATGAAATATTTAAGTTAAATTATAAATTTAGTTCCACACAATTTATACTTGTAAATAATAGCTGTTGAAATATATATATATATATATATATATAAATGGTCTGATAAATCATTAAACTTTTGATTTTGTATTTAAAAAATATTGGACTTATTCAATTTTTTGTTCAATATATTTGTGAGTTTTTAAAAATGTTGAATAAGTCAATGACTTATTAGACAAAAAGTTGAACGTTTAAAGATTTATTAGATATAGACTTGAAAGCTCAAAGACCAACCTCGTAAATCAACCAAAAATTTACAAGCATATAAAATACCAAACTTATATTAAATTTTTACCTTGACAAATCTCTTCTTATTTCTGATTGTAAATATAGCTTCTATATAATTATAGATCAGTTATTGGCATAATGTCAATCAAACCTTCAGTACTCCTAACCGCAAATAAATTATTAACATAATCTCATTTAGTACAGTTATTATATTGCATAAAGTATGTTGAAGTGGGCAGAGGAATTATTAAAGTTTCAATTTCATTCCATCAGATTAACCTATCTTTCAATTCAAATATTATAAATATATATTTGCATGGCTTCTACAAATTCGTTCATAATAAATATTGGTTTTCATTTGATGTGATCATTGGATGTTGTTTCTAATTCAGTTTGATATGTCTAGTTTGGCCTTCTAAAAAAGGGTGGGGAGCAAAATATGGAAGCAAAAATAATGTTGGCTGCTTAAATATGATGAAAAAAAAAAAAAAAAAGCTGAAAATACAAAGTCAATATTCTTTTCAATGAGAAAAAAGAAACAAAAAAGACAAAAAGAACCACCAATTGCATCTAATTTCCTTACACATGCATTGGATACAGCTGTGTGTGAGAAGGGGAAAATGAAAATGCTAAAACAAGGAGAAGAAGAAGAGGAAGAAGAAAAAGATTTGGTTTAAATGAGTGAGACAGCTAATAAGGTAAGGTAGCAGATGAAGTTTGGCAACATAAGCTTGAAGTTGACTGTCCTTGTTCCAATAATTCATTACTTTTTTTCTTTATATATATCCATCTGCACATGCTTTGGGTCCAACACTATGTGCTTCCAAATTAGCAACTAATATTTCACATCATCAAAATATACTCATCCTCGTGCTTCTTTATTTATATATATCTATTCTTCCGTATCAAGAAACTTATGTTTTATACGAATCTCTTTATTGTGGAAAAATCTATACGGTGAATTACATTTATGGAAAATTATTATTCACGTCAGTTGAATAAAACGACTCATTCTTTTATATATTCAGGACCTTTTTGCAAATTTTTAACTTAACATTCAGATTTTTCAAAGGGGTTATTACCCATTTCATGGTTTGATTGATAAAACTTTGCATCTCATATGAATACAAATGTTGTTACTACTCAGAAAATACATACGTATGTACATGTTGTGGTATTTTCTCAAAATAATAAATATGATGGTGGAATACAATTTAATTGTCATAATTTCATTAGTAATTAAATGTGATGTGATATATAATTTGCTGAGTTTGATGGTACATTATAACAATATATCATACTTTATAAGATGTTTTAGATTAAATTGCAACAAACGTGACAATTTTTTATTTTTTTATTCGTAAAATTTTCACCTCCTCCCTCTTAAAAAAAACACATTTAAATTCTAAAATCTAAAGAACAAAGAAAGTTTTTAAATATATATATATATATATATATATATTAAAATTTCAAAATACAACTTGGTTTTGAAAGCTTTCTAATACAATAGCTAAAAAAAAAAAAAAAAAAACTATAGATAAGAATATTGTTTATAAAATAATTTGAAATATAAATAATCTATAATCAATAATAATAACAATAATAATAAAGTTATAAAACAAGATCTTGTTTCTCAATTATTATTATTATTGTAATGTTTTTCAGGAAAGAAAACTACTAACTTTGTAAGTTATAGGAGAAAGTTGGGAAACTACCCATTGCAAGAGAGAGAAGTTTATGGAAGACTTAAAATTTTATTAGCAATAATTATGAAGAAACACAACTACTGTTTATTGAAAAGTTAAATCCTAATTAGACTCCCAACCAAACTCTATAACCAACTTAAGAAGCAATCAAACAATTAAATCCGCGCTCCATTTTTATTAAAACCGGTTCACTTCAACTCAATGCCGCCGCCCCCAATCAAATCTTCTATACACGTAATCTACTACGATACAAAACAGGGAATCAATTGAAAGCTCCACAATCGCGCCGAATATTACCGTTTCTACCGGTCTTCACCCCGACCCGCCCCAACTTAGTCATAGCTTCAATAAACGCTTTATTAAAGGCTTGGGAATTGGTAGCCCACGCGTTCACTGTGGGCCTGGACCGGGCGTCCGTAAATAGAACCTGGTCCGACGTGAACAACCCCATCCCCTGCTGTAGATTTCTAAAGTAAATGTTGTCAAACGCTCTGGGCGTGATTGGGTCCATGTTAATCGCCACTCTCGGGTCCACATTCTTCGGGCACATCGCTAGTAGCTGGGTCGCATACGTTTTGTTTAGTGTAGGGTCCACTTGTTTCCCAGGGGCAAAGCTGTAAATTCGATTTGAGAATTTTCCACAGTGGGAGAATCCCACGGTGTGAGCCGCTGCCACATCATACATCAGTAATGCATGTGAGACTTAATTTGGTAAAAGTAAAAACCATGACGACAAAGTATTTCCATCACGGGAGTTTTTCAGGAATAAACACGTGGCAGAATTTGATTAGACCGTGAGTGACACGTGAGTTATACCTGAGAGCGCGATCATGTCTTGTTGTGTAAGCCCATTCGCAGCAAACAGAGAATTGAGCTGATTGAGATTAAACGTCGGTGCTGGAAGTCTCCCGTCCACGTCGGAGGCTCTAGAAACCAGGCCGTCTAATCTTCCCAGCTCCACCGCATACGATGGTCCGCCGGACTGGAATTGCGAATCTGGCGGTGAGGTTTTGAATTTCTAATAATTCGTTTTTTAACTGAGTACTATATAGGATTTTTATTACTGACCAATGCGATGACATCACGAGTGGCTAAAGCGAGAATATCGGCACAGGAGACTCTGTTTCGGCATTGAGGGACGGCGTCGAGGGCGGCTTTAGCTTTGATGACGGTGTCGAATCCATCTCCGGCGAGTGAGAGGTTATCGGGATGGTCCTTCTCGGCCTTGTTGGATGCGGTGGAAGCAATAATTACAGAGGCATCACATCCCTAAGAATCCATTGAAAGAATCGGAAGCAAAAATTATAGGAGTCTGTAATTTACAAGGTTGAATTGAAAAAGAAATTAGGCTGACCTGAACAAAGCAATCATGGAAGAAGAGGCGGAGAGTGGCGGGAACAGTGACGAAAGTTTGTTGAAATTTTTTGGTAACTTCGGAGCGGACAATGTTTTCGACATTGGGGCAAATATTGGCGTAGAAGTTTTGTCGGAGTTGGGCGAGTGTTGGGGAAGGAAAGAAGAAGGGAGAAAGAAGAGAGAGTAGAATAAGGAGATTGAAGCGACCCATTTTAGCAAATTAATAAAGTTTGGGGGAGGGGCAGAGGGAAGAAGATGAGCGGCATGAATGGGGGAGCAGTAGGAATATATAGGAAGGAATGGTCGGGGGCGGCCAATTAGCCAGTTAGATCAAAATTCCGAATCATTTTGCCTTTTTTCTTTTTTCCTTTTTTTTTTTTTATAAAAAAAATAATAATAATAATTAGGACGAAAGAAGAAGATGGTGGAAAAGTCTACACTTGGAATATGCTTGGTTACACAATAATAAAACATGGAAACTCTAATTGGTATTATTAGAGAAATAATTATGATTGAGATTGAAAAGAAATAGAGGGGTTTGGATAAAGGAGGGGGGAAGATTAATATTCAGAAATGGAGGCTTTTAGGGGGGAGAGAACAGCGTCGGGTAATATAATGGCCGCCTGTGGACTGTAGTTATGTACCGTCTTGGAAGCGTTTGCTAAAAAAAATGATAGAATAAGTACAAATAAAGAGGGAAATTAGAGCATGATTGGAACATGGAATCAAGAATATTCAAAGGGATGAAAGAGAAATGAAAACTTGGTCCAATTCCAAGGTAAAGGGCAAAGGGCACAACAAAAACTTAGCATCCAAGTTAAGGCTTATTGTATAGGTGGTAGTGTGGGGTGTAGGTGAATAGGTGGGTGGGCATGGGCTCTTCCAAACAAAAATACTTGGTGCATCCCGCATTTCGTGTGCATTCCATTCAATTCCATTATTCAATTATAATTTGTTAATGTTTTGAATTTCTTTTTAAAAACTAAAAATGATTACAGTCTACTACATGCGATTACACGTGACAATTTACTTTTAATAGTAGAGAAATGGGGAACATGGACTTAGGTGCATATTACTCCGTTCCAAAAATTGAAATTGGGACACTACCACCCTTTCTGCTAACTTCCTTCTTAGCCAAACTTACACATCTACTTCTCCTCTCATCCTTATCTATATCTACCATACATATATCTCTCGTTAAATTTTTAAATTAGAATTTAAAATATATTAAAATATAAAATTTTGTCTCTCTAAAAATCTCTACCTCTATTTACACCTCTTACAAAAATGAGAAAAAACACAAAACCAAATTAAAAGATGTATTAAAAAAATATGTATAACATTCCTTTGTATGGCTCACACATATATTTGATAAGTTACAAAGTTATAACATTATAACAAACTAGTTTAATTGTTCTCAATTTAAACTCTATATATATATATATATATATATCATAATAACTTAAAACTTTGTAGGTTCTTAAATAAAAGTATAGATTATTTTAGTTGTTCTAAATAGAACAAACTTTTTTATGCATAAACATCAAGATTTTTTATATTAATATTTTATGGTGTGAAATGTGTTTGTAGATGCACATCAAAAGATATGCAAACATTATATAAAAAATATTGCATGTTAATTTAGAACAAAAGTACTGGTTAACATGTTTAATGTACATGCATATCTCAATCTACTCTGAAAGAGTCATTTACATTGACAGAGAAGTAAACCTTACTCATTGACAAGGAAATAAACCTTAGTCGTGAGAATAATTCTTCATTCAAATAGGAATAAAAGCAACGAGAGAGATCATATACTCAAATCATTTCCCATTTATATTAAGTTTTTAAAATGATGAAATCAAAAAATGATTTTTTAAGTCCAATTTGATAGAGGTAGAACATGCATGAGGAAGCAATTTGAATTTAAAGCACTTTAATTACATCAATTTCAAAATTAAACATGCTTGTTCATAAACTCAAAAACGAAGTTTTGAAACTTACATTGTTGTAGCTCAAAATTGATATGATTTCCTTGATAATTCTGATCACGAACACTTCATGGTCCACTATTAGAGTTTTCTTTGTTAATCTCAGGCCTTAGAACGGATTATGGAATCCAAATTGTGATGAATTTGGAGCAATTTTGAAGCTTATGGAGAATGGAATTAAAGAGTTCGTAAAGGTAATTTAGATGAAAAATATCAGCAATCAACAATAATTATTGATATTAATCATCTTCTATTTAAAGAAGAAAACATGCAAATCAAATTCACCTCAATTAGACACCAAATAGGTGATTAATTTGAATGGGATTTGATGTGTTTTAAAGAAGTTTAAGGATGCTTAAAAAACACTCGCCTCCTTCTTCAATTTCATCAATATATATATATATATATATATATATATATATATATATAATTAAACATTTGCAATTAATTGTATTAATTTAATATTAAATAAAATTAATTCAAATCATTAATTTTTAAATTAATTTTAAATAATTAATTAAACATTTTAATTAATTATATTAAATTAATAATTTTTCACAAATTTCAGTTTTTCCAATTCGATGAATCTCTATTTATGTGTACAATATTTAAAACACATTTAAATATTTTTAACTCTCCATTTGTTTAATTCATAATTAAACGATCATACATTTTAGCAAAACGTAATGCTTACTCCCTAAACCGACAAATTCTCTCATCACACTGTTCTAAGGTTTAGTTCATGAGCTAACAAAGGGATCTAATGGACTTACAGATCATGAACTCCAACGATTCCAAATTAACTGGCTAGACTCTTTAACTTAGCTAATTAACATTCGTTAACTACCGAGACATTCCACTATAGCCTAGTAGCTACCCTCTCTCACTGTTGATATATTTCTGTCCACTTGATATAACCATGATTAGTTAGTCGATCCTTCACAAGTTGTTGGTAGTTACATCTAAGTCAAAATTATCGTTTTACCCATGTAATTACATCTTATTTCTTAAGTCAAACTGATCCTCTAATGAACAATTAGTTTGTGGTCCAACCACCAAACCGAGTCCCTCTCGAGCCGATGAGAGGGTGTGACCCCTTGTTCAAGATCCGGAGTCAGTATTTAAGATAACAACTTCTCTACTAACCTTGAATTAGGCAGGAATGAATTCCATATCGCAAAATTATGTCCCCAACTATCTACCTGGTCTTATCCCTAAAATTGTAGGTTTATTGAGTCGGTGAACTCAGGTCCCTTTCACCCATCCGGATTAAAGGATAATTCTGAATACACAAGAGTTCATAGTTAGCTTAGGATTAAGATCGAATTACCTAGATCATCATATTGAAATAATCAGTCTTAATAGTAAACGGCGTTATAAAGTAAAAGTGATTATTTCATGATCCGGTCATATGCAAACTCATTGCATAGGGTGCTCTCACTCTCATGTCTTTACATAAACGATATAGGATGACATCGTTTGTATCAAATACAAAATGGGTTGCATCCATAGTGTCTCATGGATAAGGTATCCAGTTGTATCCCTATATTATAGACCTTTGTTTTAACTATTACTTAAACTTGATCTATTTTTATGTTTATATATAAAGTCTAAGTATTCAAGCTATAGCCAAGGGTTCTTAGTTTATTGGATTTAGATTTATACGTAACCTACATATTCAATATTAATTTTATTGAAAAAATAATATGTTTATCATTTACAAACCACGAGTTTTAGGACATAAAATCCAACATAATCACACGTTGGATGAGAAAGACGTTCAAGCACACTTTGATAACAAATAAATTTGTACAGCCTATATAATTAATTTCTATATGTTACTCCATTTAAAATAGAAATGGATTTGCCAAAGAGTAAAAGAACAAATTTGTATTTTGTAGCACTAAGAAATATACGGAAGTCTTATGGTCCCCCGACTGATTAACTTTTGAGGTCGTTAATGTGACATCTTAACCATTTTTTGAACCATTATCTTCCCGTTGTCCCAAGATTTACGTTTCCCCAAATATTTAATTTTTAAACAAAAAGAGACAAACATTACAGTGGCACTTGTTTTATAATTCTATGTTCTTCCCAACTAAATTAATTAAATATATGCTTGCTAAAATTATTTTGGACTGATATATGATTGATTCTCTATTATTTTACACAGCAACATTTTTTAATATTTTATTATTCAAATAGTAGATTTTTCTTTCTTTCTTTTTTATTTATACACCTAAGCACCCATGACTTACAACTTGGAAATGGGGATTAATACTTGGAAATAAGCGAGTCTTTCTCCCTAGATAATCAAATTATAACCATTTAAACAACTTATCATTTTTGTAAAAATAAAAATTAACACATTCATCAATTATATGTATGTATGTATTTGTTCAACGAGTAAAGATATGTTAATTCTTGTGACGTTTATGCTTATATTATAATCTAATTATCTTTATGTTTGAATTTTGCAAATTACTTTTTTGGAGTTATTTTCAAAAATATATATTTTTAAAAGGATAATATGCCTGTGAAAAACATGTTGAAATTTCAAAGATAAGTTAGAAGATTAAGGAATAATCTACTTTTTGTTTTGAGATGGGAGACTCCAATTCTCACCCATATTTATGATATTGAAGAAAAAAAATGATATATTTCAACGACTACTTTTCAAGAGTTGTTTGTTTGTTTTTTTGTTTTGTTTTATTTTGTTTTATTATTTTTTTTTTCTTTCTCTTGTGTTTTGTTATCATCTACTTGTTTTTAAGGTCGGGATAATTTGAGGTATTATTCCGTGTAGATAAGAATTTTAGAGGCACATTAATATTCCTATTTATAAATTATGTAATCATAGCTTTTAATATATATATGAAAAAAAATTCTCAAATAAATTAAAGATAAATTTTGAGTATAAAATTGTAGTACGAGAATATCAAAATTTCAACTTCTGTCAAATATCGACCAAAAATATCAATGCACATGAATGAAAGATTTATATGTTAGCATAATTACTTTAAATTTATATTGAATAGATTAATCTTAGAATCATTCATGTCAAATTGTCGAGAATAAATATGATATATTAGGGATCATAACCCTAAGGTAATTAGATTCTCATTAAACCCTAATCAATCAAGGAATAGACTTCTACCCATTAAATTCATACTCGATTGAAAATCTAGGGCCTTAATTAAATAGAGTCAAATCTAATAAAATAACTCAATGCGATAAAATACAAATTTACATATATATTCTATATTTTAATGTTATATATTTTTTATTTAAAATAAGTATAACAATAGATCAAGGAAAAAATTTGAGACACCGTTGGAAACAAAAGAATTCGTTCTTTGAAAACAGACTTTCACTTTTAAATATTTCTTTTAATTAAAATTCATTCGAGGACCTTCCAAGATAAAAGTGTCTTTTAATAAGTTCAACTTTTTATTAGACAAATCAAATATTCGTTTTACGTAGCAGAAAAAACAGAACTTTAAGAATATATGAACCAAGTTCTGTTATGAAAAAAAAAAAATTGAAATTAAATATCAATAAAGCTCAAATTCCCAAACGAAAAGGAAAATTCTGCATTTATATTTTCTTTATGTAATAAACTACTAAGAAAATGACAAAATACGTAATAAAAATACAGTCTTTATATATTAAAAAATCCAGCAATTCACGGTTGTATTTGGAAAAAATTAATTAAACAAAGTAAGTCGCCATTAGTTTTTTTTTTCTTTTTTATAAAAAAAAATTCCAAAAAGATTTAAAAAAAACAAATAAACTTTATTTTTACTGTAAACTTGAATGATTAATGAAATCCGATGAGGCGTTTATGAGGAGCTGTCACCTTTTTTGCACGGGATTGTCTAATCTAAGGTCTCAAATTGACCGGGGAATCTTCTTTGAATTATAATTTTTATGTTAAAATTAAATACCATTTTGGACCTTGAGATTTGTTTAATTTTAATACAATATATTTTAAATATCTAATTTTAGTAATCTTAACTTTATTTTTCATAATTAACTTCTTTTATAGAAATTAACTAAACAAAAATATTAAGTTTAATATAAAGAAATATAATAGAAAAGTATGTTATAAAAATTTAAAATTTAGAGTGAAAATGTTAATAAATAAAAAAAATTAAAAATATCAAAAATAAACAAATGATAGGGACTAAATTTAAGATTTTATGAAAATATAACAACAAAAAATGTTAGATAGCATAGAATTAGAATTAAAATTTTTTAAGTACAAGAACAAAATGACCCTTAACAAATATAGCAAAATGAACCAAAATATTTATAAATATAGCAAAATTTCATTTTTTATCTGCAATAGACCACAATAGACTATTATACGTGATGTTTTTGTTATTAATTATAAATATTATCAGCAATTTTATCATTTAAAATAATTTTTGAATAAAATGATATTTTTAACCGAATTTTTATGGTTCTCGTAAGAAAAAAGAAAAAACAAAAAAACAAATCCTGGTTTTATTCTTCTTTCAAATATCATTATTATTATTATTCTGTTAAGAATCTTTCAATCATTATTTAAATTAACTACATTACTTTTCTTTTTCACCTTTGAGGCGGTGAGATTATCAGATAATAAATTAATAATGGTAATTTGACTGTAAAGAAGAACGAAGTATTTTCAAATATAATAAAATATACTAAATTATTTACAAATATAGTAAAATGTTACTGTTTTTCTATCAGTAATAAACAATGATAGACACATCTATAAATGTCTATGAATGATAGATGATAGTAGTATATCAATATGATGTTTAATAGGGGTGTACATCAGTTGAGTTAGGTTGAGGATGTTTTTTGGACCAACCCGAAAATTTGGGTTAGTTGGGTTGACAACCCAAATAAAAGTCTTCAACCCAACTCAATCCTGGGTTGGGTTGTTGGGTTACAACTTTTTTTCTTGTCTTTTTAATTAAAAATTAAAAATATATGAATTTATCTAACTAATAACTAAAATCTCATGAAATTCAAATGTTAAATACCAAATATCTATTATATTTATTACAAACTTTAAACAACGACAAGTATTATAACAATTTCTTTAAAAAAATATATTAAAAATTCACAAATTAATCGATACAAAGTAATTAAAGTTTAAAAAAATATCTTTTACCTATATAAGAAGAGAAATGGACCCCACATAAATATTTGGTGTAATAACTTTCCTATTTGGGCTCAATCCTTTGTATAAAAAATATGTAATTTCAAACAATTGCCTGCCCTTGAAGCTTTATGAAATATTGATTAGAGATGTGAATATTTGATTGAAAAGACTAAGGATGATATCTTGTTGGTTTTCGTAGAGAAGATAAAGGGTTTTTCCTTTTTGTGTGAATAAACTTATAATTAAAAGGGCATGATACATTGGGAAGGTGATCTCTTAACTCGAAATGGAGTGAAAGATGTAAAATTAATGCTCTCACATCTAATTTCTAATCACTTCCTAATTTCCACGCCAAATATTAATGTCATTTTAATCAATTCAACTGAATTTATGCACATTAAATTTACTTTTTATACACAATTATTCAGTGAAATTTAATAATTTTGTGGAGTAACAAAAATCTAATAATTATTTGAGAGAGCTGCAAATTTTATTTTATTTTTCTCCAAAGGTGAAACATCACCTTTGATGTTGAGTAGTGTTTACCTTTTACAAACGTTAGAATAATTTGACACTAACTAAATTAGCACGATGAGAGACAATAAAATAGTGAGGCAATAATCTTTTATATCATGATTACATGAAAATTGGACAAATGAAAATAGACTCTTTTTTTTTTTCGTTTTTTTTCTTTAACATATTTGAGATTGGACATGATCCCAACAAGAATCCTGAATCTTGAGACCATTAAAACTCCTATTCACTTTTCTAAAAAAATTACTTGAAGTAACAATTTTAAATTTTAGAATTACAATTCTACTCTACTCCATCTTCAACTAAAAATGACAAACTTTCCTATAATAATGACAACTAGTCTATATAATAATATTAGTAAAATTTCGATATATTTCAATATATCAAACCATGGTTCTTTTTGGAGATTCAAATTTATATTTTGTTTTTCTAAAAATAAAAGAAATATAATTTTTTTAAAAAAAAAAAAGTAATATGTAGATGAAATATTTGAATTTTTAATTTTTCAGTCGATGCTAATTAATCAATTAATTCGTTACAGTCAAGTTTAACTAAAATTCAAGATTTGTACATTAACACTACAAGTACCTAAATTTGAAAGATGGGAAAAATTGAGATGATGAATTTGAAAGTAGAGAATTACCTAGGCCCTATTTGATAACCATTTCGTTTTTGTTTTTGAAAATTAAGCATATTTTCTCCCCATTTCTTACATTGATTTACATCTCTTCTTAAGTACAATAGTTGAATTATTTGCCAAATTTCAAAAAAAAAATTAAATCTACTTTTTTTTTTTTCAAATTTTGACTTAGTTTTTAAACCATTAATAAAAATTAAATAACAAATGAATAAATTTAAAGATAAAATAGTACTAATAGTCTTAATTTTAAAAAACAAAAACTAAAAACTAAATAATTATAAAACGGTCCAAATAATTTATGCACAGTGTGCCCTACGATTTATTAGACGATTAAAGGTAATAATTAGAGGAGAAAGATGACCAGTTTTCAGGGAAAAAAAATTGAAATTAAAACTAATTTTTTAAAAAAAGGAAATCATGATGTTGAAAATTCAAAGCCCTACATTTGCTTATCATTGAGATATATCGGGTTGCAAATAAACAAATATTAATAACATATACACTTTAGTTTGGCAGGTTGGGGTTTTCCCCCTTCCATCTTTGGTCCTTATCTTTCGTTTTTAGTATATACCAATTTATATTTATACAATGTTTGTAAAATAGAAAAAAGGACTTCAAATGGAAAAGGATTGATTAACTAGAATTAGGGTCCATTTGCGGTTACGATTGGAGGGATAAAAATGATTTAGGTTCCGTTTGAGATTCTTGTAGCTTTTAAAAAAATTGTTGGTAGTTGTGTTTTAAAAAAAATCTGCTATGAAAAGAAGTAAAATAATATTTGATAAATTTAAGAGAAAAAATATATTAGAGCATTTGGTATATAATTACAAAAACATTTTATCTTTGATATAATAACTAAAACAAACTTATAATAAATTTTTAATTTTTTTGTAATTTAAAATTTTAAATAATTATTTAGTAGGATAAATTTCGTTTGTTATAAATTAATTTTTAAATATTAAAAAAATTAGATTTATTTTTTTTTAAAAAAAATCAATGTGGTATACTCTTTTAAAAGAATGGTGCATTTAACTCATGAAAAATAGAAAATAGATTTTATTATGTGAGAAATAGATAAATATATAAAATAAATATTTATTAAAGTATAAAATTGAAAACTAAATTTTAATTAAAAATTCTACATGATTTTAGGAGAATAAGTTAGTAAGATATTTTAAAGTAAATATAAACAAGTAAGTTAATAAGATAGTACTTTTAAAGTAAATATAAACAAGCTAGTAAGATACTGCTTAAACATGAATTTAAGTGCTTTTAAAAGTGATTTTAACGAATTTAATTTAAATATGTTTATAAAAATAAAAAATTAAAACCAAGGGCTTTTTTACAAACCAAACACAATATGAAACGTAGCTTAAAATAAAATTTAACCGCTTTTTGTGGTTGGTAAAATAGAATTAAATATATTTATTAAAATCACTTTTGAAAATACATCTATTTCACATTTGTTTTCAAATAATTTTGCTTTTGGATTCTCTCGTTTAAAATTAATTTTTAATTTTTAATTTTATTCTTGAAAATTTAGATTTATCTTATACGGTTTGTTTTTTTCTCACCTAATCAAATCCATATCTTTTGATTTTAAAACAATATTGCACTCTATTTATTTTCTTTTAAAATAAAATTATTTTTCTTAACATTTAAAAATTAATTTAGAGTAAATAAAATCCATCGTTCTAAACAATTATTTAAAATTATATATTATAAAAAATAAAAGTTGTAGCATAGGTCTATTTTAGTTATTGTAATTAGAATAAGATAATTTAGTATTTATTTATCGCACATCAATACATACTTTGTCAGTTTTCAAGCTTAAATCAAACAGACACTAATTTACTTTTTCTAAGAGCACACTTTTTAATAATTATTTTAAAAACTATCGCAATTTCAAGCGAAGCCTTAGTTTAACTAGAGTCTAAAGTTTAAAATTTTCAATTTATAGTGAAATTTTAGAATAGATTTAAAATATATAGATGATATTAAATATAAAGATTAATCCATCGGTATTTATTAGAACTCTAATCACGAGGGTATATATAAATATATATATATATATTTTTTTTTTTTGAGACACTAAAGTTAGGTTTAATTTTCTTATTTCAACAATGGGAAATGAAACAAATTGAGAACAAAACTTGCTTGCACATTTTTATTTTTGTCTCTAAGTTTGTTGCCAAATTTAATTTAATTTAATTTAATGTTGACATTTGTTTTCTCATATTTTAAGCAGAAAAATGTATAAGAACCCTTTATACAATATTAGTAAATGTGGTTGTCTCGATAGTGATAGAAAAATTTATAGCACTACTAAAGTACGAATAATTTTTCGTTTTATCTCATTTGATGAAGATCATTTTTGAAGTATTTAAAAATTGTGTGAAATTAATAAAAAAAATAATAAATGTATAGTACTACAAATTTTCTCCTTAACGATATGTGTGAGCCTAAAAGAAAATACATGTGTTGTCTCGCTTGCACTAATTTTATATAATTTTGGTAATTGTCTAATAAAAATTTGTCATGTAATAATTTTTAAAAAAATCATTTTTAATTTTAAAGGATGATTAAATGTTAGGCCGCATCACATGATGTGACCGATAGTACAATCAACTACACCTTTTTTTTTTTTTTTTAATTTTTATTAAGTTGCATGTACTCTTACATGTCATTAATTGCAGTCTATCTGACACATAATTTCATGTTTCTGTATTTTTACCTTCGAAATAAATAAATAAATATATTTATTTAAAAAAAAAAACATTTATCACAACAGTTGTATATTAGACAAATGAAGATAAAATATTTTTCTCAAAAGTTAAAAGTAAGATTCATGAATAAGCTTTTCAGTCAAATTTGGAAGAATGTCGGCCATGCACAGGCTCCATCACGTTCGCCAACAGAAAAACTTGTATAATCAACTGCGCCGCCGTGGCATGGCGGCTCAACCAGGTCCAACCGCTTGGCCTTTGGCCCATGCCTGCAACTCGGCAGCCTTACCTGTCTTGGATGTGACTAAATGGTGCTATTATTAATTAGTTATAATTTCAAGATTCTCTTACAAATTGACAAATCCTTTTATTTAACATCCTTTCCATCTCTTCGTACCAATAAATAAATTGTTGTGTTTGCCATTTTTAAAAGGTTACTTATGGTTAAGTGGGAAGCATCTTTAAATATTTTTAAATTTTATGTACTTGACAATTGCCCAGTAAATGACTAATTTAGAAGCACCCACTGTATTAAATAAATTCTTCTTAATATGGTTTGCAATCATTGTGACAATCACTTTGTCAAATTAATCAGGATGAAAATAAAACAGAATCATAGGAGAATTTGAAAACATAAATTCTATGTATTTGATTTTATATTTTTATAAATCGTAAAATTAATTGTAGTTATTCACTGATATTTAATTGACAATAAACTATTATCAATTTATTTATAAATATAATGTATGTTAAAAATATTTATATGACATTGTAATATTATATAAGTTAAAATACATTACTTTAAACATATTATATTTTTTAAAAAAAAAAATGAATTGGGTATATAACATAAAATATTTATATTTCAGAGTACTTTTATTTTTTTATTTAATATAATCTTGCATTTTCAAATTTAAAATACAAAATATTGATGCAATGAAAATATAAAGATATTTATATTTCTAAGTAATTTTATTTTTTGATTTAATATAATTTTATATTTTCAAATTTAAAATACAAAATATGGATACAATGAAAATATAAAAAATATTTTTTTTAGATTTTGCACTGTTTTGATCATAGAATTCGAAAATAAATTTTAAATACAAAATTCGGGTTGTTAGTCAAACACATATTAGGACTCTGGAACTAAGACGGTGTTTGTTTCAAGAGTCGGGATTGAGATTGAATGGGTTAGGCATCCCAAGTCCATCTTTTATTTGGGACGAAGATCCAAGAAGTCTCACAATTTCTCATAAGTTTGAATTTTAAACACTATTGAAATCCAAAGGTCACCCTACTTTATTAATTTTTTTCTAATTTAAGTTGGCCGTAAAATTAAATATTATATTAGAGGCCTACTTAAAAAATATATTTTTTTTTTCAAAAGTTCATTTTAATTTAAACACTTTTGATAATAATTGTTTAAAACAAAGACATTGATAGTTTTTAAAATCTATTTTGTGTTGTTGTCAAACATTTGTATTTATTTTAAAATGACTTATTTTTAAAATTAAACAATTGAAAAAGTATTCTAAAACACGCCATAAAGATATTATCTCGTGGTAGTGAAATTTCCTCTATTGCCATAATTAGAATTTAACTTAATTTTTTAAAAAATAATATTAATTGCACCCGGTTGGCGTCTGCTGACTGCTAGTGCATAATTAGTGTTATCGATTTTAACTAATTAATGTGATTTATTGAGATCATTTTAAAAAATTGTGTTACCCTCAAATTTAAAAGTGACAAATCTCATATTATCGTGGCATTGAAGACAACAATCATCAAGGAGCATCTACCGATCTACATGGAATTTTTTTTTTTTTTAATGGGTTGAAATAAATATGAAAATAGGAGAAATTTATTGTCACTTAATTTCAATTTTTAAATATATAACCCAATTAGTTTAAACATATATACGTTAAAAGCTGGGAAAAAAAAAAAAATAAGTACTTTATGTGATATAATAATTAAAATTGTTCCTTAATCATAAGTTTATTACTTTTTCAATTTTTTTTTTTCTTTTTTTTTTTTAGCAAGACATTTTTTAATTTTTCTCTTATAAAAATCTCATGGAATTTTTTTTTTTTTTAATGGGTTGAAATAAATATAAAAATAGGAGAAATTTATTGTCACTTAATTTCAATTTTTAAATATATAACCCAATTAGTTTAAACATATATACGTTAAAAGCTGGGAAAAAAAAAAAAATAAGTACTTTATGTGATATAATAATTAAAATTGTTCCTTAATCATAAGTTTATTACTTTTTCAATTTTTTTTTTTCTTTTTTTTTTTTAGCAAGACATTTTTTAATTTTTCTCTTATAAAAATCTCATGGAATTTTTTTTTTTTTTAATGGGTTGAAATAAATATAAAAATAGGAGAAATTTATTGTCACTTAATTTCAATTTTTAAATATATAACCCAATTAGTTTAAACATATATACGTTAAAAGCTGGGAAAAAAAAAAAAAACAAGTACTTTACGTGATATAATAATTAAAAGTGGCCCTTAACCAAAAGTTAAATACACTTTCAATTTTTTTTTTTCATTTTTCTTTTTATTTCAATCAGCTTACTTGTATTATTCATGAATACTACAATATTTTTCATAATTTAATTGTAATGCGATCACGATCTTGCATACGAATAAATAAACCACTATAATCTATCCTCAAAACTTGTATAATAATATGAAATGTAGGGTGGTTAGTTAACAACACATCTATAAAAGTAAAGGGCAGTTTGGACCCAATACTGTGTAGGGTAGAATAATCGTATTTTTATTTATTTATTTATTTATTATTATTATTATTATTTGTGTCTTCATGGTCCTACTCTTGGAACTTATTTAAAAGTCTTTTGAGATGGCTTTTTTTCCCTATAATATGTGAGGGGGGAGAATCGAACTTTTGACTTTTAGGTCAGTAGCATAAGTTTTATATCAATTGGGCTATGTTAATATTACCTATTTTGTTGAAGCTTCCCACTCAAAATTAGTTAAATTTCTCAACTTTTTATAAGAGTTTTAACTATTTTTTTATTAAGAAAAAAATGAAGAAGAAGGAGGAGGGTATGAACCGTACATTTATTAAATCGGTTAAAAAATAATTTTGGTCCTAAATTTTTAAGAAAGTAATAATTTAGTCCCTAAATTTTGGTTTGTAACAATATAATATCCCTGTATTTTAAATTTTGTAACAATTTAGTACTGAACTTTAGTATGTAACAACTTATGGTATGTTTGGAATACATTTTTAAGTGTTTAATTTAAAAAATAAGTCACTTTGAAAAAATTGAAGTGTTTGGCAACCACTCCAAATAGATTTTGAAGTGTATTTTAAGCCATTCTTATCAAACTTGTTTAAATAAAAATGAGTTTTTTAAAAAACATTTTTTTCTCAAATCAATCCAAACGGGGCCCTTAGTCCTCGTACTTTCAAAATTGTAACGATTGAATCCCCAACATAAAAAATTTCATCAAAATTAGATGTTAAAATTTATTATTTAGTTTATAAAAATATCGAGTATCTAATTAGTTTAATAATTCATCTATGCAATAAATCTCATTGAATCATAACACTATTTTCTACAATAAGTAATAAATCGTTACAAAATTTAAAGTTAAATGACTAAATTGTTACAAAGTAAAGGTTCAAAAATTAAATTGTTACAAAATTGAGAGTATGGAAATTCAATCGTTACAAACCAAAGTTCAAGAACTAAATTGTTATTTCTATAAAAGTTTAGGGACTAAGAGTGATTTTTAACTTTTTGTTTTTTTTACCCCGAGTTCAACCCTATATTTTATTATGTAAAAAAAAAAAAAAACAAATTGTATAAACCACTCCTAGAGTATAATAATAGTTGCAATTATACCCTTAAACTTTTAATTTTAAAAATTAAGCCTTCAAATTTATATAAATATTAAAATTGAGTCAAATTGGATTTTTAAACTTACATAATCGTATAAATTTTGGTTCAATTTTTACCATTATTGGATTCAATTTCTATAATTATTACAAGCTTGAGATCCAATTTAAATACTTGTAGAAGTTTAAAGGCCCAATTTTACTATTTTCTTTAATAATAACCACAAAAATATAAAATTAAAGTAACAATTTTTTATGGTAATAAATGTCATATTATTCAGATATGTTTTGCTTGACCACACGTGTTTTAAATAACCGAAATCTGTTAGTTTATTTTGTTTTGTCTCTATATATATTTTGAGATATAAATGAAAAATATTAGAAGAGTGAAGCTCTCGTATAACTAAAATTCAAAAGGCTATAATTTTGTGATTTGTAAACATTATGATTATTTCCCCTTTGCTATAACAACTAACATATATTTTTTTTTAATAATACCACATTATTTGGGTTTATGAAGCACGTTTTCATTCAAAATAATTATTGATCTTATGCAATTTCCAAATCAACTGTTTGCGAAAAAATTCAAAACACAAGTGCACGTTTTAAATGACATAACCAATCATTGTAAAGTAAAAATTAATTACCATTAAGTTAAACTCGCTTTAAAAATTAATATCTTCTTTTCTTTTTTTAAAGATTGGAGGCTTATTCTTATCTCACAATTATTGAACTAAAGAATAATATAATAATTTAACACAACTTTGTGTAATAATTGATTAATTTCTATTTCCAATATGCAATTTTCATTTGACATGCGTATTAAAAGGGAGGATACTTAAGAACTTTTTTCTTTTCTTTTTTTTTTTTAGCAAGACATTTGTGAATTTATATCATCAAATTTAAATGTTGACGTAACTATTTTCTAATTTTATTGGTGTGTAGCTCCTGTTATAAACTATGATGAAAGAGCTAAATTTTAGGATGCAATGATTTGAGGAGGTGCTTCTTTTAACATTGGGTATTGGGCTCTCAATTTTTTTCCTATTTGCCTACACTAAAGCCCAAGTATTGAATTTTGGGCCTTTCTTAATGGGCTTCATAAATAAATGACTAATATATCCAAATTTCGATTTTAAAATATAGAGCCACGTCAATTTAGTGTTTAGCTAAATTTATCTCGACTAGTTTGTAATAAATGACTATTATAAATGGCATATTTCACCTTTTTTTTTAATTTTTTTTAAAGGATTTATCTATAAAATTAGCACTTTTGTTTTATTTTTAAGTACAATAATTACAGGAATAGGAGAATCTAGTCTTCTACCTCTAAAATGGAAGATCATGTCAATTATAGTTGAGTTAAGCTTACTTTTGCTATATGATTTTATTTGGTTAGATAGTTTCTAAAGACAACTTTAGGAAAAAAAAAAAAACATAAATATAATTATTTTTAATTATGAATTTAGTTTTGCTAAATAATTTTTTGAAACATACATGCAAATAGTCAAAACATGCATTTAATAATAGCCTTTGTTGTTTGCCTCTACTTTCAGTTTTTTTTTTTTTTCATTCCTTTCTTTCCTTTAAGTACTTTTGTCTGTTCCTAAAAAAAGAGAGAGCATAGAAGCTTTGCCTATTGTCAACTTTCTTTGTAAGGAATGGCTATTAAATTTTTATTCAGTAGGAAAAAAAAAATTACGGAGATTTAATAACCATTTTATTTTTAGTTTCTAATTTTAAGTTTATAAATATCATTTTCATTTCTAAACTTTTTACTTTCTCGTCTATTTTTTTTAGAGATATTTTAAAAAGTCAAAATTTGAAAACTACAAAAAGTAATTTTTAAAAATTTATTTTTGTTTGAAATTTAGTTGAAAATTCGACTCGTTTATTTAAAAAAAATTCAAAGTATTGTAAAAAAGTTGAGAAGAAATAAACTTTCAAAAATAAAAAATAAAAAATTAAATAATAATCAAACGAAACCTATATAATTTGAATATGTTTTCAGTTGAAACATACTTGTAATTAACATCATCCCTTTTGTTGTTGTTTTAATACAATAGAGGTGGAGAATTCAAACTTAGAATTCTTAGTCCCCTAATACCTATCGCTTGTCAATTGAACTAGGCTTGCTTTGACTTTTTTTTTTCTTTTTTTTTTTTTTTTGTGAAAAGTTTCATTCTTTTGTCACATTTATATTATTTTGGCATTCAAAATATCATGTTTTATGAAATATTAATGTAACATGGATGATTGTTTTAAAGAGCAAAACTACGAAAAATAATTTTAAATATAACAAAATATATCTATCAATGATAGATTATTGTAGTTTATTAGTATCTATCACTAATAGATTATTACATTTTACTATATTTATAAATAAATTGATTCATTTTACTATATTTGAAAATAATCCGCTAACATTTATGTGTTTTTTTAACATAAAAAGGTTGATTAAGAAAATTCTGAAATGATTTAAAAATTGCTTTTATATCAAGTGAACATAACATATGGAACTCTTGACTCCTACCTTGCAAACTCATCCTATATTAATTGAAGTTTATTTGATTCAAAATGCCAATTAAATTCAGAATTGATTTTAATTATACATTATTATCATTTAAAAAATGTTTAACGTCTTTAAAAATGCTCCTCTATTTAATTTTTTAAAGTAAAGATGGATTTGTTACGGAATGATTGAGCTGGAACTTAATTTATGAACATTTGACTAAAAAATTTTAACTGAGGCCCACTTAGATTGGAAAAAATAATTTTCAAAAAAATAATTTTTATTTAAATTCTTTTGATAAAAAAATTATTTAAAATAAATCTATTTTGAGTTTTCAATTTTTTCCAAAATAATTTATAATTAGATTAAACACTTAAAAATACATTTCAAACACACTTTGAAGTTGGTTGGTGATCTTTCTCTTATAAGTCACAAGCAATTTATGAAATTTAATTTTGAGCTAGAAAAAAAAAAAAAAAAATTCAGGTGTCATCATAGTAGGTGAAGAAATAGTAGCAACCCGTGGTGTGTATCCCGCGTGTGTTTTTTATTTGCTCATATGCCTTCTATTTTTTTTTCTAACTCCCAATGTATACTTTGGAATTGTTTTTAAAATATAATAAAATTAACAAAAATATTTAAATATATAGTAAAATATATTAGCAATAATTTGTTATATTTAAAAATATTTTATTTAAAACAATTACCTAAAATTTTAATTTTAGTTGAAAAGTTGGAGGAAATATTTTTTTTAAAATAAAAATAAATAACTTTAATTTAAAACAAAACTTTTGAACCAATAAGCGTACAATTAAAAAAAACTAACATAATTTGGTATAATTAACTTAAAAGGTTTAAATACTACTTTGGTCCTTGTATTTTTTTGCTTTAGTTCATGCATTTTGGTCCCTGTGCTTTAAAAATTTTCATTTTGGTCTTTATACTTTCAACTTTGGTTTATTTTGGTCATTGTACTTTCAACTTTCGTTATTTTTGCCCTTGAACTTTAAAAAAGTGACTATTTTGATCCCTTAAAAATGAAAATGAAAGGATTAAAATAGTCATTTTTTAAAAGTATAAGGACTAAAGTGAACCAAAATTAAAAGTAGAAAGACCAAAATAAACCAAAGTTGAAAATATAAAGACCAAATGAACTAAAGTGAAAGTAGTATTTTATATAAACATTAAAGGCATCATTATATATTGAGAAATTTACCTACCAAAAATATACTTCAATGAATTTAAAAATTTAAAAGTGCAATCAAATCAAATTAAATTTAAAAAATGGAGTAAAAAAACTTTAGAAAAAGAAAACAATCCAAAAAAATGGACTCCACCAGCCAACATTTGACCTCATTGTGGATTGGCCTTCTCCTTTACAAATATCTACCAAAAACAATCCATAATGCAATCTAGAGTCAAAATCAGTACAAGAGAGGAAAAAAGATAACTCAAGGGGACCAAAAGTACAAAGTTTTGTCAATCCAGCCAGCCAGGTTTTGGAAGCAAACATATTCTCCAACAAGTGGTGGGTACAATGGATAACAACTCAACCAAAACCAATCTAACTCAGGTAAAGAGCAGGTGTAGGGCGTGCCGTGCAACAGCGGAGACACACTTAAACCCTAACTTTTCGTAAATATCTTCTTGCAAATAAATAACAAGTCCTTCATACTAATCGGATGTAGAAATTCAATAATCTGCATGTTCCTAACAACTACTAAATATAGATTTGAGGTACCTTTCTGTCTTTAAGAGTAAGAAATTCTGAATCAACCTGAAGCATGACCCCCCTGCTTTCCTATATGATGCCTTTGCCTTTGGTTATTTCATTCAAACTCCTTAAAATCGCCATTGATCACTCACTGACAACTCTTGTCTGCTAATCTTATCCTATTCCCATCCCACACCACAAAATATACCTCCCTACTAGTGTGTGGGACCAAGTCACTCTTTTTATTCAAAAGAATTTCTATTATAATAATATTGTACTACATATTTGCATGCATCCATCCATTGTTAAATCTATCCTCCACCTAATTAAAACTTTGCACATATTTAATTTATTATTATTATTTTTGTATAGAGGGAGGGAAACATGAAATTAAGGTGCAGCCCCTAAATATTGCTCAATAAAGCATGTTTAGAGCAAGTAGTCGAGTTGTTCAGTTTAAAAAATTGTTTAATAATAGTGTCAATAGAGTAAGAAGTTAATAAGTTATGAATTTGATTTTTCTTTTTTTTCTTTTTCTCGTGTAGCACATAATAAGCTTAAGAGCTCCTTAGACCAAAACATGTCATAAGTAAACATGGAGTTCATGTGTTTGATAAATAGTGTAGATCTCTCCATTCTTCAAATACGGAATACTCAATAAATATTGATTCAATTTAATATTCAACACGTCACTAAATGAAATATTATTTCATTTTGAAAACGCTTTTCTTTTATGCCAAAAATATTAAATAAAATAAAGCAGTATGAAAAAAAAAATATTTCAGACTAGTACCAGGAAACTTTTTCCCTTTTATATTCTTTAATTGACGCTTCTATTTGAAGATTTATAAAAGTGTCCATCAATTACAGTGATTCTTAAAACCTACCTTCGGTTCTTCAAATATCCCAAAACAGTCTGTAGGCATTCCACGCCAAGAAAATCTTATTATTTGAGCTATTGACTCTATAAAGTCATAAGTAAAGCCTTTACTCACACACTTAACAACTTTTTTTTTTCCTATTTTATTTTGGGATATATAACTTAAATTCTATTTTGGTAACTTATTTAAGAAAGATATAACACGTGTGTTCGTATTTGATTCATTTAAATGATTGATATAACTTTGAAAGACACACTAAATGCTAAGTTCATGAACTTAGAACACAACATTGTAAGTAATTAGAAATGTGCAAGGAATAAAATGTGAGAATCTCAAAACATTTTATTTATTTGGATTTGATCTTTATATTTTAAAAATATATTTCCATTTTTTTCAGTTTGGATAAATGCAACTCAATGATAGAGTTGATGGCTGATAAATATATGAACATGCATACGAATGCGTAGGGTCAATACTCAATCCAACCACTGTCCATGGTACCAAAAAGTTAGCTATAGATAGGCTCGTGAAATTAATTGAGCATTTATATAATCTATTGTTCAACTAATATAAATATCCAAAAACAAGTGGGTTTTAAGTGTTATTAGTTAGTTTTTTTTCTAATATCTTCTCGAATATAATCATCATGGATTGGTATAGTGATAGTGAAATTATTAAGAAAATGTCAAAGGACTAAGAGTTCATGGATTCAAGGTAGATGGATTTAATATCCTACGGGGTCTCCTTGACACCCAAATGTTGTAGGGTTAGACAGGTTGTCCCAAGAGATTAGTCAAGGTGCGTTGAAACTGACCCGAACACTCACATATATAATAGATTTATCAACTTTAAGTGTGTTTTTGCAAACAATCAACTTTCATCCATGAGTATAGTTTTAAGTATTTGTATTGGTATATATTTATACTCTCCTTTTGTTTTGTTTTGCTTTTAATATTTTGCATATTGTTTTTTTATTAGAATTATAAGGTGAAGGATTGAACTTCGAACTTCATGAGACAAATATCATGCTAGTAATCTAATACTATTGAATCAAGCTCACTATCCTATGTATTCTTAACCCTATAACAAACTTTTTTTTCTTTTTTTTTTTCCTTTTAGAAGTACTAAGATTTTTTTAGGTGGTCAATTATGAGATTTGAGCCATTCTTTTCAAAATCCCCAAATTTCCTTCCCACTAGGTCATTTATTTCAATAACGAGTTTTGAATTATTTTTCTAATTAGTAAAAAGTTCACATAACATAAACAATTTTTTAATGAAAAAATCTCTTCGGGTGATGAATAAAGAGCAATTGACCGAAGTCAAAATCTCTCATCCTATGCATATATACTCATTCATATAAATTAACATCACATATGAGGAGGGTTGTTATTTTAAATGAGAAAACGGTTAAAAAATATTGAAAGATGTTATTGTCTCTACTCTATAATATTTTATTATATTTGTAAATAAGTTAGTTTATTTTGTTATATGTAAAAATAACTTTATTTTCAATTTTTATTAGAGCAATGACTCCATTTCGTAACTATTTAGGTTTTATTGGGTAACTATTTTTTTTTAGTTTTTTATTTTTTAGAAATTAAACCTATTTTCTCCCTATTTATTAAGCTTTCAAAATTTGTTACAATGATTTGCATATTTCTCAAGTACAATGGTTGAATTCTTAGCCAAATTTAAAATTTAAAAAAAAAAAAATTTAAAACCTACTTTTTTAGTTTTCAAAATTTAGCTTGGCTTTTTAAATAATTGGTAAAAATTAGACAACAAAGGAGGAAATTTGGAGGTAGGAGTAATGTCTATAAGCTTAATTTTCAAAAACAAAAATAAAAAACGAAAAGGTTACCAAACGGGATCTTAGTTTTTTTGTTTTTTGTTTTTGAAAATGAAGCTTATATACGCTACTTTCACCTCCAAATTTCTTGTTTCGTTATCTACTTATTACTAATAATTTTAAAAAACGAGCCAAATTTTGAAAACTAAAAAAATGTAGTTTTAATTTTTTAAAAAAATTAATTTGGCTAAAAATTCAACAATTGTACTCAAGAAATATACAAATCCTTATAGAAAATAGAAAAAAAATTATAAATTTAATTTTAAAATAAAATAAAATAAACGAAACAATTTAAAAAAAAAAAAAATTAAAACCTACTTTTTTAGTTTTCAAAATTTAGCTTGGCTTTTTAAATAATTGGTAAAAATTAGACAACAAAGGAGGAAATTTGGAGGTAGGAGTAATGTCTATAAGCTTAATTTTCAAAAAAAAAAATAAAAATAGGAACCTCCCCACCCAGACAAAAAAGAAAAAAAAAAAAAAAAAAAGAAAAAATTTAAAAAAAAAAAAAAAAAACCTAAATGATATAAAAATATAAACTTACAACAAAACGAAATACAAGTTACCAAACATTTCTTATACATATAAACACAACCCAATAAAAGGTTAGGTGAAAAAGAAATTAATTGTTAATGGAAGTTGAATAACGCACATGGCCTAAGAATCTAAGATATAAAATGAATGTATAAAAGAAATAATAAATGATAAAAATAAGAGAGAGAGAGAGAGAGAGAGAGAAAGTGTTTTAAGTGTGAAGTTAATAGTAGATGGGACCAGAAAACGTGGGTGTTGACCCGAGAGAGTGTATTGTAAATCATAAGTCCTCACAATCCACCGACAAGGTAGCAAAGCAAGAAGATTCCCTTCTCTCTCCTCCCTTTATTTTATTATCTTACGTTTCTCCAAATGTATGTACATTATTCTCATTTTTATTTCCTATCATTTTACTAATTATTTAGTCTCTGTTCTCAATATTTTAAACTTACTTCTTCCAATGCACTCACTACCATCTTTATTATTTCCAATTTAGATCTTATAATTAATATAATGGTTTTAATGGTATAGTAGAGGCCGTGGTTGAAATTTTTATTTTGAAATTAAAACTTCCTCACCCTTGCTCATCTATCGATAAACTAATCAAATCTTCCAAGTTTTTTTTTTTTTTTTTTTTCCTTATATGTCAGTGTAGGGAGATTCCAATATTTAGATCTTTTTATGAAAGTATACATGTCTTACCTGTACGAGCTATACTTAGATTGACTACAATTATAGATTAGTATATTACTTCAGTACCTTTTTTTAATATATTTTATTGGATTGGTTGCACAAGTAACAATCAAGCTCAAAATAATAAAAAAATATAGTACAAGGAAAAACATATTAGAGATATAACATAAAATTAGCGTCAAGTATCATTGATATCAACTATCAGTGATAGTCATATTAGTAAATGACTAAAAACCCCATGTTCAGCCTGCCATTTCATGATTCTTCTTCTGATTTTCTCAACTTGAAAGTTATCACTAATAGCAACTATCAGTGATAGCTATTAGTGGCTATCAATTTGATAGCTTTAAATTTGAGAAATATTAGTACAACCTTAAAATAGAATACTTGAAACAGTAGCTTTCAATCTGCAATCATCTAGTGGTGGCTATTATTGATACCCATCAACTAGAATCAAGCTTGAACTTTTAACACTTAAGGCCATCAGTGGTTATCAATAATAGACTTTTATAAATAGTTATCAACTTTGAAAGGAAACTATCAACTTTCAAAGATTAACATTTACAGCTATCAATGGCTATTATTGAGAAACTTTTATCTTGATTATCAATAGACTTCTATCACTGATATCTACATAAGTGTGATATCATCGATACATAAATATGACAGATATTTATCTAAGTTCTATCACTAATATCACTAATAATGGATACTACCGATACACAAATATTTAGTGAATTCTATTTTAACATTTAAAAACATGAGTAATACCCAGTGAATTATTCAATCAAGGATATAATTCTTTGAGTGACTAAGTTATATGTATATTAGTGGCTATGACGGATAGATTTATATTATTACGAGGAAATTGGGGAGATGGAAGAAAAATAGGAAAAAGAAAAGTATGTTAGTGACTATCATTGATAGATTTATATTATTATGAGAAGATTGGGGAGATGGAAGAAAAATAGAAAAAAAAAAAGAAAGAAAAAGAAATGACAGAAGAAAATATGAGAAGACTGGGGAGATGGAAGAAAAATTGGAAAAAAAGGACAAAAAAACAAAGGGAAGAAGAAAATATGAGGAAATGGAAAAAAAATAGAAAAAAAAAAGAAAAAGAAAAGAAAAGAAAATATGAGGAGACTGGGGAGATAAGAGCAAAAGCTAGAAAAAGAAAAAAAAAAAATTGTGCAAAACAAGGAAGGGCAAAATTAAAAATTACAAAATTTCAAAAGTTGACTAGTCAACATTTGTCATATTTGTAAATATTTAAAAAATATGCTATATTTTTAAATTTTTTAACTGATTATGCTATCTATTACAAATATTCTATTTTATTTGTATTAAAGCATTAATTGATTGGGTAGAATTTAAGCCAAGTAGAAAATTATGAAAAAGTGAATGAATTTTCAAGTGGGATAAAAGAACCAAGTGGAAACTAAAATTCAAATATAACAACAAAAGTTAAGCCATATAAAAATAAAAGTAGTAATATAATTCTATTTGACTACTAAGTTTTATTCTTAGATTAATTATATATTTTATTTTCGAATGTTTAAAAAGTTTCAACTTGTATTAAGATTTTTTTAACACTGTCCCTCAATATATATTGGTAAATGTTTACAAATTTACGTAAAGTAATCATCAACCAATTTTAAAATTAACGAACAATTAGAAATTAAATGCATAAGAGCAAACCTTTTTAGTGATACTTTTTTTTAGTCTATAAGGTGTAAATTGATATCATAAGAGAGGTTCACGATCAATATGAACTTTTTCCTAATCTCACTCTAAATTTGGGCTCCAATTATAATAGTTAGTGTTTTTAACTATTATAACCTGCAATTAATTACTATTTCAAATCAAATATTTTTTTTGTTATAGTGTTTACTCTTTCCCTTGTAATATTTATTATTTTAATTTCTATTCAGACAAATATAAATTATTATAACCCATAAAAAATAATATGTACTTCAAACAAAGTCTATCATACTCAGAAACTATAATAACCTGTTTGTATAATAATCAATTTAGTGCCTCAAAATCTTAAGAGACTAATTACCATTTTTTTTATTAGAAAAAAAAACTCAAAAATATATATTTCGCATATTGGAAAAAGTGGGACCAAGAATGAGAAATAACGGGAGGGGGAGGGGGACGGTCCGGAATTGGAAAGTGAACCGAATGGATCCACCGCCACACCCGGCTGCTCCTCCGTACACCGGCAAGGCGTGATACCCTGTCTACGTCTTCTTCTCTCTCTTTCTTTTGTGTTGGTAATTTGGTACCACATAAAAAAAAAAAATATATATATATATATATATATTTATTTTTTTTTTAAAACATAATTAAGGAGGAGATGAGAAAATGGGAGAATCTCAACACTCGTTATTATATATTGTGACGCATTATCATTACAACCTACAATGTGCATCCAACCAAAGGCAGAGGCAGGGACCAAAACACAATCTCCATATCCTCCACTCTTAACCCACACACCAAATCCACTCACATCTTTTTATAAACTATATCCACTTTTATATTTTTTCTAATAAACTTCTCCTGTTTCACTTTCTTTTCAATACATTTAAATTGTATTTGGTTTCACTTTTCAACTCTTTAATTTTAAAAATAAAATTTGAGGTGTTTTTATTTTAAACATTTTTTTATCATAATAGTTTAAATAAAAATATCATTTTCATCTAGTAAATCGAATCTAAACGGGCCATGTCTTAAAAAAGTTGCTTTTTATGGCGTGGTATAACATTATTTTTCCTGTAAAAAAAAAAAAAAAAAAAAAGCAAGCTGGTTTTCGAGTTATACTTTTTGAGAATATATATATTTACTTAATTTTGTAGTGATTTAAAAACTAAACAAAAAATGGCTTTAAAACCAACCAAATACATCCTGCAGTATTTTAAATTATTTTAAAATGGAAGAAAGTAGAATTGCCAAATTGGGAAAAAAAACTAATAAACGAATATAATCTTTTAGGCGAATTGTTATTAAATAATGGAGACGGCCCTCCAATCCAACACAAATATATATATTATTATTATTATTAATTTTTTTTTTTCGTTGAGATAAACTTTCACGTTTGCTTATGAACGTACACATCTTAGGTTTAATTTTGTTTAAATTTTATTTTGATGTATTTAATTTTATGCTTGTGCCCCTCGTTCCCTAATTTTCGGAGCATTATGATTTAGTCTTTGAAAATAATTATGGCCAATAGGGTTATATGTAAATTAGGAGCATTATCATTTAGTCTTTGACAATAATTATGGCCAATGGTATTAAATTTGCAAATTTAAAAGATTAATTTTCATAGCTAATTAGAACATAGTCCAATTCCTTATATTATCACAATTAATACTACTCTTAAAACATTAATGATTCCCCAATATTTTTAAACTCACGTATTTACCCATTTATTTAAACAATATTCTAAAAGTATAATAAAGTATAAGAACTCCGATATAAATTTAGATCGGGTCAAAACTTGCAACAAAAGAAGAAGAAGAATACATGTGTTAAATTTTGGAATTAAAGAGTTGATATTATTCAATCATAATTTTGTAAATAAAGAAAAGGTATAAACTGGAAATAGGATTGAAAGGTGAGAGTTGGGGCCCACTAACGAGTAAAATTTAAACAGGAGATGTGGGGAAGGGTTTAGCAATGGGCACCCACGTGGGAAAGACAAATGGACGGCCGCAGATAATGATCTCCTTCGTCTTCCTTTGCCGGTTTCGATTCGACATTACAACTCATTTCCAACTTTGTTCATATCAAAATTTTTAGTATACTTTTTCATCATCCAATTCACCTGCTCTTTACATTATTTTATTTACATTATTGTATTCATTAAATTCTTCTTTATTCAAACTTCCTAATTAACTACATTTACATAAATGTTATCATCGTCTTTCTTTTTCACCCAACTTCCAATAGCCAAACACGTTTCAATCTATAGAGTAAATATGCTATTTACCTATTTACTGACCCTTTCCAGAAAAATACAAACACACTAGATCTCTTTTCTTAGTTCAATAATTGCTTTGTAGGGTAGGTTCGTAAAATGACAAATTACAATCTACCTAAAAATAGTTATTAGTGTCTTCACGTGTCAAAGTATTAGAGGTGACTAATGCTTTGATCTATTGAATCGTGTATAAGTTGATCAATGAATATTAAAAAGAGTTTACCTCATCAGTAATTGATACGTACTCGCTTTTTCTTAATGTCAATAGTTCGATTTTTATTTCTATACATGTTCTACTTCAAAAATAAAAATGTTGCGTATTAAATTATATTGTTAAATATTGTATGTCCATCCATTTACTACCATGAAATATCAATTTGATCACTATCTAATTATTTTTTCAACGGAAAAATTTGCTATACTTGATTTGGAAATAAAGTATTTTCATGTTTCATTTTTATTTTTTATGACCCAATTTTTTTTATTGTCATAATTATTTAAAATAGGAATCAACAGATTTTATTTTGTTGAGTTGAATATTAATATGTTACGATTTAGTCGATGTATCACAAAATTCACAAACCAATTTAGAGGATGAAATAGTATATTAGATCATAGATATAAAATCGTTACCTAATAAAAAGCACGATTTAATTTAAATTTGAAGGTATAAAAATTAAATTATTACATTTCAGAATTCATAAATTATATTATTTAAATTATAATAGTACGGTTTAATGTTATAACCTTAAACTATGTTATCCTCAATAATTTATGGTGGTCAAATTGTTCATATGGGTGGGAAACTTTTTGAACTTCAACAATACTTTTCACTTTTCAATTATTCAATTTAGAAAAATAGGCAGTAACTTTAAAGAAAAAAACAAGAAAATGCAGCTCTATCTCATTATCTTGTTTTGGACCATTATTCATAGAAGTAAACTTATATTGTACGGCCATTATCGAGTTGTCGGTGGGCCATAGCATCGCAATCTTTATCTTAATGGGTAATAATTATCTGACATTTATTTCCTAAATTTATATTATAATAATCTATAGATATAATAAAGATTCTAATACATATAATTGAGACAACTGTTTTCGTGACATATAATTCTCATTTGCATGTGAATCGCCTTTGTCTATATAATTTCCATCATCGTTTCTTTCTACTTTCTGTAGCTTTATAAAATAATTTCATACGGTGATGCTATTAAAATTTCCTTATACGTACACACACACATATATATATATATACACATATTCTTTTTTTCTTTTTTTAAGTTTTGGCATCAATAAGTATTATGTCTTCATCATTATAACTTTATATTAAAATTTATTTTATTATCTTCTATCAAACTTTTAGATATGTAGCATATGAATTTTAAAATTTTTAGGCCTAAATCTTCATTTTAAATACAACAAAATTTTAATTGACTAAAGGCAAACGGGATTCGGATTTTTCTTAAAATAAATCATACCTAAGTTAAAAAAAATTAAGATTATTGTTTTTGCAATCTAACTACAACAATTAAAATATGAAGAATGAAAATAACTAACTTGTGAGTACATTCGCCTGAAATTTTTTTAAAAAAAAATCCATGAAATGATGAAACAGTAAACAAGTTTGTGTAATCTTATGGTTAGAATTCAGATTAATTATCTTAAAAAGTAGTGCAATTATTGATAGTGTTAAATAAACAATTTCATTTTTAAAAGTGAATCGCATAAAGACTGTTTGCACTAATTACTTTTCATTATACAAAGGAAGTTGCTGCACCTCTTTAATTGAAATTCTCCATTCAATCACTAATTCAAGAATTTGTTTTATCCTTTCGCGTATATTGTGCATATTAAAAACACATCTGTTATGTTCTTTTTAAATATAGTAAAATTAATTAAAATATTTATAAATACAGTAAAATTTTATTGTCTATTTACAATAAACTGCAATAGATTGTGTTGTAAATATTTTTAACAATTTTGCTATTTAAGACAATTTTCCTTATTTTGATGGGAAGAAAATTCAAGCTCCATACATCAAAATTAATAATATAAGTTTATGTGAACTGAATTATACTCCTATTAAACATATATATTTATCTTTTAACGCAATTGTATACTAAATAAAAATTTTAAGATTAAAATATCATTTTAGTCTTTATACTTTAAAGTTCGTTCAATTTTAATTCTTATACTTTCAATAAATTTTAAATTTAGTCTCAAATGCTAGTTTATTGTTAATTTTTTAAAAAGTCTTTTTGTTATTTATAGCATTTTTCTAATAACTTTTGAATACATATTCACACATTTTTTTTTCATGAAAATTATTATTATTATTATTATTTAATCAATATTGATCAAAATTAATTTTGAGAGACTAAATTTAAAATTTTTTGAAAATAGGATAACTAAATTGAACAATTGACAATAAATAGACTAGAATTGAACAAATCTAAAATCTAAAATTATAGAGATCAAAATAATATTTTAACTAAATTTTAATTAAAAAAAAAGGAAAATCAAAACACCATAGATATATTAGAAAAGAAAGGTATATTCTTACGAAAAAGAAAATCCAATAAAGTCGTCATCAAAATTAGGCTAAAAGTATAACCAAAATAAAATACGTAGAGAGAAAAAAGGAAAAAAAGAAAAGGAAAAAAAAAAAAAAAAAAAAAAAAAGAAAGAAAAAAGGAAAAAAAGAAAAGGAAAAAAAAAAAAAAAAAGAGGTGAAGGAAGAGAGAAGTGGATGTGAATTATATATACCAAGTACTTGGAATCTCGTGCACTGCTGTTGTTGCCTATTTCTGAAGCATATCTTTCACGAAACTTGAAGGAGATTGGCTGGAATCTGACCCCAAACATCGCTGAACTCGGGTACGTTTCTGTTCCTCTTCCTGTTATTGTTCCCTCTTCCCCTCAGCTCCTAAATGAGAGAGAATCTTTTTGTTTCACTTCAATTTTCTTTATTTATATTCTTCATCACTTCTGATTTTGAGGGAATGGTGGAGCTAATTCCATGTTCCATCTTTCTCTGTTCAAACGGATTACGATTTTCTATAACCTGCAACTCTTTAGAGGAGATGAAGTTTCTTCTTCTTCTTCTTCCTCCATTTCTTCCTTCTTTTTCATCTTAGCTTTTCGCTTCCTTTTGCAGTTTCCTGATAAATGGCAAATACATGCAAACTCTGCAATTCCATCTGCTGATCGTTAGTCCTTACGATAACGGATTGTTTCAGGTAATTCCGAAGTTCCCTTTCGATTTTTGTTAATTTCTTGATCGATTTGTCTGTTTAATTCGATGTTCGATCCAGCTTCCATTTTTAATTAGAGATGGTTTTGGTTTAATTTTCATTTGGTTTTTTGGAATATATTTCAGAGTTTCTTTGAAAGGGAATTGTCAGTATTATGATTATTGTGGGTGTGGGGAAAGCGCATTAAGTGCTCGACGTAATGACTGAATGAGAAAGGGATATTTAGGATGATAGCAAACAAAAGACCAATGGAAAAGACTTTATCACAAGTTTATTTTTTATTCGTATTGGGCTGTTCTGTCCTCATTATTGCTGCTGAATACCCAATTCATCATGGCGTTGGCTAGTGGTACTTCAAGGAAATATAAAATTGATCAAACTGGGGACCTTTGGGTTAAGGATATATTTTTCTTCAGGATAGAATTTATTCCAGAAGCAGATTCTCAATTTCTGAGCCACTTCCTATTTTTTTTTAATGGAATTTCTTTTTCCAGACTGTTTTGGGGACTCAACATTCAAGACTGCATCAGCTAAAAAAGTAAAGGGGGCTGAAATCCCAATGGAAAAGCTGCCTAAGGCATTTGAAAGGGAGTACATGAGGATGGCCATGTTAAAGCATGAAGAAACATTCAAACAACAGGTTTTTCTCCATTTTTTTTTTTTTTTAATCTTCAATTTGCATTTCATCCTTTTTGTTTAGAACCCAGAACAACCATGCAATTATTGAACTGTTAAAGATGCATCTCTGCATTCTGACCACTGATTTTTCCAATCTGGCCATCTTAAACATAAGAACTTATTCAACTTGATCCATAATTTTGACAGTATTTGCCCTTTTTTTGTTTTAGTGGTAGTTGATAAATATGGGTGTTTTTAATTTTTTGTGGCTCTATCTGAGAAAATTGGGGTGCAACATTTTAAAGTGAGTGGGAAAAAGAAAAATCTTAGATTTGTGGTGGGAGAGCAATGGATGGATTGGATCGATAGTTATTTTCCATTTTGGGTTTTTGTCACATATCTCAAAATCATCTATGGGTTGCATCATTGGAAAAAAAAAAGTTTACCGATTTTTTAGTCATAAATTTACCTTCAATTTCCAATAGATGATTCTTCTCAGGATCAGAGCCTTGGCGGGTGTTTGGATGAATAAACCACACAAACTTATGTTTAACCCACGTTTTCATTTGCCATTTTATCTCGAGATTTAACATTAGTTTTATTCTTACGTTTCAAATTTTCTTTTATATTATTGAACCTTAGATTTAATAAAAATAAAATAAAATTCTTTGATTTTGAATTCTAAAACATTTGTAATGGATACCTGAAATTTCTATTATGTGTTGAATACTTCTTAACTTTAAAAACATGTTTAATAAGTTGTTAAATTTTCGATCTTGTTTCAAATATATCCTTAAACTTTCAATTTTATATTTTGACCTATCCTACGTTTTCTAAAATTCAAAGTCTATCCCAAAATAAACTTTTATTTTATTTTATGTCTAATATTTAATATCTTTTAAGCTAAGAGATCTATTTAGACAAAAGTTCACATATTAAACCTGGAATTTAACTTTATATTAATTTAATTTATATTCTAAGGCTAACTGGGAGGCATATTGCATATTGGCAGGTACATGAACTTCATCGACTTTATCGAACCCAAAAGACATTAATGAAAAACGTAGAGAAAAGCAGGGAAAGTGGATGGAATCCAGAAAGTTGGGACAAAAGGAATGAGATATGTTTCAGACAAATCTATGAACAGGATGCAAAAAATTATTACAGATCAACTCATACGACCAAACTAGACATGGAACAACCCACTGAAGATGAACCGGAAGCCACTAATGGAGCTGTGCAGATCATAAACGAGAATGAACTCGAACTAACTCTAGGGCCTTCAAGTTACAATACTTCAGATTCAGGAGTAACCACTCACTCTTCTTCTTCAACAGGGTCCAGCCATGAGGGAAGAAGATGTACGGATACAAAGAAAGTTAAAGGTCAAGAAATGGCGGTTTTGGGGGGAACTGAAAATTCCTCAGGCTACCAAAATGAAAGTAATAGAGGAGAGAAGAAGATGCTAGATTATCCTCCTTGGCTTTTTCAAGTTGTGAGCCTTAACATGACTTAATTTTCAAGGTATAAAGAAAACCAATTCATTCCAATCAAATTATATGAGAACATCTTTGGTTGCTTCTCATTCACTAATCAACAGGGTGATTGATGCTTTAGTTGTATTGAGCTTCCTTCTACATCTTGCTTGTATATTGAGATGTTGATGTGTATTACTTTGTAAATTTTAACTTTGAGAACAGAATCACTTTTGAATTTCAAGCTATGATTGATATGGATTGAGAGAGAGCTAAGGGTGAATTACACATTTTTTTTAGAAGTGAAAAAAATACTTATTTAAATCTTTTATGTGTTTATTACATTATCAAAGTAATTTAAGAAATACTGATAAGGTATTATATTTGAAAATATAATTATCAAAAGTCATCTGAAGATAAAGAAAGTTGATTGACTGAGATTTTGTCAGATTCATGTGGGTGGAATAATAGAACAATAAGTGGCAAATTCTAAAAGCTTGGGAAATAAAAGAAAAGTTTGTAAGCTCAGATTTTGATGTCCAGAAAGAAAATCAATTTATTACCTCTGTTTCAACTATGAGGTAACCGACAAAATAAAGAGAAATTATACACTAGTATGACAGTAAAAGTGAATCCCGACGGCTATAATTTTAGTTTAATTCTATGTATAAATAAATCATGTAACTAATCTCTCTCACACTATAAAAGGAAGTATCAGAAGATTTTTTAACATAGACTGAAATCAAAGTTTGTACTCATTAGAAAACTAATTTCTTCGAGATCAAAGTCCTCCCGTGGATGTAGGCTTCACTTTTGGCCGAACCACGTTAATTCTCTGTGTCTTCTCTCTTCTTTCCCTCATCTTCTTGCATTGCATGCCCAAACAAAATCACCATTAACATCAAATACAAAGCTCTATAATCGTCTGAGAAAGCAAGAAGAAAATTAGAGAGAATTTGAGAGTTTTACCTTCTGTCCAAACCAAAACCATCTTGTGTTTTGTGTGTAAAACCTCTCCCTCCACGTGTATAAGATTCCCAAGAAGAAAACGTGGTACATTCTCATCCATATTTCTTACTAACCTCAATATCTTGGACCAACTTTCTACTTCATGAGCATTTGTTCTTCATCACTTTCAAAAGTAATCTTGGGCCTCCTCATAATTTGCATTAACAGCCCAACAAAAGTGGTATCAGAGCAATCTTTGACATCAAGATTTAGACCCTTACTTGAAATGGTAGTAGCAAAAGTGAAGATTGAAAATTTTGATGGAAAGGGTGACTTTGGCTTGTGGAAAGCGAAATCAGAGCCTTACTCGACAACAAAAGGCTCATAATGCCCTCACTGATCCATCAAAACTTCCAAACTCTGTGACTGCACAAGAAAGAGAAGATATGGAATTAACAGCACATGAGACATTAATTCTAAACCTCATTGATAATGTCCTAAGGCAGATAATCAAAGAAGAAACAAAATACAAAATTTGGGTCAAGCTTGAAGAGCTATATGCAAAAAAGGATCTCCCAAACAAAATGTACTTCAGAGAGAAATTCTTCACTGACAAAATGGATCCTTTTAAATCTTTGATTGATAACCTAGATGAATTCAAGAAGATAGTATTTGAATTCAAAAGTCTATGAGACAAACCAATAGATGAAAATGAGGCCTACATGCTTCTAAATTCCCCACGTGAATCATATAGAGAGGTGAAAAGTGCACTAAAGTATGGTAGAGACTCAATTACCACAAATTCAATAATTTCAACCCTTAAAACTAGAGAAATTGAACTTCAAGCCACAAAAAGAGAGCGACCTAGTGGAGATGACCTTTTTGTGAAGGCCAAGCCTTAATCTAATTAGTGAAAAAATGGAGAACAATAGCCAAATGAAGCAAAAAAAAAAAAAAAAAAAAAAAAAAAAAAAAAAAAAAGCTGAGATGCAAGTACTGTGAGAAGAAGAACATTTGATTCAAGATTGCTTCACCCTAAAGAGGAAAACCCAAGACAAAAAAAAAAGAAAAAAAAAAAGCAACCTAAAGCATCTATTGTTGAAAGTTCATACATTTACTCAGATGCTTTAGCCTCTACTCAAGACCAAGCCAACCAAGTTAGCACTTTAAGGAAACATGAATGGGTGTTTGATTTTGATTGCACCTATCATATAACACCATTTAAGACTTTGTTCAACACATACAGAGAAGTCAATGGAGAGTCAATTTACATAGGGAGTAATGGAGCATGTCAGATCATTGGAATTGGATCAATTACATTGAAATTAAAGGATGAAACTGTGGAACTGCATGTTCCACATCTTAAAAGAAACCTAATTTCCATAGAGATGCCTGACTCAATAAGATGTGAATAAAGGAGAAAAGGTGGATGTTTAAAGGTCCCGAAGGATTCCAAAGTTATCTTGGTTGGAGAAAAGGTGAATGATTTGTTCATTGTAAGAGGGGTTGAAAGGCTGAATGGAGCTTATACAGTAACTTCACCAGACTTGACTGAAGCAGACCTATGAAATTGAGATTGTCCCATATAAGCTCAAAAGGACTTGAAGCTCTATTAAAATAGGGGATATTGCCCAAAGACCTCAACAACCAATTGACCTTTGTGAGCATTGTGTGTTGGGGAAGGCAAAGAGACACGCTTTCACTAAGGTACAACATACCACTAAGGGAATCTTTGATTATATTTGCTCAAATTTATTCGGGGCCAACCCAATTCCAAGCCTAAGTAGCTCAAGATATCTCTTATCCTTAACCGATGATTTTTCAAGAAAGAGTTGAGTCTATTTTCTAAAGACTTAAGATCAGGTTTTTTGGAAAGTTTATAGATTGGATATTAATGATAGGAAAAAAAAATCGCTAAGGAAATTAAATACCTAAGAACTGATAATGATTTCGAGTTTTGTGTTTCTCTAGTGGAAATTTTATTATTATTTATTTAATTACAATAAAAATTAACTTGAAAAACTAAATTCAAATTCATCAAAACACACATGTACTAAAAAAATTCAACAAACTCGAAAGCGAAAATGAGATTTTAACCCAGAGCAGATGTAGGTTTTTTTTTTTTTAAAAAATGTTGGTTAAAATATCATTTTGGGCCTATATTTAGAGTTTGTTCAATTTTAGTTCCTATATTTTTAAATGTCCAATTTTAGTTCCTGTGCTTTAAAAAGACCTTAAATTTAGTCCCTATTACTAGTTTATTGTGGATTTTCTCGTTACTTTTTATTTTTTACTAGCACTTTTACAATAAATTTTGAAAAAATATTTATATATTGTGTTTCTTTACATGAGAATCATAATGATTATTTAATTAGTTTTAATTAAAATTAACTTCAAGGGACTAAATGTAAGAATTATTGGGAGTATAAAGATTAAATTGAAGAAATTTAGAAAACAATTTAACCTACTTTTTTATCTTTTTAGTAGTTTAACCAAATTATGATAAACCCCCTCAGAAGACTCTGTATTGCTCTTCCGCCACGCCTCCGCAGTCCGCACCTTATCCATTCCTCTTCAGTCTTCTACTCCCAAGTCCCAACCCCTCCCAAAACCCTGCATCAAAGGGCAAAATATTCAACTTTATAGCGAGGAATTCCCCATCCTCAAACCGGCAATGTCCAATTCGTCGTAACCGAAGTTCTTAATGCTCACCCCACCTTCCGAATAAACCCACCCCAACAATATCTTCAGTATTCACAACCAATGGAACTTTCTTCTTCTTTTGTTAAACTCTCATCCCCTTCTCCTAATTACTCTTTCTCGTCTTCTTTAACCCAATTTATTGTTAAAATTCACCCCAATCATCCCATTTTCCCGAACCCCTCGTCGGCGAATTTGCGTATTTTTGCAGTTGCAATTGACCCACAACAAGAACTGCCCAAAAACAATCCTCAGAGACTGCTCAAAGAGCTTGCAGAGCGAAAACGAGCCACCTCTCCGAAGAAAAAGATACCCCCAAGAAGGTTTATTCTTAGACCACCATTAGATGATAAGAAATTAGCGGAAAGGTTTCTCAATAGCCCTCAATTAACTCTCAAATCATTCCCATTACTGAGTTCTTGTTTACCATCTTCGCGGCTTAACAATGCTGATAAAACTTGGATAGACGAGTACTTGCTGGAAGCCAAGCAAGCCCTTGGATACCCTCTTGAGCCCTCCGATAGTTATGGAGACGACAATCCTGCAAAACAATTTGACACTTTGTTGTACTTGGCCTTTCAGCATCCCTCATGCGAAAGAACAAAAGCCCGGCACATAAGATCGGGGCATTCGAGGCTATTGTTTTTGGGCCAATATGTAATCGAATTGGCGTTAGCGGAGTATTTTCTGCAGAGGTATCCTAGGGAATCGCCAGGTCCAATGAGGGAGAGGGTTTTTGCGTTAATTGGGAAGAGGAACCTTCCAAAGAGGATCAAAGCTGCCAGTTTGCAAAATTTGATATTCCCATATGATGATATGGACAAGATGATTAGGAAGGACCGCGAACCACCTGTGAAGTAAGTTTGGTATTGTCTTTTCATTGGTTCTAATTCTTCTTTTTTCACATTGTAAAATAATGCTGTGAATGAGATATTTGTAAGAAATATTTTTTGAGTTTAAGTGATTGAAAGTTATGTCATTGATGTTTTAACCCCCATTTGAAGTTTTAGAAGAGTCACAGAATATGGTATCATCAGACTGAAAAGTACCAAAGGCTTTAGGGAAGTTGATTGTGCAATATGATGGTAATGCAATGTATGGTTGACTAGGAACTAGGATTGATAGGCCAGAAGAGACATTAGGAAGTTGGCATTTGATTAGGGTAAATGTTCAAGGCATAATTGCTGCTCCTGGTAATCTTAACTTGGTAGCTTAGTTGTGATGGTTGTGGACTCTGAGCTTCATTATACAGTGGTCACCCGTTTCGTGAAGATGATGCTACAAATGACCAGCTAAGAGACAATGTTACGGAAGTTTCACTGAAAATGTGGCATAAAGCCTTGATTTAAGTTACATGAGATTTTTATAGGTGGTTTGGTGCCATGGGGTCAATTCTTTGTGAACCTAAAACCACACATTCTTTCCTCAGATCCAGTACCTGCAGGCTATGGACGCCATTCCATGAATCTGTCTTCCTTGTAAATTCACTTTTTACCAATATTATGATAACTTTTTACCAACTTGGCTTTCTGTTTGTCCCTTTTTGGAAAATGTAGCTTTTATACCACTTGTCACCGGTCAAATATGCGATAAATAATTGGCCTGTGACTTATTATATTATAGCTGGAATTGGGAGATTGGATTTTCTGTGCCCACTGTACTTATGTACTTCATTTGCACCATGCATCTTAGTTTGCCTGATCTATCAAATTTACGTTTTGTGTGATGGAACATGTACTGGGTTATGTAGTGAAACATGTGTTGTCTCGAAATTCATTTTACTTCTGATTAGCTTCTGGAGTACCTGATATAACTTTGTTTTCTGTTTTCCTTTCATTTTTTGTTATGTGTTAATTCTTGTTACCAATACCATGGTGATACAAAAAAGAAAATATCAACATTTGATAATCTTGGCAACCGGGGAAAAGGTGTCAGAGTAGTAAACACCATAAACCAGCAGCAAAGGTTGTGAAGAAAATTCTAGAGATAAATTGTAGATGTGCTTTCACATCAAATCATGGTATTACTTTCTGTTGCATTTTTTAGTGATTTATCTTGCACTTAATTGGTAAATTAGTAGCTTACACTTGGGAATAAAACTCATGCCGGTTCTCTTTCTAAAATAGTTTGGCTCAATGTATTATTTCAACAATTTGAGCCTAAAATTAATTTCCTTCGAGCAGATCTGTATTTTGGGCGTTATTTGGGGCAATATATTTATGTTTTGGAATGCCAGAAGTGTACCGGGTTCTTTTTGAGGTGTTTGGCATGGATCCAGATGCAGAGGAATGCGAACCTAGGTTACGCAGGCAACTCGAAGATGTAGATTATGTCTCTGTTGAATTTGAGGACAAAAGGATCAGCTGGCAAGACATGGTTTCCTATAAGGCAAGTTCCGTGCTTATTTTTAACAGCACAGTAAACTATGATTCTATCTTCTTTAACAATGAAATCTACTCTTATGATCGCATTTTCCTTCTCTCATTTTTCAGCCACCAGAAGATGCTCTGTTTGCGCACCCTAGGCTCTTCAGAGCTTGTGTCCCACCTGGTATGCACCGATTCCGGGGTAATATATGGGATTACGATAGTCGACCTCAAGTCATGCAAGCACTAGGATACCCTGTACCTGTTACTGACAAAATTCCTGACATCACGGAAGCGAGAAATATCGAACTTGGACTTGGACTGCAGGTAGCCCCCCTCCCAAACAACACACACACGCACATGACTTTTCTCTCATTCATTGTCATAGTATTATTACATTCTCAATGTCGATTTTTATTGTCTTGTACTTGGGCTATGTTTGTCGAGGTGATGGCTGATTATGACTTTTATTACGTCTAACGTGGGAAGGAGGATAATTAAGGAATGCATGTAGTCTAGAATTTTTATTTTATGTTTGATATAGATTAATAAGATGGTTTTAACTTTAAGTATCTTTTTAGGCTATATGTAAATTCTGTGGAACAGCATGATCACGTTGGTTAATCTCAGGCAATTTCTTAATCAAATGCAGCTTTGTTTTTTGCACCCATCAAAACACAAGTTTGAGCACCCTCGTTTCTGCTATGAACGATTAGAGTACCTCGGCCAAAAGATCCAGGTAAGACCTTTCGTACATGTATTAGGGATGGCATACTCCTTTCTCTTTATCAACGTCCTGTCTACTTTTCACCCTTTATTTGGATCAAGTAACTTATGGTGGTTGGTCTGATTGTGTTCATTCAAGGATATCGTGATGGCTGAGAGACTGTTGATGAAGCATTTAGATGCTCCTGGAAAGTGGTTGCAGGAGAAGCACCGAAGATTGCTCATGAACAAGTTTTGCGGGCGATATTTGAGGGAGAAATATCTTCATAAACTAATCATCTATTCCGAAAAGGTTCAAGATGCATACGAGAACAACCGGAGGCTACGAAACCCAGCCACCACAGCTGTTCAGCAAGCCCTTCATGGACTTTCTTATGTAGTTTATGGAAAGCCTGATGTGAGACGTCTTATGTTTGAGGTTTTTGATTTTGAGCAAATCCAACCTAAAGCTGTCTGAGAATCTTGAAGGTAGATTATGCAAGCAAAGGCAAAGGAAGGGAAAAAGGAGAAACCGTTTCTATCTTCATATGCCCTTCAGCCTTAATTCTCTCCTTTCTCTAGGATGAGGAGCTTCTTGTTACACATAATTGAAGTAGGTATAGTGCCAAATCTTGGCCAACAAAGAAGCTGATGTGAAATATATATGTATGGGAATTCTTTTTTAACTACTTCCTTGCAATATTCTATCAAACCCAGTTGATGTCTCTCCTGATAGTTTGTATTTTTTTTTAAGTCGTTTATTAATTATGATGCCAAAGAACATCATGAAGATGCTCATTATTGTCGGTGAGCAATTTAACTTTTAAACTACCAGTAAACACTTCTTTTAAGATTTATTGAAAATGAAGAATCTAAATTTAGACTTTTAAAAGTATATAGGTGATAGGACTATATGATATTTTAACCTTATTTGTTGTAATTTATAATAACAAGAGGGATTATCTAAATTATTAACAATTACAAGTTTTTTCCCCCAAACTTCTAGGTCTGTATTTCCTTGGATTGGAACAAAATATCATATAAGAATCCAATTACCTTTCATTTATATGAATTTTCTAACTCTTGAAATGTAATACACGACAATTTATTTAATCAAAGAACAACATTTTTAACTATTACACTTGCATTATATATAAACTATGAATATATATATATATATATATATATAAAAGATTTTAACAACTGTTTGGTATAGTTTTTTGTTTTTGAAATTTTAGCTATAAACACTCATCCCACCTCTACATTCCCTACTTAGTTTTTTACTTTTTTTTCATATATTTTCAAAAACTAAACTACAATTGAAAAACTAAAAAAAAAAATAGTATTTAAATTTTTTTTAATTTTTAAAATATGGGTAAGAATTCAACTTTCGTACTTAAATAAAGATATAAATCACTATAATAAATTGAAAGAAAATAAATTTAATTTTCAAAATCTATTGATTATCAAATGAGACCTAAATTAAATCACAATTTTAGCCAATAAATTTTTAAACTTGTATCTAATAAATCTTTTAGGTTCTCAAAGCCTTCGATTTTAAATTTAATAGATAGCTATTAATTGATTTGTATCATTACTTTTTGTATATAATACGTACACAAACTTTTAATATGGTAATCGACAATTTTGAAGAAAAGAAAAAGAAATATTGAACAAAATAAATTGATTAGAAACAGAGGTAAAATAAAATAAACTCCATGATCTGTTATATTAGTCATGAAATTGGCTTCTTTTTATTTTTGAAAGAAATATCCGGACAAGTTGGCTTCTTTTTCTTTCGCATTGTAATTTCAAAGAGAAATAAAAGAGGGATAGTGGCAGCGACGCACGCAAGGGAAGGCCAAAGTTTCTGCGTCAAACTGCAATAATAATGCGCTCTCTGTCACGACGTCTACATTAACCACTTGAGCCGTCGCGCTCTTTCTCTACTTTGAGTTCGGACTTCGCGTTTTTGCGAAGCGCAAGGCTTCTGTTATGGCCTGCTTCTCCGCCACATGAACCATGCTCCTTTCCCCTCCCTCCGCCCTCTCTTAGTCTGCGCCGTCTTTTTCCTCCTTCTTCCGGTCGCCCACTCTCCGACCTTACGCTCCCCTCCCCTTCCACCTCCTTCCGACGCCAGTTTCTTCAACTCTGCCGGTGTTGTTCACGGGGATAAGATCACACCGATCGGATTTTTGGGCTCTACCTACCCACCCATGTCTAAAGCCCGTGTTTATGCAGATGTCAATGTTCTGCGCCCCAAGGACTATTGGGATTACGAATCTCTTGCTGTTCAATGGGGGTAAGTTTGAAACCCTAAGTTCTCGGTGGTTTTTTTCCTTTGGGGGGTGGTAACTTGATTGATGGTTTCTTGGTTGTTGTGATGATATCTCATTTCTGAATATATAAATCATCTCTGCATGATCTATAACATAATTGCTCGCAAATTGGTTTCATACAATTATTGGGACAGTTGAATGTGCTTAGTTAACTTTCTTTCTTTCTTTCTCTCTTCCATATTCTACTAGTATGGTTGGGGATGGTTGAGATTGAGACTGTACTTGGTAAAACTGGATCTGAATTTCGAGAACTTTGCTTTATCCACTTCTTTTCCAACCAAATGGAGTATGAATCTAGAGCATTCGTTGTTCATTATTGAAATTTTTTGTTGTCCTATTACTCTCTACTTTTGGTTCGATATGTGAGCTCCTTTTTCTGACTTGTTACTGGATTTCTTCTTTCTCTTTCCCCAGTGATCAAGACGATTATGAGGTTGTCCGGAAAGTTGGAAGAGGAAAATATAGTGAGGTATTTGAGGGAATAAATGTTAATAACAACGAGCGGTGCATAATCAAGATCCTTAAGCCTGTTAAGAAGAAGAAGGTACGTTTCTTTCAGTTGTCTCTATCAATGGCTTATGTGAAAGATAATGTGACTGTCGGTCTGTTAAACTAAAAGTGTTCAACAATGCCGTGGAACATTGCCTTGTTTTGATGCTAGTAGTTCTTATTTGAAACCTGTACGTTCAATGAGATCATCTCAGCTACAGATTTGAAGATTCAGTTGATCTTCTGCAGATAAAGAGAGAGATAAAAATACTTCAGAACCTCTGTGGGGGTCCAAATATCATCAAGCTTTTTGACATTGTCAGAGATCAACATTCAAAAACACCGAGCTTGATTTTCGAGTATGTGAACAGCACAGATTTCAAAGTACTTTATCCAACATTGACTGATTATGATATACGCTACTACATATATGAACTTTTGAAGGTAAGCATACTTCGTGGAAATGTATGTTTGTATGTCAGCTCTCCTTTTTTGTTCCTTCAACCTCTAGTGGTGCAATCATTAGAAATTATAACTTGTGTATGTTTTAGACATTTGAATCATCTTTTTTTGGTCAGGAACTAGTTGGGGCATGTGTACAGGTATTATTATTTAAAAGAAATTGAATCAATTGTATGAAGGCTATTGTTCTTTCAGGAGGGTTATGGTTCAATTAAGCTGACTAGTTGTTTACCTTTAACTTGCTACCGTTGGGGGTGTTAGTCGAAACCATTACTTTGTTACAACCCTCCATTGTTTCATAAGAGCAGTGTGGGGGCTCTTGAATATTAGGTCTTCACCTCTTTGTATAGCACTTCTCAGTAATATGATGCAACCATGTCTTGAATACAGGCATTGGATTATTGCCATTCTCAAGGGATAATGCACAGGGATGTCAAACCTCATAATGTTATGATTGACCACGAGTTGCGGAAACTTCGCTTGATTGACTGGGGCCTTGCTGAATTTTATCATCCTGGCAAGGAATATAATGTTCGTGTAGCATCAAGGTAACATCCATTGAAGTTAGATTTTGAATTTTTTCATTAGCAGCTAATGATTTTTAGACTAGGTGTTAAAATAAAATATTTGAAAATGTACAGATTGGAGGAATAATTTGTTTTATTGAGCCAACATCATCTTAAACAGAACAAGTAATTTTCCTTTCATAAATTTAGTTTGATTTAATTCAATCTAATTTAGAATAGCCCATGGATCAACAGAAACCAACTTAGAACTTTATAACCTGACAAATCCAAATACTTTGTACTTTGTGTGATTAGGTTTTTGAGTCATTAAGTTGTTTTTACCCCTAATTATAAGGTTCTTGAGACTTTAATAGAAGATTTTGGTTGCTCTTGCTCAGGGGCTTATTCATCTACGTTAATGCCTAAAAACATTATTGATGTTTTTCCATCATAGATTTAATTGAATGCTTGAAAAACACCTGTTTCCATCATAGGTTTTATTTTAATGCTTCCTTTTGGGCATCGGCGACTTAAGTTTTTTGCAACTATTCTCTAGGTCTGGTACTTTTAGATTTGGGCCCCTGTCTGTATATCTTGTTTGGTTGGGGCATGCCATTCTGTCGGGCTTTTCTTTTCCCTTTTTTTTTCTCTTTCTTTTTCCTTTCACCTTTTCTAATGAAAACATGTTTTCTTGTTTTTTTTTCAAAAAATTAAAAACTGAGATATTTTTCTATTCTATTTGAGGTTTATGAAGAGTATCTTTCTGTTTTTCTGCATCCATTCAGGTTTAAGTTTTTTTTGTCAGTTAATGAAATTTATATCTATTTTCTCAGATACTTTAAAGGTCCTGAATTATTGGTTGATTTACAAGATTATGATTATTCTTTGGATATGTGGAGCCTTGGTTGCATGTTTGCTGGAATGGTGAGAATTTTTTTTCCTAAAGATTTTGAACTTAGAAAACCTGAATCTATGAAAGCTATAATTTGTGCTTCAGCAAGTGTTTACATGTTTGTTCTCTTGTAGATTTTTCGCAAGGAACCTTTCTTTTATGGCCACGACAATCATGACCAACTTGTAAAAATTGCCAAGGTAAGGTACTTAAAGTTGGTGAAAATAACAATTATTTTTTCTAGTACTTTGGTCTTTAAATAGGATCTGAATAAAGAATATAACTATCGGTTCTGGATTCAATTTCAGGTTCTTGGGACAGATGAGTTGAATGCATATTTGAACAAGTATCATCTAGAGCTTGATCCTCAACTTGATGCACTTGTTGGGAGGTGTGCTTAAAATTTGATATGATCTTGTGGAGAAGGAATCAATTGTCTGAATTCTAAAAAACCAAACACTTCTAATTAGCACAGAGAAGCCTTTGTTCCAAGATATGATTAATTTTCTTGTAGAATAAGTTGTATTGAATGAGGGATTAAACTAACGGGCATTTAAAAGTTAAAAGGACAAATCGTAATGCAGATGCCTGCCTAAGATATTAATATTCTATGAGTTTATAGAGTCAAATATTGTTCAGTTGAGATCAATCAAGCCGTTTGTATATTTATCGCCTTGGTCTCCCATGCTTATTTTTAAAAATAATAGTGGACATTGATAATGCTAAATCTATTTTCATATACTTCTGCAGGCATAGCAGGAAGCCGTGGTCTAAATTTATCAATGCAGACAATCAACATCTTGTTTCTCCTGAGGTAATCTATCTTTTGGTTATTTGAAAGTAATGGCATATGTATCACCAGTTTATCTATTATGTGCTTTTTTTTTAAAAAAAGCATTCCAACTTACATTAATACCTTGTAAAGAAAAATCATCAAAAGAATTGGAGAGAGAACACCAAAGAGAGGCATTGAAATGAGCTGACTCGAATCAATCTAGCCAAGAGCAGTGTCTGTCTTAAAAAATCCTTTGGTTTCTTTTCAATCATAGTTCTGAAATCAAAGCCTTTATAATTTTCCATCGTTATATCATCTCACTGACATAGAATCTTTTCCTTTTTCCATATTAAATGAACGAGTATTTCCAAGAGAAGAGAATGAGAAATCCTTGAGCTGAAAAGAATGGAACATTCTTAAGAATTTCTCAACATAACATTAAGAAATGTCCTTTGAAATATTCAATATTTTTCTAACAAAGAGTTGTTACTTCCTTAATACAGGCTATTGATTTTCTCGATAAGCTTCTTCGATATGATCACCAGGACAGGCTTACGGCAAGAGAAGCCATGGTATTTGAATTCTTATTTAAATTCACTCCCCCGCACCACCACAATCAAATTTGCTAACTAAGAACTTGTTGATTATTTTTTCCTGCTATCTAAAGCCTCTTGAAACCTTTTATGCATTGGGTATAGGCGAGTAAGAGTTATTCGCACGCACAACTGTTTAGTTGAAGGTTAAATACTTCTTGTTCCTTTTTAAACCTGCCCCCCTCCTTTTCTTTTCTTTTCTTCGTTTATTTTTTTTTAACAAAAAACAAAACCTGTTCCTTTTCTGAAATGTAACTGTTTCCATCTTTATTAGTAAAATGAATTGATTTGTTTGAAGAAAAAAAAATTCCTTTGCCATTGTTTCTTTCAAAATAGCAAGGCTACTGTATACAATATACATATTGGTTGTGGATACTTCTCTAGTTTCAATCAAGGTCAATATATACATATTTGCATTCCTAGTGTTTCTTGTATTGTTTATAGGATTTGCATTTTTCTTTAATACAGCCTTAACTCCACGGATTCGAGGATTTTGCTAATATTGTGATGTTTCGACTAGGGTGTACACGAGTTGAGTTGGGTTGGGTTGGGTTGGAGGCTTTTTTTGGACATTTTCGGTTTGGGTTGTCGAGTAGTGTGTTTTTTTTCTTTTCTTTCTTTTAAAACACAATGGCATATTCATGAAACACTAATTGACATCTATTGATCCAAGATAAAAGTATAAAATAGTTCTCAACCCTAACTTAAACTAATAAACTTATAATATGTATATACATATATATATATATTTTAATATTATTATGGTTGGGTCAATCTAAAATTTTCAAAATTGCAACCCGAGACCCAACCCAACCCGAAAAATACAAAAAAATTAATCCAACCCAACCCAACTCTTATTATTCAGGTTGGATAGTCCGGGTTGTCGAGTCATTTGAACACTCCTAGTTTCAACTTAGAGTAAATGTATTTTAATACACCTTATCTCCATTAATTTCTAATTTCAATTCTTTTTTTTTTGAAAAAAATCATTGCATAAATAAGCCACCAGGCTTTTGGACTTGAGGTCTGATATTTGACTAGAAACTATAGATATTCGGTGACGTTAATAATTTCCCTATATATGTTGCAGGCACATCCATATTTCTCCCAAGTGAGGGCTGCTGAAAATAGCAGGATGCGAACGCAGTAGTAATTAGATTATGATGAGTATCTGCATAAACTAAAGTGTAATATGGGCTATGGGATGTTTGAGTTTTAGTGTTACTGAAGAAATATGAGCTGCCCTGTATTATAGTTTAAGAAACTGAAGCTAAAAAGGACTTCATATTATTTTTGAAGTCACTTTTTCTTGTAGTGTATACCCGTTCTGGAGAAACCATATATTACGTGCAAATTCTGAAGCATGTATTCTGGTACATTCAAACTTCTAAACTATTGCCAAATTCTTTATAGTTTGTTCTTTCAAGACCATTAATATAAGATCAAATAGTAAGTTTTTTTTTTTCATACGAAGATTTGAGCCAACTTATGCAGAATAACCTATAATATTTGAATGTCTAGAAAATTTATAGGATATTAAATCCTAACTACATGGTCACTATAAATTTATTTATTTATTTATGTTCTCATGGATGATGGTTAACTTCCAATCTATTACTTTGAACTGTGTTTATTATCTTAAGGCTACCTAGTGAAGTGCGTAATTGATAAATATGAAGAGAGTACATACTGCCATATTCACAATGTGAAAAATAATCTCGGTAAATTCGTCAAATTCAACTTTGAAAATAAGATGGCAAAACTAACATGTAAATTCATAGAAGAATCTAGAGCAAACCACCTATCAGTTAGTTATACGGCAATTAAATAAGAACATGGAAAATATACCACTAATATATATTAATCCAAAGCCAATTCTTAGATACATGGGGAGCAAGACCATCAAATAAACACACTAAATAGCGCGCAAACATAGTTCATGTCCAGAAATCATGCATCCTGCTACAGAGTCAAAAAGGCAAAGATTCACATCTAAACAACGACGAGGCAAGGAGGTTGATGACCGAGCGTGCCTTGACACTGTTCTTTCTTGTTGTTCCTCTCATTTTTTAAGATGTGGGAAACAAGTATAGATATCAGATTTTGGGTGCTTTGCCTCAGCATGTTCCCTGCATTTGACCTCTGACGTGGTGCAGATAAAGGTTTGCATACATACTTTGCACTGCATTCGGTTTAAAGAAAATGCTTGAAACATATCCATGGAATCAAAGTGTAAGCCAAACTTACAACGGAAATAAGCTTATTCCACTTTATGTTAAAGCACTACATATAATTTTTCTTCAAAATACAAAAGGTAACCCAGCCACGAGACAAGAAAATCAAGAGTAAATGAAATAAAAGCTATACAACATTAGCACACACTGCCAACATAACATTCTTCCGCATCCTCTACGAGCAAGAATAACTTAGAGCGCTCAGAAAGTCGCAGGCTTGAAATAATAATATTATCAACCAAAAAAACAAAACATTGATTATGATATCCAAGTTAGTTCATGTACTTCTACATCTACAAGACAGAACTAAGTTTCTCAAAGGTCATCTTGAACTTTAAAAAATCTTCGTTCTAGTTGTATGATGCTAAAGATCAACTAAAATACGAAAATCCACCAATTGACAAGCATGTGAACAAGATACCACAAAAGCATCCTAGGATAAATGTAGAATCAAGCACGATAAGAGAGAGAACAGAACATTTCTAAAATCAGTGCATATGAATGGTGGTGACACCACAAGTTATTACTTCTATCACGGCCCAAGCCAGTGAAGCTTGTTAACACCCCAAAGCATGTCCAATACCCCAAATAATATAAGGAAATCCACAATTGACAAGCATGCGAACAAAATACCCCTAAGAGTGTGCTGGGAGATAGATGTGGAATCAAGCATGATAAAAGACAGAGAGAACAAAACATTATTTCTAAAATCAGGACATACGAATGATGGTGGCGCCACAGGTTGTTTCTTCTATCACCGCCTAAGGCCATGAAGCTTGTCAGCACCCCCAACATGTCCGACCATCAAAACTTTTAACTTTAATTAAGTTTTACACACTTTTGAACTATCGCACTAACTGCAGGCTATGGCCACCAGCAAGGCCTTCCTAACTTATTTAATGATACAGATATTAATTCCATAGTCCATAACACTGATGGTAAGTTCTTGAAGAGAACTGAAAGATTTACCAAGTAATTGGGCACCAGCATTCTATTCGCAGGGAAGGTGCCCATACTATCTAACCGAAAAGACTCATCTATTGAAAATTCAACATATCGAAATGTGGCTAAAAACGTAAAAAGAAAGAACCAATTCTGGGACATCAACAAGTACAGCATAAGTTAGAAACTAAAGTACAAGCCGGAGAAAGAAGAAACAAATCCCATAAACACAACGAAGACGAGCATGGACAGATAAATTGCCATCAATAAGTAACTAATTCAGCCATTTTCATATAAATTAGCATCAAACATTGTCAAGACATACCTGAATAGACATTGCTTTCTTGTTTGCTTCCAGCTGACTTCCTGATAACAGAACGAACAAAATTTTCAAAATCTGAACCGAATAACGAACGAAAATAACGACTCAACAGCTACGGACCACCCCCCCCCCCCCCCCCCCCCCCCCCCCC
>QLSR01000272.1:2260785-2291344 GCA_031780015.1 Citrullus colocynthis
CCGCCCCCCCCCCCCCCCCCCCCCCACGAATCCCAAAACAATATTAAACATTCTTATTACTGGAAGGATAAACAATTAGAATAATTTCACCCTAACAGATTCGTCGCTTTGATTAGTTAGAAATCCACTCAGAAATCAAACAAAAGTACGACGAGAAAGAAAGAATTGTCGATAAATAGAGGCGAAGAATTAGAGAGAGAAAACTCGCCCTTAGCAGCTTTCAGCTTCTCCATGTTCTTCTCGCGAGCCATCTTCGCTTTCTGCCCGTTCCCCCCTCCCATTTTTACGAGGAATCCCGGGAGAACCTCAATAATCTGAAACCCTAATTCGAAGAAGAGATCGCCTTCGCTTGGAAGGGGCCGGAACAAGGAAGCAAGGCGCAAATAATACAATGCGCTTTGTTCATCTTATAGCTAGAGCTGTCATGTCAATACTGATATAATCACCCGCATAAAGGTCACAGACCAATGACATGGATTTCCTTTTTCTCTTGGCTAAATTATTAATAATACACCCTAATGAAAAAATTATTAAAAATGTTCTTTTTAAATTTTTAAAATTTTAAAAAATAATTATAAATTTTTAAAAAAATTAAAAATATTCTTTACTATTTATTTTGAATGAAGATCGTTGGTGTTTTGTTTAAACGACATTTCTGAACTTTCAAAAGTTTAGAAAATACTCGTAACTTAAAAATAAAACTTCAAAATTACCCAAACACAAACCATTAGTACTCATTTAAAAAATATTTTTAAACTTTCAAAAGTTGCATTAATACTACCTTACAAAAATTAAAGTTTTAAAATGCTCCTTGATTAATATGAAGATCAATTTGTTTGAAGTTTTCTCGAGTTCCAAAATAATCAATTTTAAAACAAATTATATATTATATTAAGTCTCAACTATTATAAATTGATTTATGAATATGTTTGATGTTATAAAGTTATAATTATTGCGTTATAATTATGAGAAATTATTTTAAATGACAAAACTGTTAAAAATATTTATAGCAAAATATTACAGTGTATCGCAGTCTATCGCATAAGGTAAAATTTTGCTTGTAAATATTTTAGTTTATTTTTCTATATTTAAAAATAACTTTATAATTATCTTATGATTTATAATTTATGTTATTCATATTTTAATTTAACAAAAAAATAAATGAGGTGATAACATGAAATATCATTTATAAAATTGAAGGTTTTATCTTTTTCAAAATGACTCTACATAATTTCTAATCTAAGTAGACTCAAGATATAAAAATGTTATTTTTAAAATTTACTTTTTGAATTACATCATTCATAACTAATATTAAAAACAATCTTTGTCAACCCTTCATATGGTTTAATATTTTAAAACCTTAAATTCGTGAAAGAAAATTAAGTATAGTTCAACTGACATAAATTTATACTATTAATTTTGAATTTTAAAATTTTATCTGGAACTTTGTGCAACGTAAAATTGAGAAAAAAAAAAAAAAAAACTTACTCTTCATTCTTATATTAAAATAATAATAAAATAAATAAATTCTTCTTTAGGATGGACCCTTTACCCTATCAAAAGATTGATGCTTGTCGGTGACACCTAAATTTCACTTTATAATCTTCTTGAGGCATTTTGTTTGTTTTTAGAAGAGAGATAGACATGGAAAAAGGTAGTTTTATAGGATGTGTTTGGGTGAATGCATTGAATTTGTCATTTATAGTTTGGCTGTCGTTTTTAGTTGCTTTGTGTGGCCCAATGAACGTGATAAACTTTAATAGAGTTGAATAATAATATCGAGTGTACGCTGCTACTTCTTCTCGAACCCAAAAAATGAAAATTTGTACGAAACATTACATTTATTTTAATATTAATTTGAATAAATTATATTTTATGGACTCCCTTATATAAAAATATCATTTTAAAAATTAGTTATAGGTTTTGAGTTGCTTTTGATTTCGATTTTGACCGGCATATCTATTAAGGGATTCTTCCCTCCAAACCATGACATTTTACATATATGTATATTATTTTTTATTAAATATACAAGTTTATATTGTTAACTTATATATATTTATTTGTTTATGTAAGAACATGTAATGTGATGATTTTGCAATGGTTAGGGGCATAGTCTTTTTAGGAGTAAATCAAGGTCGAGCCTCAATTTATGTAACTTTTTTTTTCTTTTTTTTACATTTTAAGAGTTATATTACAGAAATTTAGAAGTTTATGAACTGCATTTGTAACCTTATGTACGTTATTTGTGTCCTGTCACATGAAATTTTGAATCAAACACTCGTTTTGACCATTATAGTTCACCCTCAACTAAAGTAAATTGTACTAGTATTTATCATAAATTTTCAATTATTAAGTTATATACATTTTTTAGTTAAAAAATAAATATGAAGTAAAAATTTTGAACCTCTTACCTGTTGGTTGACTAAAATGCATATATATGATGGGAGGTCAAACTTTGAACCTCCAACCAAGTCACTTAGTGGTTTTTTTTTTTTTTTCTTTCTTTTTTTTTTTTTCCTTCAATTTTCTATTTTAAGAATCTAGTTATCGAATTGTTTTGGCATTGTATTTTGGATATTCACCTAACACATATCATGTATAATACCATTATAATTTTTAAGATCTTATTTTAACGTTGTTTTTTATTTATTTAATTTTATTTCCTCTTAACAATTTTCTGAGAGGGCTTTGTGTCCCATCTGATTTGAATTTTTTTAAGTGACACTTTATTCAAAATTTAAAAACATTTTAAATATCTATAAAAATTAAATTGCAGCTTTAGTTTTTTTTTAAAACTTTAAATAGTGATAAATAAGCTTTTAAATTTTATATTTCATAGATCATCGATGTGATCAAAATTTTAAAATTTAATTGATCTATTGAATTCAGCACTAAATTTTTTCATGTGATATTAAATCTTAAAATTTCTTTTTACAAATGTGGTTTAAAAAGAATGTTACAATATAAACTTTTAAGTTTAAACATTTATTTGACCAAAAAAATTTAAAAATCATATCAGATACCTTTTAAATTTGAGAACAAATAAAAACAAAGTTTAAATTAGATTTATAATTTAATGGCAAATGAGTTCGAATCTCCCGATTATAATTTAACCAAACAGTTTCGATAACTAGATTCTTAAAATAGAAAATTGAAGGAAAAAAAAAAAAAGAAAAAAGAAAGAAAAAAAAGAAAACAAAATTATTATCAATTATGTAACCTAGAGATTTTTTATTTTGACCAAATTTGAAAGGAATTCGAAATATGAATTTGAGACGAGTCTATTTTGTTTAATAAATGATCTTGAAATCGTCGTTTGTGGGTTTGGCAATGATTACAAAAGGCAAAAGGCAGCGTCAGCATACACACAAACACGGCGCCCTGATCTGATCATCGTTCCCAGTTGGTGTAAGGGTTCCATTGCTACACCTTGCTTTTCAGACGATTGCCAACATCATGGGCCCGACACCTAATTGCTGCTCCTGATGCTGATGCCGACTCGAATATACTTTGCTCTGTTCTTCCAAAATTCCCTTCTCTTTTCTCCAACTCTTATCTTGATCCCCGTTTCTTTCACTTTTTCTCTGTCTAATCTCCTTTCCCACCGCCGCTGCTAATTCTGCTGTTCCTATTTCCGCTTCATCTATCTCTTTCTGTTGAGTTATGGAGTTTTTTCTTGAACTTGCGCTAACCATTAGTCTCCCTCTTCTTATTTCCCTTTTTGTTAGTAAGCTTCTTTCCAGGGGCTCAACAGCTGAAGAATTGGCTCCGTTTGGTTTTGACTTTGGATTTGGATCGCGCATTCGTAATCTGGAGAGTGATAAACCTAGCGTTGTCCTTGAAGATTTTGTCGGTGAGGATGAGATTGTAGAATGTGAACCGAAACAGGGCAATTTCATCGGAGTCCTTGACTCTGGGAGGATTGCTGAAGAAAAAGTAGAGAGTGATTTTGATAATAGTGGTGGTGATTGCGGCGGAGAGGTTGCAGAAAAGGTGATCGATGAAAGTTCTGTTAGGGCGAGGTGTGAGGAAACTGGAATCAATCGGGATGAGGAACACGTATGCGAGGGCGAGGGAGAGGGAGTTGAGGCGTTTGAGAGTGAGCGGAGCAAGGAATCCGGTGGAGTAAGCGAGGGAGGGTCGGTGGAGGAGATTGCCGTTGAAGATGACGATTGGGAGGGAATTGAAAGAACTGAATTGGAGAAGCTATTTGAAGCCGCAGTGGAGATCGTGAGGATTCATGATATCGATGATCCCAAATTTAGCGGTGAATTGAATATGCGGCTGAGCGGGCTACACAAGATTGCTATGGAGGGACCTTGCAGAGAGCCGCCGCCAATGGCTTTGAAGATCTCTGCTCGAGCCAAATGGTAAATCGAACTCCTCTCTTCTCTCTCTTTTTTATTTTTCTTCGATTCAGTGTTTCTTCTGCTGTCATGTCATCCTGCAACTCAATTGTTGTTGCTATTTTCTGGGAAATTTTCGGGAAAAGATGATTTGAATCTCACGAAACTGTTAATCAAAATGTCAAGGTTCTAGAAATTCAAACCCAAGTGGGAAGTTATCTTTATTATAATGCACATTGCAACTCTAGGATTCTCTTTTGTCTAATAGTTATATCATGGAGAAGTAGCCAGAAGGTAGAATACAAAGCTTTCAAAATAATTGCCATGTTTGAAGATTTTGACATTTCATGCTATAATTGATAGACAAACAATTTTTGTTTGCATACAGACGATTATAAGGAAAAAGAAAGGGTGGGTTCCAAATATGATACTAAGTTACCATTTATGCTTAGGAATTTGGATGAATTATTGACTTCACTGTCGTTGAGTTGTTTGTTTCAAACCCTGAAAATTCATGAACAGAAGGCCGATTGAGCGATTGAGATGAAAATGTAAGGGTCAAGTTTCATGAATTGAATACTGTCTTCATTTAGATATGGATTGATATTAATGAGATAACTAAATCAGGATTTGGTCTAATCTTAACCGATTTAAGAATAAATTGAAAAGTATTGATTTAATAAATGGTTTCTATTTGTTGAACTTGACATCTTAGGCTTTTGTTAGCTTTGTTAAATTGGATATAATCTTTTCAAGGAATGCCTGGAAGCAGCTGGGGAACATGACCCCTGAGGTGGCTATGGAGAGCTATATAAACCTTGTTACTGAGAACATTCCCGGTTGGACACCCGGAATTACTCCGGTAAGTATTTGGTTTTAACGTGAGCTCATGATTTAAGTCCAAATGGTTATCAAACAGAACGTTATAGATTTGCAACTTCATACACGGGTTCTTTTTCCCTTCTGATTGCAGGTAAATAGTGATCAAAATGCTTCTCATTCTTACCGATCTGAAAAACTAGCTTCCGAAATGAAACCACTCTAATGAAGGGGAAAGGGCTCAATCTTCTGATGTCAAATGTTGATTGCTTTTCGTTTATCGATTTTCTACTGGAACTGCAACTGCAGGAAATCTGAATAACTAAAGCCTTGTTTCAACTGCAGGGAATGAAACTCAGCGATGAGGAAGCTCTATGGTGTCAAAATTCAGTTTGTATAGTTCGTCCTAAGCTTTGGTTCTTTCTTGGCCGTTTAGCCATTTCATAAGGTTTGCATTTTAGAGAACCTGGCTGTAACATAATTTATTTTTATCCATGACAATCCTCGCGTTCTTGTAAATAGCAATTTGAAGTTATTTTTCCAAGGTACGAGGCTGTAAATTCCAAATAATTCCTCTGCCACTGTAAGTTTGGATTGATATGTGAAAATAAATTGGATCATTTTATTTATTTTTTTCAGTTCAATATGTGAGAATGAGAATTCAAACCTCATTGGATCATTTAACTGCATGGTAGTAGTTTCCAAATGGTACAGAGTTAGCTGTAATTTATTTCCGTTCAACCACAAACTTCTAATCTCAGGTCTCCAGTTTTCACGTTACATAACAAGAGCTTGATTATATGCATATATGGCATTTTTTTAGCTCAAGAATTGCTGCGATGGGGTTTGAACATCCAACATCCAGAAAAATGTAGTAAATATCTTAACTGCTATGCTTATTGTTGTTATTATTGTTGTTATTATTTTGAGAAATGCTTATTCCTATTTCTTATATTTGTCCCTCACGTTAGTCCCTCTTTGGCTAATAAATAATATGGAATTATAGGAAGAGAAAGAGAAGAGAAGGGAATTTGTTCTTTCCTAGAATAAGATTTCAATCTACCTGGGAGAAATAAGTGTTTGTTTGGAATGATTTAGAAAAAAAAAAAAAAATTAAAAACTACTTGAAATAAAAATATAAATATGTTTGGCAACTCTAAGTGTTTTTATTAATGTAAAATTATTATAACATACTACTATAAAATATTACGAATTAATAATTTAAAATAATAGTTGTAAATAATAGTCGTCGTTATCGTATAAAGTGGTCACTGGAGCAATCACTAGCGGCAGTAGCCAAAGTTTGACTAATGGTGGTTGCCGGAAAATGACTGTCAATAATGGTTGTTGGAGTAGTTTGTCAATAGCGGTCATCAAAAGTGATTGGCGGAGGGCAATGCTTTCCACGACAACATAATAAAAAGGAGAAATTAGGGAGAAATTAACCAATAAACACTCAAAATTAATTTTTTTCTAAAAGTTGGTTTGAAGTATTTATTGAAAACCAATTTATTTTATAAGCTCATTTTTTAAAAATTCATTTTGAATGGTTGTTAAACACTTGAATTTTTTTCAAAAATGATTTGTTTTTTAAATTAAACACTTGAGAATTATTTCAAACACGTCCAAAATGAGAAGGTATAAGAGTGACAATAAAAAAAAAAGAGCTTGATAAGCAGTTTAAGTCAAGTTAAATACAAAATCAACTTTTTTTTAAGATCAAACTGGACTAGAGTGTCTTATTTATCAAGTTTTATTCATATGGACTTTGTAAAGAAGGTGTAACCAAATAATTAAATTTTATACTTAAAAAGGACAAGTTTACTTTGCAAACAAACCAAGAATTTTGGTTTGTAGGAATAAAATTAGGTTTTAATCCTATTTTGATTTATGAAGTTCTAAGTTTCTTCTATTTTGGTTCCTAAAATTTTAAAATATTCACAAGTCCATGAACTTTTAAGATTGTTCTATTTTGATTCCAAACTTTTGAAATGTCTATTTGAGTTCATATACTTTAAAAAAAAAATTATTACTTTAAGTATGTGCACCATATTAATACACACGTCATTTCAAGTCAAGTAGGTTATTGATAAACGTTAGATAAAGAAATATCCTCAAAATGCATCTAAATAACACTTATACGTGTGCATCCCACTTAATTGTCCAATCATAATTTGCCACTTATGAAATTATCCTTATTTGTTTTCTGAAATATTTTAATTTTTTTTTTTTTTTTTGTGGGAGTGATGAAGGTGGAATACATAAAGATGAATGAATTTTGGATGCACCCAAGTATTACCCTTAGATAAAACAAATTTAAGGAAATTTAAGGAAGAAAGGTTATATACCAAAGACCAAATTAATAGTATTTTAAAAGTTCAAAATTTTAATTCAGTCAAATTTGAAAGTTCAACAACTAAAATTAATATTTTAAAAAATTAGAGACTAAAATAGAAAAAAAAAAAAAAGTTAGATTTTTTTTAGTTGGACATTCAGAATGGAGAGATTTGTATTTGTATGAATATGTCTTATCAACTGTGCTCACGTTGGTTCACTAAAATAAGATTAAGACCATAAAATTATTACTTCCTTAAAAAACCATAGAATTATTATTAAATTGAGTTTGTAATATTCATAAAATAGACCACATAAATCTTTATATAATACAAAAAAGAAAAATTGTTTTAAATAACAAAATGGTTGAAAATATTTTAAAATATAACAAAATATCTTTATACATTTATAGATAATATCTGTGTCTATCACTGATAAACAACGATATATGATGGTAGTGTATATAGACAATGTTATTTTGCAATAGTTATAAATATTTTGGATCACTTTGTTATATTTAAAAACAATTCCTATAAAAAATACATAAATATACATATATATGTATAATAAAATTTTAGGATTTTTGACTGATGGCTTTGAGCCCAAATGAAAAGTGGTCCAAGATAAAAAAAAAAAAAAAAAAAACTAAAAAATAGTCTTCTGACGTCATCTACACATGAAAGTACTCATTTGTCCTCAAAACGCACGCAAGGACCTTCTTCTTGCTCTAGTTTCTCGCCTTCGACTCTCGCTCTTTAGTTTCGTTCTAGCTTCTCGCTCCTTCCTTTAGTTACTCATTAGACACAATTACAAATATTTTTTTCGATTTTTTTCTTTGTTCGGATTATTGCTTCTCCCTTCTCGATTCCACTTTGATTCCTCTTCAAACACAACTACAATTTTTTTTTTCTTTTCGATTCTACTTTAGTTCCTCATCAAACATAACTACAATTTTTTTCTTTGATTTTTTTCTTTGTTTGGCTTCTCACTCTATCCTCTAGTTATTCATCAAACACAATTACAAATTTTTATTTTTATTTTTTTTTGTTTGAAAAAACTGCATAACGAGAAGGGGAAAAAAGGCTAGAGAACATTAAAAAAGGGAATAAAAAGAAGAAAAAAGCAGACAAAAATAGAAGATGAAGAAGACACCGATGCAAAACCAACCATGGAAGAAGAAGATGCGAAAAAAGAATGCAAAGAGAAAAGAACGCATAAAAAAACGCAAATTGTTTTTCTAAATTGAACGGCTGCAAATAAATAAATAAATAAATAAATAAAATGTTAATTTTTCATAGCAAGCAAATGACCAAAATTAATTCGTTCTAAATTTGAGGTTAATTTTGAACCTCTTGTGCAATTCTTCCTAAAATTTCCCTCCGTCCCACTTCTACGCAGTTGAAGGAAAATTGAGCAATGCTGGTCGTTCCCCCCATGCCTTTTCCCCTCACGATCTCACAAGTCTCTCTCGGAAATGGCTAGAGATCTAGGGCTTCTTTGAGAGATTCACTGTCAGAATAATGGCGGTGATAATCGAAAATTCAGTTTGGGAACCAAATCCATATTTGTTCATCTTCACCTTTCTCTCTTGTTTTCTTTCGATCTTTCTTCTACCTTATGCTTCAAAAAACAGTTCCACCAGAGCTTCTGCTCCGTTCGAACATGGATTTTCATCTGCCTTTTCCAGTTTGCAGCGGAAGTTCCTACTACTCTATTCTCTTGCTTCAGGTAAGTTCGATGCGTGATTAGCACATTTACAAGAAATTGGTCATCTAGGATTGGAAATCACCTAACCAGTCTCTCTCCGGCAGGATCTTCTCATTTTAATTCAACCTTTTTCTAGACTACTTCCCCTTCTTTACTGACATTTCTTGTTAACCGAGTTGAGAAAACGTAAATTTCCCCTTTAATTGAGGGACGTGGATGTTGCTAATCGGTTATCTGAATCTCTCCTCTTTACAGTAATGGAAGGCTTATGGTCTGTATATGGTGAGTTTGAGTTTACGTATCGTGGAGTTAGCAGAGAGCAGATAGTGTTGTCTCTGTGCGTTGGATATGCAGCTTCTCTCGTCGTCGGTACCTTTTTGGGAGTTCTATCCGATTTGATGTAATTTTAATTCGGTTCTTTACTCGTTTACCTTCTTATTCTGAAATGCCGTCTTCGTATATATGCCAATATGCACAGGAAATGGAAATCTTATGCTGGATTATTTTTCTAGTTAAACATGGAATTATACTGGTAGCTGTGATGTATCAAAGAAATTTGTTTACGCAGTACTCTGATGTTAGAACTTCAGATGTTTTTTGGTGAAGGAAATAGTGATTTCGCATAACTACTAAGCTCTTCATTATGAACATTTGGATAGGAGTTAGGACAATGAAATATTTTGGAACAAATATAAAGAAAAAAAGACTGCAGTCTAAAAAATTTCATCGTTGTTTTGCAGCGATCATCACTTTCTAGGTTGTCACTCTGATTCTTTTGCTTTCACTAGAGAGTAGAATATCTCCTCCAATGCTCCCTTTCAGATTTCGTTACCAAGGGTTTATTTGTAAATACGTTGACGTAGATGATGCTGTTCTTCTAATAAATGATTTTATTATTGTTGTAGAGGTCAAAAGAAAGTCTGTATGGCGTTTTGCATTATACACCTTGTTACTGCCACATGGAAGAGGATTTCTGTGCATCCAAGTATCTTTATCGCCAGTATTGGTTTATCTCTTGCTACTTCAATATTTTCATTCAGTTTCGAAACATGGATGGTACATCATCATGAGAAGGTTTGTTAATATGGTTTTGCACTTGGATTTATATAGGTAGTAAGCATCGTAGGCCACATAAATTTTCATTAATGTAATACTTGTTTAAAGGAGTTGAAAACCCTCAAATATGAAATCAATGGACTCTGATTGTAATATTCTTTTACTTCAAGTTTAAGATTGTTGAAATCAAACCAGCCAGCGGTTTGTAAACCAAATTAATGTAATCGTCTCAGTTTGGTTAGATTTTTATTTTTCTGTTCTATCATTCTCAACTTATTCCCCAACTTGTTAAAGTATATGTTTGTACTTGGTTGAATTGTTGGCCTTGTTGTTTTGCTTTTTAGTTCCTGAGTACCTCATGAGTGTCATGCTTGAAAGAAAGCACTAATTTAAACTCAGTCCCTCACCTATTTTTCTCCCCATGCAGCAAGGTCAAAGGCAAGATATGTTAAGCGACACATTTTGGCTAATGACTATATTTGAGTCTGTCTCTTTGATTGGAAACCAGATGCTTGTGAATAGTCTGATTGGTGATAATGTTAAGAGGAATATGTTTTCTCCTTCCACTGTTGCTGTGTTCTTGGCATTGATATGTTTAACTTTTATCATCAAAGGGTGGACAGAAGTATCACAAAGAATAGAACTGGAGGACTATAGATCTTCTTTCAGTGTATACATTTTTAGTGGTAAGCACCATATGTTCCTTATATTTACATCTTGAATTTAGGTTTTGTTTGACTGGGTAGAAGTAGACTTTTCCGAAAAGTCCTCTATTGTTCATTTAATATATCAGTTTTGCTCTGTTGACACATTCGTCTCTGTGTATTTGAACATAATAAATTTTTCCGAATCCCAATCCACCAGAAACTATCAAATACTTTTGTATCGCTTTCGGGGATAAGTCCTTGTACAAGGGTGGATCTTTTTTAGTTATTTGCAATGTTTATTAAAATTATAGTAATTTTCTAGAATATCATGTCTAACTTTTTCAGAACTGAATGCAGCCATTAATTTGTTTTTCTTGTTTGCTTCTGCACTCTACTAATGAGAAACCTACAGAACAAATAGTGTCTTCAAGTGTAAAAATGCCACTTCGTTTGTGTTGGGGGGCATCTTGCATCATCAATCCAGTTTTGATCTCTCGTTTTTCTCTCCTTTTTTGTTTGCTCCTCTTCCCTTTGGTTATTGTTGTATCTTTTACGGGGTTCTCCTTTATGTCTCTTTAGATATTTCATTGATTGTTAATTTTTCAAGTCTGAACTATGATTTTTATCAAGGGCCATCTAATAATTTGTGAAATGTGGAAGAATTAGTAGATGTTCCCAAAATTCATAAACTTTCATAATTTGCAGATAAAAGGATATGGTTATTGGCATGGGCCCAAGCTTCTATTCACTTCTCTGTTGCATTCTTTTGGATTCTTTGGGCTCCAACATTAGTGGTACATATTTAAATGTTCATTGAGTAGTGTAGTTGTAAGAACATTGACCCATCAATGTTAATTTGTTAGAAGATTTATAATTATTTGAAATTGTATGCCACTGAACAATTCTTTCGTTTGCCTTCTCTAATTTTAAGGTTCTTAATTTAAACTAAATAAACCATTGTACTAGTAACTTTTAATACTGCTGTTGGATTTAGTTAATAGGCATTCATAATTGTAATTTCTGAGTTTTATTATTTCTGATCTAGGCTGATGGGCGGGAAGTGCATCTAGGGTTGATATATCCATGTTTGCTGGGATCAAGAATCCTTGGAAGCTCATTGTTTCCATGGCTTATGAGTGGAAAATCATCCCTTCGGACTGAAGACTGTTTACTATATTGCTTCATAGTATCAGGGCTTGTGATGTCAATTATTGCTTTTGATTATCAGGTACGTTACATATGACTCGTTCTTTAGGTTTTTGAGAAATTTGGACGAATAAAGAGCTTCACGTTCTACCGCTTGATCTATCTATCTATAATATGCAGGAGCTTGGAGTTTTAGTGATGCTATTTTCCATATTTCATGCCTGTGTCGGTTTAATTTTACCCTTACTTGCAAGATTAAGGACCATGTAAGGGCTTTACCTACTACATCTGTAGAAACGTAATTATGCTTACATCGGGTTTTGAATTTTGATTGTATACTGTTTGTTTTTTTTTTTTTTTCTTTTTTTTTTCTCTCTTATTTTTTCTAATAGGTATGTGCCAAATAAGTTACGTGGAGGGATGATTAGCTTATCTCTGGCCCCTGCAAATGCGGCGATTTTGTTTTTTCTGTTGCAGGTATGTAATCTTACCTTAAATTGGACTCTTAAGAGTAGTGGAGCTCGCATTGGTGTGAGCTGATGCGTGCCACCATCCTTCTAAAGTAAACTCATTTGCATGAAATGAAAGCGTCTATTATAATGAAGAATACCTTAACTTCATCACCCAAGCAATCTGAATTGTATAAGTAAAGAATTAGGCGTGTTTTGCGAGAATTTCGTTCTGGACCATAAGTTTGCTCAGAATATTCTTGTGAAAATTTGGGAAACCGAAGGAAAACATTGGCTAGGGTTTCAATTTTCGTTCTTACCATAACTGAAGTTAGTGGAGGTATTCAATGCGCGTGAAATTCAAGATGAAGGGTCTATTTAATCGATTTGAAAATTCAAATTCTTTCGACTTTTCATCCAAGACTGCTGATATCGTTATCTTTGAACACATATGATATACTAAGCCTGACGATAAGAACAATTTACTGCGGGAATCCAGATTACGTGTTATTGGGTTTGATATTCTTGGTCCCACAAGACTTGAGTTTAAAGGCCCATCACTTCCCTTTTTCTAAGAAATTGCATAGATGACATTTATGTCTTTATTATTTTAGGGAGGCTATTACCGGCGCATTGAAAATTCAGTGATAATAGCATTTGTTGCCCTTAGTCTGTTCTCTTCGGCTGGCAGTATGTATGCATTGAAGCGTTGGGGAAAGCATCCGTATCAGACATGGCAAAAGCAGTAAGCATCCCCATTCAGAAGTGGAACTTCTAATCATTTGCTCAAGCTTGCAAGACCAAGTTATGGGATATCAATTTGTTTGTTGATTATGATTAAAATTCAACAAACCCAATCGTCCTATTTCCCCTGTTTCTGGGTAATCCGGCTAATGCCTTTTGATGAGACGTTAAATCATGGAGGGCTAGAGAACTCCTCAACCCAGATTTTAATGTTGTAGATGGAGACAAGTAGTTGCCAAAGGGGGGTGAACCTTTTAACTCATGCTCTAGGATTCAAGACCAACAAAATTGGTCGATGCTCACGATTTTGGAACATGTAAACTTTAAATGAGATGGTATCAGGTTTTGTGCCTTTACCTAATGTTGCTTCACTAGTGAGTAACAAATTGTTTTATATTAATTAAATTTTAGTTTATATATAATTCTGGCCAACAATGTGAGGGACTCGAACCTTTCATTCATCTCTTAGTCCTAAGTGTATTGGTTCTTAACCAATTGAGCAAATTGATAATTTTTTACACATGCCATCAATGATTAGCTGTAGGTAGTTTAATTTTAACAAAAACAGTAAGTATTGACATACCAATCAATATTTATTTATCAGCATAACAAAGTAATTTATATACCAATCAATAACACTATTCAATCTATATTCAATACTTCGGACTAGGTTGAGGCATTGAGCTATCTCCTGATTTTAGCCCTAATATTTAGACATTTTTCCAATTCAGTCTATTGCTAAAACATTTTCAATAAGCTTACATGGCATTAACACTAGGTGAATGATAAGAATAGATCAAAAATAAGAAACTCAGATTTCTATTAATATTAAAAACTTCATACTCAGAATGATTCGTCCTCCTAAATTCTCACGCATCTGCCATTTAAGTTTATCAATAATACCTACTCTGCAGTGAGAGACTAAATTGAAGAATGTAAAATCAAAATAGCCTAAATTAAAACGTTTTAAACAATAAACTAGAATGGAAAAGACATTCCAACATTAATAACTAGCCTATTATGTTATCTGGTAACGAGGAGAGCATGTGAATCAAGTTTTTATAATATTAGAACTCATTTTATCATACAGAGAAAATGATGAGGTAGAGATTTACGGATTATGCATTCTGTGTAGTAAATAGTAACGCTTAATCATCCTGTATTTGATCTCTGATCCACTTCGTAGCGACCCATTTCTGCCCTTTAATCACAGGACAGCTTCCATGAAGTGATGTCTACAAAACCATCCAATAAATGAGATTCTCAAACAAGCGGCGTTCTTAAGAAATGCAAAATTCTGAACAGAATAGTACCATTTAATTCATTACTAATCTTCATCACTGAAAAATTACATCATAATTTGTCTGGATGACACAGAAGCAAATAACTCAAAAGCACAAACACGGACAGCACACAGAAACATTGAATTGCCCACAAAATATTTTCAAAAATAATTACCGTTACCTTATATAGATGCATGCTTTCAAATATAGTATGTATGATGTAAAGATTTAAACTATCTACCTATTAGATAAACACAAGGTTTGACAGTAAAATGAGTAACCTATATATCTTATAAAGATTATAAAGTCTCTTCATCTTTTCAATGTGTGTGAGATCCTCAACACTACCACTTACAATATTAAGTAGACGTCTACTAGCCCCAAGTTACAAGGCCAGATTATCATGTAGAATAAGTCCACAACAACAAAAAAGGAGAATTTTCAATCATCTTCCAACACTATATAAGTGGGTTTGATCAGATAAGTTCATCACGTTTTCTTTAATAGTTTAGTTTCAGAAAGTTTTCATATATTTATTCATTAGTTACTTGATAAAAATTCAAATGTTTGTAGTATTAAACTTATAATGGGAAAAACACATATATTTCTTTTAAATTTCTGTATTTCCTAAACAAGATGAGCCCCGACATCTCCTGAATGTGTCACCCGCAGCAGCGTCAAAACATAAAAACTTAACAAAATTAAAAATAAATTTAACGCTTAAAATAAAAATAAACTTAACAAATTTAACGTGTCTGAAGCATGTCTGTCCAACACAGCAACACCTCTACATTCTACTCAAAGTAAGTGCCCATGCTTCCTACTGAGCATTGTCTTATAATAGCTTTCCGGAAGTTTAACATAATTTATAATGCCTGACGTTCCTTGTCTATGGCAAAGCATATCTAATCGAAGTCAGTGAACAAATATGTCAAAAATAGCAACAGCCTGAAGAAAGTGGGAAAGATTTTAATAATCTGAAAGGACTTCGATTAGAGAATGTTATTTGGATATCAGTAGTGGCAAAATTTTAACCCCTTGACAGTTTGTTAGGAGGAGTGGTGATAAATAGAGGCAGTTGGGAGTTAAAAAATTAAGTGTATTATTTGGGAATGGGAACTGGTCCATTGTGGAACTTGGGAGATAGTCCTCTCAAAAGGCTCTGTCAATCTGCAATTTCCATTTTATAGTGTCATACAATTTTTTTTTTCTCTCTCTCTCTCCTTCTAAAGACTGGGATCCTAACAATCCTCAATTTCAATATCTATACTGTGAGGAGCATATGATATTAGTCCGTAGTTTTGATATAGGCTACTGTTCTTTGTTACAAACATGCTTATACTCTTTTTCATGGCAGAATTAGGCTCCTATAAGTAAATTGATAACTGGGATTTATTTATCAAGAAAGGTGCTGAGTCAATGGATTTAGAAAGCTTCCACTCTCTCCCAAGTACAAAACTCTCAGACTTACTAACCAATCTCCAGCTCGTTCTCTGACAATATATTTCCCTCTATTCACAGCCTACCTTTCATTACATTCACATGGGCCCACCCTTCTAACTAACTTCTAATAGCTTATTATTCCTCACTCCCCTTTTTCATGTGCCTCCTATCAAACATGTTTAATAGGGTGTCTCCTAAATCAAGAAGTTCCATGCTCAAGCAAAGCATAGATTCTCCCTCTTGTTAGCTTGTTGTTCAACAATACACATCAGTAATCCATACAGCATACAAATTAAAACCATCATATCAAGCAACAGAGGATAGGAACAGGAACACTAACCGGATCAATTGTACCATTTGGGAAAACAGAATAAAACAGAAGTCCATCACCTTGACGTGGCTTCACTTTCAAACCAACACATCTTTGGTAATCATAGCTTCCATCCATATTCAAGCCATTCTGCCAATCAAACATAGCACTCCATTTGACTCATATTATTGGTTGTAAAAGTTGTCAAGAGAAAAGCCACCTCGTTGGTATGGTCTTATTGTCTTACCTCAAATGGAAACATGGTTTCTCCACCTTCTTCAACATCAGTCAAGTACAACAAGAAGGAAGCCACCTGAATTTTTGGATGCTAAAATGTCAGGCAAATAAATAAATGAAAAGGAACGAGTGTAAAACTGTGAATTTGTAAAAGCAATGAGCAAAGGAAAAGCTGATATATCTACTTTGTACCCTTTGGCTCCTCTGTGGCCCATATTCAGTAGGATTGAAGGCGTCATAATGAGAATTATACTTCTGCCCAATCTCATAACGCAAGATATTAAATGCCTGAAACACAAAATTCTCAATCCATTTTAAAAATCTGGAAACAAGAAGTTTTCTTTTTACCGACACAACAAAACATCATGAAAACATAAAACACCAAGTGGAATATAAACTGTCAATTAACTACAAACTGAAGCATTATTATAGAACAGATTTCTACAAACATTGAAAGAAAGAAAGAAAGATATAAAGTATCCGGTGCATCAAATGGATAGAACACAATGATTAATGATCAGGTTTTATGTTACCTGTTACTACTTGCTATTACGTTAAATACCAAGGGAACGTGAAGATGTAATAATAATCCTATCTTGAGTTATCAAACTATCAATCTCCAGAAGTCCAAACCAGAAATGAAAAGTTTGAGTAACTTTTAATGTCAGCTTAACATCTGACTACATAGTAGATTTAACATCAACGACAATAAGAACTAGATGGTCAAGATCCCACGTCAAGCATTAAATTTTAAGAAGGCCAATGGCCAGCTACTATAGAGATGGAAATAATAAGCAAGTTAGAAAATGACTTGCTAACTGTTATCTGAGAGAGTTCAATCCATGACACTCCCTACCAAAATTTACATCAAACATTTTCAGGATTCTAGAACAGATCACTTTTGAAAGTTTAGACTCTTATAAACAATATACCAACAGAATTATACCTCAAAAAAACAGGGTGGAAAAATTGATGATCGAAGTGGTAAATCTTACTATCATAATACCTCTCCATGCATCCTTGGAAGCATAGTTGCCCTTGCAATTTTTTCCTCGATTACACCCAGAGTCCCACTTTCATCTTCTGAAGCACTAAAGAACACTCCAGAACTGCTTGGGACAGAGAAAGACGGTGGGAGAAAATCAAATTGAAAATGTTATCAAGCACCTTTACATAATTCTATATCCCAATAACCAGGGTATAATCAAGAACTTCGAGGATCATGTATTCCTAGTACTGGAGCCTTCAATTCATGGAACCAAAATAAAGGAAGGAAGTAACAAAAATTTTCCATTTTCAGCCATACCCATGGCTAACCCGGAACTTCTGTCGAATTACAAAATGCAATAAAGAAAATATGGAAGGATAAATATTTTTCTAGATATGAATCACTTTCATGGATACTGTAAAATTACAGAAGTGGATGGAAGTTCCCAAAACCACTGCCTAGGAGTTGAAATGGAATTCCAATAAACAATCACTAGGTGAATTCCAATAAACAATCAGAGGTGAGAGCCACCAAAGAATCGAACTAAAAAGGAAGAACCAAAAAATAAACTATGTATAACTATGCTGAAATCTTAAAATCTCAATAGATAAATCACGTATATAAACAGAAGGCTATAAATGTTAGTACAGGAAGAAACCTATGTCGAGGCCGTTCAAAGAATAATGGATGAGAAAATTAAAAACAAATACAGAATGTCGTCCCCAGAGAATGCGAGTATAGCACATACTGATCCCGAAAATACTTTCTGCAGACATACACCCTCATTCAAAATCCCCAACCGCCATAGTCTGACCGGATTAACTCCTTGAATCACCTTATCGAGCATTATCTCCATCCATGCTAAATAAAGATAATTAATAAAATCATAAGCGCCAGTACATGCAGACAGAAGATACCTGGTTCGGATTCCTTTCGTGCTCTCTTCGGTTTCTCCCTTACGTAGAGCCAAGGTAGACGGTCTAAGCTTAGGTTTCGCCATATTAACTATGCTCTGGCATTGCTCCGCAGTTGCAAACTTGGGGAAAAAAAGGGCGCGAGGTCGCCAGCTCAAAACCTCCATTCAAGGAAAAACTTTAAATTAGACATGCAATGAGTTAAACACTAAATCATGAATACTGAAGATCGAATAGTCAGTTGCAAGGTTCGTTCGTCGATAAAGTAATGCTTCGCATAAATACATGACAATCCTAAAATGAACAACTCATTCCGAGTGACAATGCGGTGAGGCTAACATACCATAGGGGAAATAAGAACTAAAACCAAACGGAGAGCACCTGGAAAGGAATCAAAGAAATGGAATCGTCACCGTTTTCTCCCGGAGACATCAAATCGAACTCGCTACCATCGCTGACCGATTGAAGCAACCTTGGCCTCGGCCTATCGTCATCTACATCCTGTCCATTCGTCCGATAACAATGAGATAATCGGAAAATTAAAGTATAAGCATTGAAGCGACGAAATCTAAAACTGATTGGAAACTTGAAGCACACGGATCAACCTGAGAGAGAAGAGAAGAACCCAAGAATCCGGCGAGGAAACAAAAAAGGCATAAAACGAAGATAAGTGCCGGCAAACCTAGCTTCGATCTCAAGCTCCAATTACTTTTTCCACTTTTGCCTTTCATCTTTCTTTCCTTTGATGGAATCACCGATCTCTTCCTTATTTGCTCCTATTTTCCGATTTCAGCCGCGTCTCGTTAACTTGACTGATTTCGTGTCTTGACGCATAGTCAACAGAATGAAGGTTAAAAAGGTCTTTTCGGTCGTCGAAGGTTTTGTTTGTGTGACAGGGCGGGAATGCACTTGCCGTTGCCGCCACTTCATGCACACCAAATATTATAATTAATTAATTAGTTAAAGATCAGTTTAATAATTATTTGATTTTTTTTAAAGAAAACTATTTAATTTTTTGTTTTAATATTTTTAAAATTAAATAATCCTGATAAAAAAATTATTTAAATGACAAAACTGTTGAAAGTATTTATAACTAATAGCAAAATACACAACGATAGACAGTGAAATTTTGCTATATTTATAAATATTTTAGTTCATTTTGCTATATTTGAAAAGAGTCCTCACCTTGATCCATTGATTTATATGTTTTGTTGTTTAGATTATAAGAGTGATTTCAAAATCAAAGTCACATTTTGAAAACTAAAAGATGTAATTTAAAATACTTGTGTTTTAATTTTGAAAATGATCAAGTTTATTATTACGTATGCATAAAAAAATATGAAAAGCATATATGATAAAACAAACATAATTTTCCAAAACTTAAAAAAGAAAAAACAAATCAATTAACAAAGGAAGAATGTTAATGGTTTTCTTGATTGGTTACTTGGATTATGATTTCTAATAAAATATAAAATTAAGTTTATTATTGTAATCCAAGAATAAAGGGAGTAGAAGATTCAAATACCCAATCTCTTAGTCAATAATGTACGTTTCTCGTCTAATTAAATTATGTGCAAATTGGCCATAAAAATTGTGTGTTAATATTAGTTTGAATTTGAAACGAAGACGTTTGTACATCTCTTGATATATCAATAAGAACTATGATATAAATTTAAACTAAAATAAATAAAACAATGTTTTGTCATGCATAATTAGGAAACTTGAATAGTAAATAAGATAGTTTTTTTTTTTCTTCGTTCACTTAATTCATACCTCGCTCTTTTCAAATATTACAAAAGTAACCAAAATATTTATAAATATAGCAAAATTTAATTGTCTATCTGCAACAGACTATTGTTTGTGTCACGATAGACGCAGTATTATTTCAGCAGTTTTGCCATTTAAGATAATTTTCCTTACAAAAACGATTGAAAATAATTACAAATATAGGAGATTTTAACTTTCTATTTGTGACAAACTGCAATAGACATCTATCTGAAACTATCACAAATAGAAAGTAAAATTTTACTACATTTGTAAATAATTTGATATTTTTATTTTTTATTTTTCATACAAATACATATATAGTGTTTGATTAATTGTAATATTTACTTTTTAAAAAATCACCTAACCAAACGAGCACCCTATAACCTCGAAGAAAAGCATTGCTAAATCTAAGTTAAAAAGCATTTCTTAAAAAACGTTGATTGTCTGTATAACCTTTTCGAATCATCCATTATATGAAAGATGAGGATGACAATAACAAACAAGCCTTAAAACATATATATATTGTGTTTGATTGATTAAAATATTTACTTAAAAATAATCATTGAACTACTAAACAAGCAGTACTAAAAAACCTCACAGAAAAGCATTATTAAATCTAAGTTGAAAGCATTTCTTAAAAAACCATGACTATTTATTCCCAATTACCTATATAACCCTTTTGAATCATCCATGGGATAAAAAGGACAATGGAAATAACAAAACAGTTCTAAAACGTATATACACATACATACTATTTAAAAAATCCAAGTTAAAGCATGCCTAAAACAAACACGATTATTTCTCCTCGTAGTCAATATAATCACTTTGAATCATCCATTGGATGAAAAATGGCGATGCAAATAAAAAGAGCCTTCCATACGTTTTACAAGCTCACCTCAGTAGTGAACAATAAACCTTAAGTCCTAAACAAAACAAAAGAAACCAATTGATGATAGTTTATATAAGTTTAATTTTCAAAAAAAAAAAAATAATAATAATAATAAAAAAAAATCAAACGCTTATAATAAAACCTAAATTATACCTAAATTATATAGGGTGCAGCCACCAACAGGCGATATCGCCCTTGCTTGGGTTTAGAATTTTGACCATTTTTTTACACAAGCTAAAACACCCTTCAGATAAAGTACTTCCAAAATTGTACATGATGTTTGGCCAGGCTTGAAAGTACTTCCAAAAAGTCGTTCTCGACCATACTATAACGCTTATCATGAGGATGATTGGCTCATACTGAGGTCCTTACCTGTGCTTGTTCTTATTCATATCCAGGCAAATGGAAGAACTGACCACCTCGCTGTAGCATTTATCACGCCTAATAATTGAAGCATATTCGACATCAATAGAACCAACCAATATTCTTCCTAAATAAGTTTCTTGGACCAATTGAGGATCCTAAAAAGTTGCCCCTTGATAGTATCACTGATTCTTTGTTTCCTCATCCTTGCATCTTGGATATCAAGAGTTCTGTATGCAAGTGCAATTAGATACATTGCTGGATGAAGCCGCCTACACAGGCGTTAGATAGCTTAGTTTCCAATGGTGTATTGACAAAATATTAATTTTGAAACACAAAATTGTAGAAGAAATGCTCAGCAACCTTAGATGTAAAACTCAGAATGAAAGCATATTAGGGAAAATGCTTTTAAATAAGAGATCAGAATTTTATTCCAAAATCGAATCAACTGAGACATAAAAGTGCACAATTATAGATTTATGAGATGACAGCAATGATGAACATCAGTAGGCAATTAACCAAAAGAATTATCCAGTAATTACACCATCAGCCTGAAGAGAAGGGGCTCGACAAGAAATCGACATGCCAAGTATCAAAATTTTAAACCTGGCACGTCTTTTATCCTGATCTCAGATAAGAGTGGCATATGATATTCAATAAAAATGAAGAACTTTTGATTATCCTATTAATGGCATGTTTAGGAGTGATTTTAAAATTGTCAAAATCACTTTTGTCATTTTCAAAATCAAACTAGTTAAGTTTTAAATTTCACACTTTTATGCAATTTTCATATCACCAAAATTAGGTTTGAAGGATTAAAAACATGTCTGACAGTCATTTTGAAAATGACAAAAGTGATTTAACCATTTTAAAATCACTCCTAAACATGCACTAAAAGTCATTATGAGCAAATAGAAGCTTTAAAATTAAAGGTATGGGTATAATCGGTATGAACTTACTCTTGACATTGATCTCGAAAATCAAATCCATTCCAAAACCGTTGTGATGGGACTGTTCGGCCTTTCTTATTTTTACCAAATGTTTCAACATACCAGCCCCCTGTGTCATGCAGGCCACAGCGAGGCTCAAATAGCCAAAACCTATAAGATAGAAGAATTTAGCCAAATCTTATAAGATAGAAGAGTTTACATGTTAATAATAAGAATAGCAATCGGGAAAAGAGGTGGGCCAAGTTGTCAAGATCTCCATTTCTAATCCACCAAACTTCAAGTCGCATCATGCACAGAAATGGCATGGTGTAAGATGTTTCTAACCCCGATCATATAACAAGGGATATGGAGAGAAATGAATGTTATGTTAGAACCTCTCCTTTACACAGTAAAAATACTCCAGTCCTACCTAGTGAGCACCTTCCTTCCAATCCTATATGCCACTCCTTTATACCTTTTTCTCATAAGGATTTAGGCAAAATGACCGCCGCACAAATCTATTGATAGGAATGCTATTCGATAGAATTAGGATATCAAGGGTGTAATAGTAAATAGATGGAAAAGTCATGAGGGTGAATTGTTTTAAATAGGTGGTAGAACACTGAATCATTTGGTTTAGGGCTCGAGTGATCTCAAAAAGGAGGGTCCAAGTACCTCAAATTACATTGTTTATCTTGGCGTTCTTTACCTTTTATATTTCAATATCATTATAGTTCAGTTTGCGTTCTAATCAACAATAACCATGGTTGGCCTGGGAATATGTTCTGTAACATGTCTTGCAAATATACACCTTAACTTTCTATTAGAAAACTTTTCAAAAGAAAAAGAAAGCTTTCTATTAGAAAAAAGGACTATTGAACTGCCTCAAGCCCTCACAAGCATCTGCATGATGCTCATAGACATGCATTGCATATTGGTTTCCCATAATTAAGGACCGCCGTAGAGAAAAAGATCTCAACAATCACATGCATCGGCTAGCCCCTTTCAACCAAAAAGAGGTGCGGGAAAAGAAGATCACAAGTTACACATGTTATTTCTATTTACACCCATTCCATTTTCATCGAAATTCCGGGATTTCAATAACCCAAACAGTAACTCCTTTCACACACCTAGCACTAAGAAGCTATGCTAAAAACATTGATTGTATCGGATGATGTATCCACATAAGAAACCAAGGAAGCCACTGAGTTGAAGATGCAAAGTGGTCCAACTATAGAGATCAAAGAATCGAAGGTGTGGTTCCTTTCAGTAAAACCAAGGTGTCTTCCCAAAAAAATATATATTTCCTTCTTTCTGAAGGGAAAGGCAAAAAAATCCAAATCAAGGTGTCTAGACCTTAAGTAGCACTTTACAAGAACTTATATCCTGTCGAGAACTATAAGCCCCACGCATTTTGTTATTTAAGGCGCACTTACCCTTGCTCACGATAATTCACAGCTACAAGTTTTTCCCCTTCACAAATTCTAACTTTTTCCCCTTCACAAATTCATCTACTTTTTATTGCAAAATCACAAATCCTGTATTCATTTTTTAGTGTCTCAATCACACAATGGGCTAGTGAGTATGTTAGGAACCAAGGAAGTATGGGCTACCTTTGTCCCACATTGGTTAGAATGGGATGACCAGTGTGGTACTTAAGTGGCTTGGCTCTCCCACCTCAATGACTAACTTGGGGTGTGGTTCTCCAAGGTGCTTAAGTACCTTACAATGGTATCAAAGCCTGGTTGTTGACGTTCTGGAGTGGAATTGGCGGAGGGTTCTGATCGGGTGTGGCCGAGTGAAGTACTATCGAAATAGCCGCCAGGGCATCAACCATCCAGGGATGGGGTATTGTTCGGAACCAAGGTAGTATGGGCTACCTTTGTCCCACATTTTGTACCTAAAGCCCTTAATCTCCCTCCTTCCCACAAAGAGTCCTAATCTTGCATTACAGTTTAAAGCTTCCACGTAAAACTATCAGATGACTACAATGTCATGAGAGTGGAAAGAAAGAGAGTAATTTTTACTTAACCAACTCCCAGTAGCAGGACCAATAACTAATAGCATCACTAAACGTGGGGACACCAATCTATAAAATTCTGGAGATGCAGAACTCACTTGCTTGGTGGTAAACGTGCTCGACTGCATCTACACTCACAAACAGAAACTTTTTCTCCTGTACTGTACCAGTGCATGTGTTTCACCTGTAAAATTAGGAATTAGTATATAAGTATCAAGGACATAAATGTACTATTTAATTTATGGAGGATAATCAAGCACACATTCAGTTTACATTGAAACAGCAATATGTCGATAGTGCACAAGTCATGCAGTAAAATATATTTTTGTAAAATATATTTTCCACAGCATCGTTGTGACACTGCATTTTGTTGTTTAAATGGATGGGGAAAGACAAGAGTCACAAGACTCTCTTAAATCTTATTCTATCTTCATTCACCATAGAAGGGTTTTGCTCAGCAAAACATGGAACTTATTTTACTGTATGAACAAAAATGCATCCGTACTAAAGCATAATCCCATAGATGTAAACAAATGCATCCTAGCATAGTATCCTAGTCGGCAATTATAAAGATAATGAATTTAAACAGAAAAAATACCAAGCATGCACCTGAGAAGCCTATTTTCATTATTGTTGTCAAGAATATCTTCAAATACATAAAGAATAAAACATTGTTTTTTCTTTTTTTCTTTTTTTTTTCCTTTCTTTTTCCATTTCTCCTGAGCATCATCTCCACAATAGAACTACTTCATTCTACGGTGTTTGTAGGTATGGAAACTTGCTGAGTATTCAAGGTTCACAGAAGTGATCCGAGGTGTTTGAACACCTTACCCATTTGGAGGAAGCCTTAACCAAATGGACAAGTGTAAATAATAATAATAATAATAATAATAATAGAAAACAAAAAAGACAAAAAAAAAATGTAAAAATGATAATAATGCCAACAAAAAAATGTCAATATTAATTTAACTTCAAGGAATATGTAAACACCTTGATGATCCTTGGCTTCTATAAGACACAAGATATATCATAAATAGCAAACAAGTAAACAAATGAATAAACTGTAGAAAAAAATATAACATTTGAAGTAACGATAATTTATGTTGACAAGTGTAAAGCAAATAAAAGTATGGCGGTGGCTTAAAGACTATACAGACCATCAATGTTCGATGTTTCATTATCACATGTGTTTTCGTGCCACAGTTATTGTAGACGGAGCAGGATCCTTCTTCTTCAGATGTACCTAGACCAACAATAGTACCCAAGAGGATCCTTGCTTCGGCAACATCCTCAGAAGAGAAATCTATAGGGTATCCATAACTGGTATGCATGGGATCATCATTGGAACTAAGAAAAACATGTATTTGATCTTGATTATTTTTATCCTCCATGCTCTCACCGTGAAACTTTGGAGGAAGTCTAGAAGCCCTAGCAATTACTTTTCCACAAATATGCAACTCTAAATCTTTGTATGCATCTGATTTATAAACCACTGAGGCCTGAGGAAGTTCAAACTGTTCCTCTCCTGTCAATTTCACGCAGCTGCTGCCATTTTCACTGGTTTGAGTAATGTCTAGACACCTAGAAGTTGAAGAAATAGATTTTCCACTGGTGGCAGAAGCCACTTTAGGCACCTCCTCAGCAAAACAGACCATCCCAAAAAGATCACGCCCTGAAACCAAGTGCAATATCTCAGAAGTTTCATGAGTTGACCTCTCCTCAGCTTCAAAACAATCAGGAAGAAGTTCCATAGATTCGATGGTAGGACCATAGAAAGCAATATGCATGGCTAAGTAGAAATCCCTCTCAAGAACATCAAAATAGTCTGTACCAACAACAGCTTTCCTTTCTGATAATATCTCATTAATAAATATTCTATAGGACTTCAACCATTCAACAACTTCCGTCTGCTTGAAGGTGGTCTGATCTGATTTATATACGTACGATATTGAGCCATAGCTACTATGTTTTTTAATTAACCTTCTCTGAGCTATAAGAAAACTGTCGTAATGTGCCCTCTTCTTTGAATCAGAAAGGATCTGCAATCCATCATCGATTATGCTTTGATGTCAGATTACCCTGTATATCACGAAGCAAACAAAAAGACTAAACATTACCATTAACCAGTTTTTACACTTGCTATAGGTCTAGTGAAGCATAGAGGCAGTACTACACATTAGAAGAGATACAGCTACTACAATGACTTGCACACGAGTTATGAAAACGTTAAGTCCTCGAACATAACCAGGTAGGCGGCAGGAAGATCGTTGCACGTGTTAGTGAACTAACTATGAAGCCCTATGAACAAGTCATGTCACTTAAGAATGTGCCACAGTGAAGCTCAGTTCCCATGCGTGACTCTGGAGAAAAATTGTTCTTCAAAATCCAACATTTAGTCTTAAAAACCTTTTAATCAGGATACCTAAAAGGAAATTATCACCTTCTATTGCTAATGTCATCGTGAATCTTTTCGAACTCAGATGATTTTCTACTCTAGTTTCGCTTAAATCTTAGTCTTCGCGAAAAATAAATTTTAGGTTGAAATGTCATACAGGTGGTTATAACACAAGCTACAAGTAAATTACATCCAATTAACAAATGAACCATATATATTGGATTGCTTAAATTGGCTTCACGTGTTTCAAACCAAGAAAGGAACTAGTTATGGAATTTAGATCACAGCAATTTATCAAGTGAACAAAAGTAAGAATTAGAGAAGACGAGTACTGCACATAAGCACCTCATACGCCGCAAGGATTTGCACAAAGCGCTGGGAAGCGGCGGAATCATTTTTCGACTCAGCGAGGTCCGGGTGAGTTTCCTTTGCCAATTTGCGAAAAGAAGCTTTGATTTCATCGCTGGAGCTGGTCTCTGAAACTCCCAAAATATCGTATGCGTTCTCTCCAGAAAATTCAGATCGAACTGAGGCTGAGCCACTGCCACAGGCGAATAGCCGAATTCCACAACTCGAATAACATAATACTAGGCGATAAGAGCTAGACTTGCCTCGACTTTGAAGAACTGAAACAAGAGAGAGTGCCCGCCGGCGGAAAATTCCGTCAACCGGAGTAAATTTCAGTTTCATTTCGATTCAAGTATTGAGACGCACAAAAAACAATCGTAATCGCATCGCGAACTGAATTGTATGCACTTGCAACGGGTGACCTGTGCTGTGGTCAGGGATCACTGCCGTGGCGCGAACCGGGACACTCGCCTTCGAGAGAAAAATAAACTAGACCGACTCAAATGAACCAACCCAAACCGCATGCCTTTTTTCTTTTCTTTTCTTTTTTTTCCCCTCCTCCTTTGAGAGAAGTTTAGACGTATTTGTTTGGCATTTCGGATATTGTTTTCCGATTTACTGATTTGCAAATATATGTTTGGCATATAATTTGAATTATATTTTTAAAATTTGTTCTATTCCAATAATGCAAATTATAAAAATAACATAGAGGAATTTTCAATTATAAAAAAATAAATTAAAATATCGATTTCTAATAGATTGCGTAAATACAGTTATATCTAACTATTATCTATAGATATTTTTAATAATTTTGTCAACTAAAATAATTTTTCAATAATATTTTTGTTATATCTCATTTTTAAATATAAAATTACTTGCCACTTTTTAGTTCTCTCTCCTCCTTCTGCAACTAGATTAAAAAATATGCATATATATATATTTTTAAGTAAACTTGTGGCATCATAAATTTAATTAATTTTATATTTAAATTTAATAAATTTAATAGTTGGAGGACTTTTTAAACCAATCCTTGAAACTAAAATGGTCCATATTAGGAACTAAATACTGTCTTTTTAGGACTAAAATGGTCAATTTAAAACATTAAAAACTAAATACATCTATGCTTAAAAACTTAAAAACTCAGGACCAAAGGAATTTTTTTCTTTTTTTACTTATTTTTTTCAGTCCACAAAATTATATATGGCAATTTTTTTCTGAAAAAAAAAATATCATTTTATTAAGTAATTACAAGTAATGCACAGAATGTGTGTATGTAACTACACCAGATATCTATTTTAGCGGCAAAATTAACTTTGGCAGTAGACTGTTTCAACCAGTAAAATTAATTTTAAAAAACGGCCGAAGATATTTAAGAGTACAAAATATAAATATATGTAAATTTCACTACCTTTTTTAAGAAGAATTTTCACTAATATTTAATACAACAATAAGTTACAAGTGTTGGTGGGCCGAAAGAGAAGGTTGAAGGTAGCCAAGGGCGGTGAGACTTCCCGATCCGACAACCGACTTATTGAACCTCATTAATATTATGAGAACTATGGTTGGTGGCAAGTTCTGAGGTTTTATTTGGAGAATAACAAAAGTAAAGTTTTATAAAATGGAAATTTTTTTGGCGAGTTTTATTAAAAAAAAAAAAAAAAAAAAAAGGAAATTAGTTAATACGGCTAGTGATTCAGAATTCGATTAATTTCAAAGTGAAGTCAGTTACAGTGTAATTATATTTTGATTGACAAATTTAAATTTAGAAATCAAGATTTTTGCTAAATTTTTGGGCTCCGCGAGTTTGAATTAACTTTATTTTAAAAAGAAAAAAAAAAGCTTGAATTAACTTATCCAACTTTTTGGAATTTCAGATTATCTCTCTTTTTTTAGTTTTCAAGATTTTTTTTGTTAATTTTATATTTTCTTATTTAGATATATATTTTTTTTTAAAATTATTGTTTTAGTTATATATTGATTGAGAACACAAGAAAATTAACATAGATACTAGAGGTTTGCTTTGCAGCGGACTCACAATGTAAGATAGAATTGACAATTTTGTAGTTGATTTTCAGAAGACAACCCATTAAAAAATCGTAATTGACCGAGATAAATAAGGAACGAAAGTACTTCATATTTCATGTTGTTCTTAGGGTTAAATTTGGCAAATATTATAGCAAAATCTTCAACTTGTTACTGATGAGATATGCTGTTTTCATGCTTTGGTTGTCATCGGATGCTCTAAAACTTCAACTTGCGGCACCCACCCAATCTCCGCCGTCCAATCCAAAAACCCATCTAGAACCACACATTTTTAACTGGATTTGTAAATTTCCCGTTCGACAATGATGGTTGGCAAAGTGACCCTGCGAATTGGTACCTACATTGCTTTAAAGTATTTGCAATCTACTTTAACTTGTTCCTAATTGAGGCTCCCTCAATTCCCAAAATAAAGAACACCAATCTTTGGCTGGATATGCTAGAGCTATTATTGTTGTTTGAGTTCAACTCAAAATCTATTGAGATTTATGCCCTCAATCTCGTAGTTCAATCCAATAAATTAAAATCTAATGTTTGTAACTTGAATAATATGCGGTAAACATACAAGTGGATCGTGTTCAAGTAATAATCTTAATAATCTAAAAATTTTGCAATATATAGATAAGGTTGGGTGAGTGATATTGCGATACGACCCACCACTTGGGAGTGGGGTATCTGACTCTTTTGTATAAAACTGAACCGCGAAATGATTGCTCTCTTTATAATACTGTTGACTGAAAATATTAACATTTCATTGGATGATCGTATAACTCGATCTTAATCTTGAGTTATGAACTCCTGTTTATGAGGACAATCATCTGACTTAACTCCTGTCGTCGACTTAATAAGTTTATCATCTTAGAGACTTGTTCAAGTAGGAAGCAATAGAATATGAAATTCACTATTTCCTGTATTTAGGGTAAGGAGGTGAATTGCTCTCTTAAACACTGAATTGCTCCCTTCAAAATTGGCCCTATGATACATCGACAAAATTTGAGAGGAAAAACGAGTTCAAGATTTTGTATGTTTTGTATTCACAAGTAAAATAATGGATTTATTGTGAATGACATGTTTGTTTGGAGTTTTTTTTTTTTTTTTTTTTTGTTGGTTAATGCATGTATAATAGATGTGTTAATTATTTCCATCTAATCCAATTAGGTTTTTGGTTCTTTTGTTATGAATTTGTCGGTAGGTTTTTCACTCAACTTAGTATCAACTTCCTGTAAGGTTTAATTATAGTGTATTTTCATTTGCAGGTTTTATTTTTTAGGATGATTTGAACATTTAAAAAAAAAATTATTATTTGTAGTTGATTTTGCATTCTCGAGAGACACGTGAATCTAGGCTTTTTAGATGCCGAGTTTTTTTTTTTTTTTTTTTTTTTT
>QLSR01000272.1:2291686-2332631 GCA_031780015.1 Citrullus colocynthis
TTTTTTTTTTTTTTTTTCTTTTTTCCTTTTCATTTTGAATTTTTATTTTCTGGTTAATCATTTTTTTAATCGATGGAGTATTTTCGTCACTCGATAATTAGTAATTAATAATCCTGAAATTCATTTGGCTATTTTTCTAATTTTTATTTTATTTTTTATTTTTGTCATTTTCACCCACGAAACTTTGAAATTGCTTGTTCCTCTTGTTAGCTCATAGTTATATTTTTACAATTTTACACAATTTGTTTAAACAACAAATTTACACAATTGCCCTTTGGAAAATCAATAATATATTAATGTATAAGCATTAATGGGCGAAGATCGTGAAGTTGAAGGAGTTAGAAACATAATAGCAAAAGCAATTAGAATCTAAAGCACTCTTATTACATAAATTTAAACATTAAACATATTTGTTCTAAAACCGAAAAATGGAAGTTTAAAACTTATTTGCTGTAGCTCAAAATTAAATCAAATTCCTCCAAGATTTTAATCACGAATACTTCGTGGATCACCACAAGAGTTTTTATCATTATTCTCTGATCTTAGAACGGATTGTAGGATCCAAATTCATCAGAATTTGGAGCAAATTTGTGAAGAAATGACAGTTTTGAAGAGTTTTGAATAGGTGGAGTTTTTCAGCAAAATTCTCCAAGAAGATCAACATTTCTTAAATTTCTTTCTTCTATTTAAAAAAGAAGCCATGCAAATTAGATTTACATGCAAGTTGACACCAATTTTATTGATTATCCAACTCAATTAGGAGGTGTTTGAAGATGGAAAAAGAGTGATTAGCAATCTCCCACCTCCTACTTCAATATGCAATTAGTGGAGAAATCCATGAAAATTCAAAAAATTGATTTTCTAAAAACCAAATAAAAGAATTTTCATTTTAAAACTAATTCAACTAATTAATTTTAAATAATATTAATTTAAATAATAATTAATTATATTAAATTAATAATTAATAATTTTTCTATTTTACCTAACATTTTTCAATCCAATGAATCTTTATTCATCCGATTAATATTTAAATCACATTTAAATATTTTTAACTCTCCAAATTCGTTTAATTCATAATTAAAACGAACGAACCAAAAATTTTGCTCCTTAAACGAATTTGAATGTTTCCAAATTCTTTCATCACCTATACTAAGGTTTAATCCATGAGTCAACAAAGGGACCTAATGACCTAATGGATCTACAGATCATGAGCTCCAACAGTCTAAATTAACCGGTTAAACTCTTTAACCTAGTTAATTAACATTCGTTAACTACCGGGACACTCAAATATAGCCTAGTAGTTGCACTTGCCTCATTGTAGTTATATTTCTGTCTACTTGATATAACCATGATTAGTAAATCAATATTTCACAAGTTGTTCGTAATTACAGCTTGGTCAAAATTACCATTTACCTCTGTAATTACATCATGTTCCCTGAGTCCCACTAATTCTCTAATGAATAGATTGGTTTGTGGTCCAACCATCAAACTGAGTCCCTCTCGGGCCAATGAAAGGGTAGGCCCCCTTGTTCAATGCCCAGAGTCAGCACTTAAGGGAACAATTTCTCTACTATCATTAAATAAGGTAGGAGTGACTGAACTCATCTCGCAAGACTATATCCACATCTATCTATACGGTCTTATCCCTAAAATCGTAGACTTATTGGGTCGGTGAGCTCGGGTCACTCTCATCCATGCAGATTAAAGGATAATTCCAAATAAACAAGAGTTCATGGTTAGCTCATAATTAAGATTGAGTTATCTAGGTCATCATGTCGAAATAATCAGTCTTAATAGTAAATGAAGTTGTAAAGTAAAATGGTTATTTCATGGTCCGGTCTTATGAAATCTCATTACATTGGATACCCCTACTCTCATGTCTCTACGTGAACAATATAAGATCACATCATTTGCATCGAATACAAAGTGGGTCGCATCCATAGTGTCCCCAAGATAAGGTACTTAGCCTTATCCCTATACTATAGATTGTTTTGGCTATTACTTAAACTTGATCCACTTTTATGTCTACACATAAAATCTAAGTATTCAAACTATAGCCAGAGGTTCTTAGTTTATTGGATTTAATAAATGCAATTCACATATTCAATAACATCTTTATTAAATAAATCTCGATAACAACTTTATTGAGAATAAGTTTCAAAGTTTTTAAACTACGAGTTTTAAAACATAAAACCCAACAGAGGTATCTCTAATTTTCAATGTGGGATCTCAACACGTCTATTCAAGATGGTGTCGATTTAGATTTATCATTATTGGATCGAATTTCAATATCTATTTCGTATCAAAACATAGGTTCACCATTATTCACATCCTCAACATTTATAAATGCAATGAACACATATGATTAAGAAACTATATTTTCTCGCTTATTACTTATGCAATAGGACACAAACGCAATCTTTTTGTTTTTGACAAGCACATTTCTTCCAATTATGCTTTCATATGTTGGGTGATTTGCATATCTATTGATCAATCTTTAAATTCCCTTAACTCTTTGGAATTTTTTGGTTGAGAAAGCTAGATACATGAATAAAGTTCTAAGTTTTCATGGATTCTACTCACGACATCCATCATGGTGGATCTAACCAAATCCAACGAAAACTATCCTTTTAGCCAACTGCAGGAATAACTATGCCCTTTATGATTTAGTTTTTCATACACGTAAACTTAGATTTTCTAAAATCTTTGACTTAAAAATCATCCTCTATAGATAGATTCTGCCCTCCATGCTGATTTGTTTTCCTTAAATCTTTTCTATTTTCTTTGCTGTACTTAAAAAAACCTGTGTAAAAAATTTAATAAAAATTGTGAGTGAATATATAAGAGTAAGTTGGGCGTTGTTTGGAAAACATTCCAAATGTATTAAAAAAAAGATTTAAAAATGACGACCTCCAAAAAAATTTTAAGTATTTCAAAAGAGCTTATAAGTTTCTTTTAAGTATTATTACATAAAATTAGGGAGAAATTGGAAAAGTAAAACCGAGATGATGCGAGCATAGTTGATTCATATGTTTTTTTTTTTTTTTTTTTTTAATTCTTTGAAAAACAAAAAGTATCGAAAATGATAAAATAGAAAAAGACTGGGAGGTAGGAAAAAATGTGAAAGCAGCTTGAGATTTCTGATGTGGTTACGGCAACCATAGAAATAAGAAGAATACCGCCAAAAAAGAGGTTCTCAAAGCCCAAACAAAATAAATTCCCATTTTTGTTAAATAGGTTTGCATTTCCACTTCAGAAAACCCCAAACGCAACTCTTCCCGTTCGTCAAAAGCGATGTGTAGGTGTAAATGGTAGACGCCAACCTCTTTCGTCCACTAAGTTCGATGATATAATTTAAATTTATTTTTATTTTAATTTAAATTTTTAAGTCATTTACTGATTTAAAATAGTATTAAAACAAGTAGTTTAAAGAAATTTTGTGTTAAAAATTCTTGCATAATTATTTTCTGCTTTATTAATATTCATTTTTACTCGTGTAGTCTTTTTCATAATAATTTTGCAAATGAGAAAAAATGTTAGATGATATAATTAAGTTCGCTTTTACCCTAGCTCAAACTTGTAGATCAATTGGAAATTTAAGATACTACAGACTTAAACCATCCAACAACAATATTAGTTCTAATAATATTTGGAGTGTATTTGATTTAATTATTAAAATATTTAATTTTTTTTTTAAAAAAAAAACTAGTTTAGAAAAGAAAAATAAAGCATTTTACAACTTAAGGTAAAGATTTAAAATTAATTTTTAAATTTTTTTAATATTTAATAGTCAATCCCTCTCATTAATGTATATAATTTTTAAAATTACCAAAACGCTACTAAAAATTATCTATCTCATTTTTAATACGTTGTCGTGATTACCACAAAGCATGTTTACGCGAGGAACCATTTAAATTGAGATAGTATACAAATTTTGACCTAATCCAATGCCACTGAAAATTTTCCCGTGCAGTGCTTAAAATAATAATAATTATTATTATTATTTTCCGTGCCTAGAGGAATGACGTCGTTTAACTCTTCGAAGTTTACAACAAAAAATCCATTCTCGCCCTTCGAAGGATGCACGTGATCCCTTTTATTTTTCCCCAAATTCAACCATTTTACATTTTCTAGGTATTCTTTTATTATTATTATTTTTTTAATTACACATAAAAAAGAGTAGAGGTGTAATTTGAAAAATCGGGAGCAAAAAATTAAAAACAAAACAACAAAAAAACAAATTGATTTGTTCGTTTGATTTTTATTTTCTCAAATGTGATCGATTCAGGTAGTCATAAATTTTCTTTTCTTATTTATAATTACACTGAAAAAGGGGGCGGGATATGAAATCGAAGAAGAATTAGAACAAATTGGATAGTTGGTTAAATAAAGTACATTAATTAGATCTCTACTTTACATATTTGTTATTTGTAGAAATAGCAAAAATAAAACTCAAATCACATCTAAAACATATAAAATATCATAAATATCTTGATTGTTGATATACACTTAATATATTATTTATATATATTTGATACACTTAACTGATATACTTGATAATGGTACATTTTACTGATATATTTGATAAACTTGTCGATCATGCACTCATTTATATTATTGATAGACTTGATACAGTTGATTGATATATTTCATATACTTGACAACGATGCACTCAATTAATAAATTGTTGATAAATTTGTCAATCATTCACTTGTTTATACGGTTGATAAACTTGATTGATATGCTGCTGATAAACTTGATAATGATGTACTATTTTATAACATTAATATATTGTTGATACACTTGATTATGTTGTTCATAAACTTGATAACGGTATACTCAACTGATAAATTGTTGATAAATTTGTTAATCATTCACTTGTTTATACTGTTGATAAACTTGATTGATATGTTGCTGATAAGCTTGATAATGATGCACTACTTTATAACATTGACATACTGTTGATACACTTGATTATATTGTTCATAAACTTGATAATGATGCACTCATTTGTATTGTCGATATACTTTGTAATGATGCACTTAGGTTAAACAAATATATGAACGTTTTCTTCTTTCCACGCAATAGACTTGCCAACATCTCTCTTTCACCGACCAACAAAGCTCCACACCGTCTTCCTTTGCCCACTGCCGCTTACCTCCATCGATCGTCGCACGTCCGGTTGTTGCTTTTCTCTCTCTATCAATTGATTGTTTGGGGAAAATATGAAATAAAAAATAACTAGAAATTCAAATTTGAAGTTTTTGCATATTTGCAAAATATCGAATATGGGCAACACACCTACAAAATAACATATTCAAATTGCCACCTATTGTAATTTCTCTAAATTTGTATGTGACTTCCAATTATTTTTAGGAAGACGTTCTACTTGTAAAATCTATAGTAAAATTTTTATGCATCTCACTAAATTATTCCATCATACTTTGACATACGGTAAACTCTTCTTACTTCTTCCAAAATATTATATTTCATTTTCTATATATTCAATAATAACCTAATAAATAAAGATAAGTGCAGGTTCAAATCTATAATTTCTTGATTTGACTTAGTTTGTTAAGTGAAGTAAATCATATTGAAATTTATTTTAATTAAAACTTTTTATGGCTAGTTTGCAATGGTTGAAAATTTAATTACGTTGATATACTGATTAATTTTCTTTTTAAATCCAAACGCCTTGTGAAAAAAATAATGCTTCAAAATTAAAGATTTGAAAAAGTGTATTCAATATAAATTATGGTTGAGGAATCTGTTCCAATAAAAATATATAGATGAACATAAACTGCATCTACTCATTTTGGAATGGAAAGTTCAAATTTTTACACTTCATAGAGACAACGTGCAATTACTAATTTACTAAAATAGAATTCAAATCAATCAAATCAAACAAAATAAATCAATATAGCTAAACTTATTTCCAAATAATCTTAGTTAAATTGACGGTACCAGTTTCAGTCTTCAATTTGGTCTAAAATCAATGTGAAGATCGGATCCCACCCCATCCTCAAGAGGAAACCCACCCTCCCCCCGTTTTTTTTTTTTTTTTTAATCAATAATAGTGTTAATTCAAAAGTTGACAAACACATGTGAGCTTTTGACCATTCTATATGATAAGATTATTCTTCTGTTTGATTAATTTGTTTTGCTTATAGTTATTTTTGTGTTTGTTAATAGCTATTTTCTTTCTCTTCATTTTCTATTATTCTTCTGTCTATCTGTGTTTGTCATGTGATTCTCTTTCATTCATTTTATATCATTGGAAATAGTCTCTGTATGCTCACTGAGGTCTTCCAATTTTCAGTCTCTTTTCTTCTACTACTCTATTACTATACAAGACATGTGATTAATGATGTACAATGATCACTAATGGATAATTGACTCATTATTTTAAACTCAACATTCTCGAGTTATGTGGCCCAAGGTGCATAGTTTGTATGCATGTACATCTTGATTAGGTATAATAATGAGACAAATAATTTTGGAGTTATCATATAATTAATTTTTTAGAACAATATCGTGGAATGAAAATTTGACATCGACCTTTTGGTCCACTAACAATTAGCATGTAAAATAAAATTTGCATAGTTTTATAAAGTAAATTCAACTGATCAATATCAACATAATTGAACTAATATAAAGCACATGTCACATATAGGAACTTTCATCTTACATATCATTGAACTAACAAAAAGTAAATTCAAATAGTCTGTAAATTGGTATTACTCCAATGTATGATATAGAGACCTATAAACTGAAACTAAGTAAACTTTAGGTTTAAATCATATAATTATATATTGTTTAATTGATACATAGCTAACAAGAACAATTCATAAAGTTGAGATAAATTTATTTGATGCATTGGGACTAAATAGTCGTACGAAGCCAAAGTCTTAAGGCGTTTGAGGTTGTGTCGAGGATCGAGTGGATTGAACAAAGGGATAATGAAACCCCAAGCGAACGAGTGAATTGACACACCAACTTTGACATATTCTCCTACTAACACTATATAGAGCCTTCGTACATACTCAGGAACAATGTCAAATGTGATTAATATAAACGGAGGACCACACCCTTTGTAAAAGATATGCAATTCTACTGTACTCAACTCGAGACCATATATGTCTGATACTAATTCAGTACATGTTTGAGAGTAATTTTGAAATAATTAAAGCCACTTTTTTCATGTTCAAAATTACTAAAAAACACATATTTAGTCATTCAAAATCAATACAATTTCTAATTATACACTTTTCAATATAATTTTCATCGTGTTAAAATTAATTTTACACGACTACAAATATTTTTAGAGTAATTTTAAAAATGAATAATTTTAAAAAACACATATTGTTACTGTTTGACCCTAATGGTAAGCAAAAATAACAATAAATGTGACAGATTCATAATGTTCCTACAATTTTCGACCACAGTCAAATTGAGGAACCTCGATTGCTCAGTTAAATTATGCGATTTGATTATAAATTTGGAGACGAATTCTACCCTTAATTATAATTGCAAAATATAAATAAACATCCTCCAACGTCAATAACTAGACCCACATTTTATTTTAGCATTAATAAATTATGGTTTGGCCTAAATAAAATCCCACGTTAAATCGTAAATGATATTCGCACATCTATCTGATGTACAAAGAAAGACGAAAGTACAGAAATCTAATTAAGAAGCCAAAGCACATACCTCGAGGCAATTAATTGGATGTTTGTGTTTGACCCTAATCTATTATTGAAATATAGGTTTGGTTGTTATTATTATTATTATTATTGTTTGTGAAGATTTGATAATAATAATAATAATTAAAGGACTGAAAATGGACGACAAATAGGTCCCAGTAATGAACAGCATCTTAAACCGGCATTGGAAAATGGAAATGATAAGAGCGAGTGGGTGTGGCTACGTGTGTATATGGTGAGGCAATAATATAGAATCATAAATACAAAATTGAAAGGAAAAAAAAGGGGGTTGAAATTTGGCCGCTTATTTGGGAGTAGAAAATATTGGATAGGTTTCCGTGTGTTCAAGTCTCACCAACCAACTGGAAACACTATCCCTCGCTATAAGACACTACTGACACATACCCGTGAACCAGCCACGCTTTATTTTTAATATTTTTTAATTTGTTTTTTCTTTTAAAAATAACTAGTATATTTTTATATTTTTAAACACGAATAAAATTAGTTTAAAATATTATTTTAATTCATATCTTTTTAAGATCGTTAAATTTTAGTATGTATTTTTTAATGATTTTTAAATTTAATCATTGAAAGTCTTTTTTTTTTTTAAATAGAATAATTCTAACTTTCATACCCAGAAATATAATATATGAATTATTTTAAAAATTTATAGTAAAAAAAGTTAATAGATGATAATCTAAAAAAAAAAAAATCAACTAAATGTAAATTTATTGAAAGTATGAGAGCTAAAATTAGATAATAAAAAATATAAAAATTAAAATTGAACAAATTTAAAAATACATTAGATCTTATTTAAAATCATCTGAAAAATCTTGTAAAAAAGATTTGGTTTGTTTGGATTAACTAAAGAAAAAATGTTTTAAAAAGTAATTTTTATTTAATCTAGGTTTGGCATCAGGGTCGTGGCGGGGTGGGTGGGGGGTCTCGTCCTCACCCCAATGGGGAAATTTTCCTCCATCCCTCCTCCGTCCCCACCTAAAATAGGCAGGGACGGGGATTCCCCGTTGGGGAGATGGTCCCCGTGAGGACCCTATTCCCCACGAGTTGAGAGAGAGCGAGAGTGCGACACTAAGAGAAAGAGCTAGAGAGCGAGACTGAGAGAGAGAGCGAGAGAGTGAGACTGAGAGAGAGAGCGAGAGAGTGAGACTAAGATAGAATCTGAGAGAGAGAGCGAGAGAGTGAGACTAAGATAGAATCTGAGAGAGAAAGCGAGAGAGCGAAACTGAGAGAGTCTAGGAGAGAGAGCGAGACTGAGAGAGGGAAATTAACTCGCAGGGTCAAGGATTAATCGAGGTCAGTATAATGACCCTAGTTTAACCCTCGTCCCCAATCAAATCGGGGATTCTTTGACCCGATCCGATTGGGACCTGCATATCTTTTTGCCATCCCTAATTTAATCTCTTTAGATATAAATTTATTATACTTAGAAAGTGTTCCAAAATATATTTTGAAAGATTGTGAAACATTTTAATTTTTTTCAAAAATGAATTATTTTCAAAATCAACTACTACCATATTAAACCAAACATACCCTTTTATCTTTAAAAAAAACATCACCCAAGTAGTCAAAATGATGACATCCTTGTTGTTAAATAAGTATAAAAAATCGGAGAAGATAAACACATCGAACACCGCTCAAATTTAATGAATTATTACTACTAATTATTTGGTTATTGTATCTAGCTTTAATTTACATTAATTATTGTGAGATTAGCTTTGAAAATTATATAATTATTAATTTGGAATCTTAATTAATTCAATCCAAATTCAAATATAAATTAATTTTTGTTCTTTTTTTTTAATCAGCACATTCAAAGTTTTAATGTCGACATAAATATAGTTCCATTAACATAAAATAAATAAAAAAATTATGTCGGATAATATTTTTAGATATAATAGTTAAGTATATAACAATATTTTTGAAATTTACAAATATAGCAAAATCTATATGTGATAGACTCTATCGTTAATAGACTATTACCATTGATATGATTTATCACTGACAGACTCTATTAGCGACATGGTCTTTCACCGATAGACTTCAAATGCAAACTCTTAATTTTGTTATATATACAAATTATTTTATATTGTATTATATTTGCTAATATTTTAGGTATAATTATTACGTTTGTAACTATCCCTAATAGATGCTATTAACCAAGGCATCCAAACATTAAAATTCCAACCAAAACAAAACTGAAGCCTATAGTAAATATGAGAGAGATTAGAGAATATCTTCATAAATTACGATGACGATGCCTGTTTTGTTTTTAATCTTAATTAATTGAATATCGGATTATTCACCAAGAAAGAAAAAAAAGGGGTTATATTGGACACGTGACTTCATGTGGCCAAGCAATTAGTTCCCACTATGATATTCCGAAACTTTCACAATTTTGTTACCAAAGTGACGAATGGTTGAAGGAAAGAGTTGGACAAATAGATAAAATAGTATGACATAGGGACTCCTCAAATCCCGTTTAATAGACTATATACATAGCACATCCACCTTTCTACTTAAACCGACTAATATTTTCTATTTAACAAACAAATCATAAGGAAAAAAAAAAATAAAAATCATGGTATTATCAGAGCATGAGTACTGCTTTCCTTTACCATATGCACCACGTCAACCTCATTTTAAAAATTATTAAGAAGTAAATGTTGGATTGAACAACATTTAATAATAATTTGTAAACGCAAAATAGTTATCAGGTATTGGAAAAAGATATATTCCACGTCACAATAATCATTACTAAATAGTATTGGCGATAATAATAGCACATTGTTTAAAATGGATGATAGCATAAAATTAGCCACATGAGTTAATTGTGTGACAAACAACATGAATAATGAAAAAAACAACAATAGTTAGAACATGTTTGATATATAATATAGTCTACACTCGCATCAATTCAGATAGTATGTCATAAGTCTTATGACATGTTAATATGCATATTATAAATAATTACAATATTTATAACTTACTAAATATTATTAGGGTTTATAAATATATTAGAAATGATTTAATTTGGGTCTATTTTCCAAATTTGCTAGCCATACATGTAAGAATAGCAATTATAAAAATATAAAATACAACACTACTATACGCCTTGTTTTTAAATTTATGTTATCAAACACATTTTTTAACATGCAAAATATGGAAGCATAGAGATTTGAATCTCCCATCTATAAATATTAAATGTTGTTCAACTGAACGTATATAACACTAATCAAACACAACTTAAGTTATTGAGGATGAAATAAAAATTTTTATATAATACATAGTATGAAAGCTCTACCCCCTCCAGTTCATTCTCACATGAGCTTATTTTAACGAGTATGTGGGATTTAATATCATTAAATAATTCTCAATAAAATAAAATAAAATAAAATAAAATAAAATAACGGTAGCGTGAACCTAGGTTATAATTACTATAGAGTTATTAGGGAAAACTAGTTTTTCTTAAAGTTAGGAGCACTTGGTATATATATCTTCACGACATGTGTTAAATTTAAGAAAAAAGAAAAGGTGGAGAGAAGAGATTTTATAATTTAAAGCACCATATGATTATTTATAATAATAAAAAAAAAGTACTTAAGGAATCTTTTCATCTAATCTTATAAATTTAGAGACTAAAATTAAATATGTATTTTAAAAACTTTGAATGCAGTTGTTATAAGTTAATTTGTATAATTTATAAAATGCAGGAAAAGTAAAAAAAAAAAAAAAAAAAAAGTATAAAAAAAAAAAATAAGAAAGTATTTGGGGGGGGGGGGGAAGGAGAAGAAAAAAAAAAAAAAAGAGAGAAAGGTGAGAAAAAAAAGAAAAAAAAAAAAAAAAAAAAAGTATAAAAAAAAAAAATAAGAAAGTATTTGGGGGGGGGGGGGAAGGAGAAGAAAAAAAAAAAAAAAGAGAGAAAGGTGAGAAAAAAAAGAAAAAAAAAAAAAAAAAAAAAGTATAAAAAAAAAAAATAAGAAAGTATTTGGGGGGGGGGGGGAAGGAGAAGAAAAAAAAAAAAAAAGAGAGAAAGGTGAGAAAAAAAAGAAAAAAAAAAAAAAAAAAAAAAAAAATTATTTGAGTATTGAATTTGGGTGTTTTGTTGGGCAGTGAGGAAAGAGAAAAAAAAGTATTTAAGTAGTAGAAAGGTGAGGGTAGGAGGGAAAGAGAAGAAGAAAAAGTGGTTGTAGTACACGTGAAGAAACAAAGCAGTAAGTCCTTCTTCATTACCATTAGCCCCTCTCCACGTTCCTTCGGAGCTGTCGCTAACTCCTCTTCCATTATGGCTCCACGCAATTATTCATTCTCTTAACAAGACAACCACCCCCCACTCTCCACTCTCTCTGGTTTTTCTCTTTTTCCTCCATTATTTCACCTTCCTTCTTCATTTTTATATAAAACTCCATTCCCCTCTTCTATTTTGATGCTCTCTTTCTGACTGCACAAAACCATGGCGAATCCGGTTTGGATTTTTCTTCTTTTCTGTTTCTTCTCTGTGCCGTCCATGGCTGCCACACAGAAGAAGAAGACTTACATCGTGCATATGGCTAAATACCAAATGCCCGAGAGTTTTGCACACCACTTGCACTGGTACGACTCCTCACTCAGATCCGTGTCCGATACTGCTGAGATGATCTATGCTTACAACAACGTCGTTCATGGGTTTTCAACCAGATTGACGGCGGATGAAGCTCAGCGGCTCGAGGCCCAACCTGGGATTCTGGCTGTGGTGCCCGAGATGAGATATGAACTTCATACAACTCGTACTCCGCAGTTTCTTGGACTCGACAAGAATGCAAATCTTTACCCTGAATCCAATTCTGTGTCGGAGGTCATCATCGGAGTTTTGGATACTGGGATTTGGCCGGAGAGTAAAAGCTTCGATGATACTGGGCTTGGACCGATACCGAGTAGCTGGAAGGGCGAGTGTGAATCAGGTACTAATTTCAGTGCGTCGAACTGTAACAGGAAGCTGATTGGAGCTAGATTTTTCTCCAAGGGCTACGAGGCGACTCTCGGTCCGATCGATGAATCGAAAGAATCGAGATCTCCGAGAGATGACGATGGCCATGGAACCCACACCGCTACAACTGCCGCCGGTTCTGTAGTTGAAAACGCGAGCCTATTTGGGTATGCCTCCGGCACCGCCCGTGGGATGGCCGCGCGTGCGAGGGTCGCCGCCTACAAGGTTTGCTGGGCCGGTGGATGTTTCAGCTCCGATATCTTAGCCGCCATTGAAAAGGCTGTGACGGACAATGTTAATGTCCTTTCCTTGTCGCTTGGCGGTGGAGTATCCGATTACTACAAGGACAGTGTTGCCACCGGCGCATTCGCTGCCATGGAGAAAGGCATCCTCATTTCTTGCTCTGCCGGAAATGCCGGCCCCAGTCCTTACAGCTTGTCAAATACGTCTCCATGGATTACAACCGTCGGTGCCGGAACATTAGATCGCGATTTTCCGGCGTACGTCAGTCTTGGTGACGCCAAGAACTTCTCCGGCGTTTCGCTCTATCGAGGCAAGGCATTGCCTGGAACGTTGTTGCCTTTTATTTACGCTGCTAACGCCAGTAACTCTGGTAATGGCAATTTGTGTATGACCGGTACTTTGATCCCTGAAAAAGTCGCCGGAAAGATCGTGTTCTGCGACCGAGGTGTAAACCCTAGGGTTCAGAAAGGTGCGGTCGTCAAAGCTGCAGGTGGAATCGGAATGGTACTGGCCAATACTGCCGCAAATGGAGAAGAGCTGGTGGCTGACTCTCATCTTCTGCCGGCCACGGCTGTCGGTCAGAAATCCGGCGACATTATACGGAAGTATCTCATTTCGGAGCCCAATCCGACGGTGACGATCTTATTCGAAGGGACTAAATTGGGGATCGAACCATCGCCGGTGGTGGCGGCGTTTAGCTCCCGAGGACCAAATTCGATCACTCCTCAGTTGCTGAAACCCGACATAATAGCCCCTGGCGTCAACATCTTAGCTGGATGGTCAAAATCAGTGGGACCAAGTGGTTTAGCCATTGATGACAGACGAGTGGATTTCAACATTATCTCTGGAACCTCCATGTCCTGCCCCCATGTGAGCGGTCTCGCCGCTCTGATCAAGGGCGCTCATCCCGATTGGAGTCCGGCGGCGATTCGATCGGCGTTGATGACAACAGCCTACACGGCCTACAAAAACGGCCAAAAGATCCAAGATATCGCCACCGGAAAACCATCCACCGCATTCGATCACGGAGCCGGACACGTCGATCCCGTATCAGCTCTCAATCCGGGTCTTGTTTACGATCTAACGGTGGACGATTACCTAAACTTCCTATGCGCACTCAACTATACTCCGTCGCAGATCAACTCATTGGCAAGGAGAGATTTCACTTGCGACCCCAAGAAGAAGTACAGTGTTAACGATCTCAACTACCCTTCTTTCGCCGTCGTTTTCGACGGCGTATTGGGCGGTGGAGGCAGTGGTTCCAGCGTAGTCAAGCACACCAGAACTCTTACAAACGTCGGCTCCCCAGGAACCTACAAAGTCTCAATCTCGTCGGAGACCAAACTGGTGAAAATCTCTGTCGAGCCGGAATCTTTAAGCTTCACGGGAGCCAATGAGAAGAAGTCATATACAGTCACATTCACCACCGCGACTGGTTCGGCGGCGCCACCCAACGCGGAAGGGTTCGGTCGAATTGAGTGGTCGGACGGGAAGCACGTGGTGGGTAGTCCGATTGCGTTTAGCTGGACATAGAAAGAGGAGAATGAAGAAGATGGGAATTGTTGAATCTCCATGGCTAATGGGCCCAGAAAATGGGGTACGTACGATCGATCGGACCTGAAAATCGAAAGTTAATGTAATATTTGTCGAATTTCCAGCGAGAAATAGAGCTGGATTTTAGTGTTTTGTTTCTACTCTACCATAAAAATGGAAAGGAAAAATGAAAAAAAATTGATAATATTAGGGAATTGCCTTTGGTGCTTTGGTTTTGGTTTTTTTGTGTGTACAGTAATCGTAATTGCTATTGCTGTGGAAGTCAATATGACGTTCCAGCTGGGTTGGATTTTTTCCTTAAGCATCTCTTTGCATTAATTTCATCTAAGTTAAAATTTCATTTTTGTTCTTTCCAAATCAAGTAATTTGAATTTTTGTATTGTACTAATTGGAATATTAATTGATGTTATTATTATTTAACTTTAACAACATTGCAGATGGAGTTCAAAATGAATAGCTTAGAAGAATAATCCCTCATCTCTAATTTTCTAGCACTTTTTTGTGTTTGCTTTTTTGTTTTTTTTGGTCGGAAGTGCGAGATTCATATGTTTAAGTTATGTTGAAGATATTAGTAGTATAGGTACTGTTAAGTTGCACTGTGAAAACAATTAATTCGGTGTGTACATTTAACGTAAGATATTTATTTGGGTGAACTTGTTTGTGAGGCGTGCCTTTTAAGAAACCTATAACATACTAATTTTATAAATTAATAATGTCATGTGGCTCAGATTTATTTAGTTTTTAGCTTCATGTGTCATGGAGTCACATGGGGTTCATGCCACATTCATAATTATCTTCTCTTCTCTTTGCTTTTCTCCCCCTACCCCCTCCAATTAATATTTTCCCGGAAAGTATATATGTAACAGGAATAATAATAATAGTGGCAAGATTTTCAAAAGTGGTACTCAAAAAAGGAAAAAAAAAAAAAAAAAAAATAAGGAAAAAAATTCAAAAAAAATTTAAAAAAAAAAAAAAAAAAAAAAAAAAAAAAAAAGGGGGAAAGAAATCAAAAGTAGCTTTTAAATTTATACTGACAACGCATTATTTCCAATGATTCTCCCCAAAGAAAAAAATAAATAAATAACAAAACACTACAAAGGGGCCATATATTACTCGGCCCACGGCGTGTAAGCCCATGGGCCACAACATTCAACTCTCTTCTGAGTTCTAAATTCAAGTTTGGCATTCAACAATCAACACTAAGGCACTCATTTATCTGATTGTTATGGAGAGATAAAAGGATGAAAATTTTCCGTCCCGAAAGAAAGTAGTGTATGACAATTACCTTGAAACTAAGTTCAATTAGTGAAACCAATTTTTAGTCGTTATTAGGTTTGACAATTTTTGATAAGAAATAATTGGGTTTTGCATTCAAACTTAATGCATTTCCTTTTATTACCGAGACAAAAATATTTAAAATATATATACTTTTTATAGGTTGACGCTTGATAATTTGTGATTTACTTTAATAAAGGTACAAATACACCCAAATATATATACTTTTTAATGGTTGTTTAGATTAGAAGTGATAGTTGGTTCAATTTTGTCGATTTTGAAACTAACTATGAACCAAACCAAACTAATCGATTTTATGAAGAATGGATCTAAATCAATGTTCAATAAAGAACAAAATCAATGAATTGATTTTATTTGGATCGATTTATTATTGATTTGATTCTAGATTTTTGTTTTTTTCTCCTTTCCTTCCATTTTCTTTTTTTTCCACCTTGTTTTGAATATGTCATTTTTGCTGATTTTAAATTAAAATTGTGCTTATTTCTTTTTATATATATATATATATATATATATATATATATATATATTAAAATCTGACATTTTTTTCTTACCACTTTTCTAAATTAAAAAACATATACGCTCTATAATAATTTGTCATTTATCTAAACATCAATTAGTATAATAATTAAAATATTAAAGAAAATACAGTTTGTTTTCAAGAGTATATATATCATTGGTTTGGTTCGATTTTGATTGATTTTTTTAATAAAAAAATTGATCGGAACAAAAAAACTTTTGATTTTCTCGAAATACAAATCTAATTTCATACTAAAAAATCGGACCAAACTATTTAATTGGTTTAAATTATTGATTTTTCGATTTTTTCACGCACTCCTAGCCCAGACCAATATGTATAACTAAATTATGCGTCACATCCAAAGAAGAAACTCCCTACTTAGTAACATTACGAGGAAACCAAAAGACAAAATAGAACTTCATCAATAAGAACGTAATATTTAGTGAAAAGTGAAAACTACCACTCAGATCAAATCTAAATTTATTGTAAATAAAATAAAAAGAGATCAGATCTAAATTGATGTGGTCCACCGTCCACACGCAAGCTCCTGGAAGACACGTGTGAGGGAAAAGGACCAAGAAAATACAGGTGGAGTGTATACGTGTCAAAACACAAGAGCTTAAGAAAACATCTATAAATTAAAATCCAAGCGGAGAGAAAAGAATGAATAAGAAGTAAGAAGCTTGTGGTTTAGAAAAATGGATAAGCGCGAGGCCGATCAGCCGCAGCGGCAAAAAGAGGAGAGGAAAAGCGAAAGGGAAAAGGAGAGATCAGAAGGCATTCCGTTGGAGAGCAGTCCGTACGTGAATTATAAAGACTTGGAAGATTACAAAAACCAAGCCTACGGAACTCAAGGCCATCTTCAACCCAAGCCCGGCCGTGGCGGCGGCGGTGGTCCCACCGACGCCCCCACTCTCTCCGGTGACGCCGTCGCTTTGTCGGTGATTAACCGCCAAGGAGTACCCTGAGAAGACACGATGGCGATATACTGCCGCCATTATTTAATTTCTTCTCATGTTTATTTCCCTGCTTTTTAGGTCTAGGGTAATAAATGGAAAGGAAAGGTATTTGTTGGGAGTGTAAATGCCTAGGTTCGGTTCGGTTTCATTATAATTTGAATAAAAATGACCGGAATCGAACCGGTTTGGTTTGAGTTTTTACACTACTACCAGTATTTCTTTCATGCTGTTTACTTGGGGGTTGTTTTGAATCGAAATCAGGTGTATTACTTTTCTTTTAATATAAAAAGTTAAAATTAATTGAGAACTTTCTTAGGTACTTAATGCTACTGAGTCTGAATTTTAGGAACTAAAAATTTATTGTTTTTAATTTCAGTAGGCTTGTTTTGCGTGTTGAAAACGAGACTGATCAATAACCATTCACGATGTTCAAAAGGAACATTTACCTTAATTTTATAAAAGTTGGTATTCTCTTTATTAACCTTGATTTTTAAGTGCATGTTTGGTTCGCACCACGGAAAATTCTCTATTTCGTGTTTTCAGGATCATTGATTTGGACAAACCATCCGAATTCTGTTTCAGTCTGTGTCTGTTTTTAAAAATTAATTCTGTTTGTTTCTCTAGGTTTTAAAAATTGTTTTCACATCACGTGATTCAAATATATAAATTTTGAAAATAATATCTCAGATTATGTGATTTAAATAGTATAAATTTTAACATTTTATGTTTTAGATTCTAAAATTTGAGACGTAGAATCATATTATCAAAGATTATACTATGTCAATTGACATAGTATGTCATGATATAATTTCAATTCAATATTTTAATTATAAATTCATTATAAATTAGATTATCTTGGTATAAACCAGAATTTGAATTTTAAAATTTAAAGTTATTTGTACAGAATTATATTATCTAAAACAAAAATATTTAGTAATGTAGTATGTCGTTATAAATTAGATTATATAAATCAAATAGTATAAATTCATTATAAATTAGATTTTAATTTTAAATGCAGAACTTTCAACGTGGTTTCTTAAATCCTCTAAGTAATCTGCCATATGGATTATTTATGAAGTTTTTAAATCTGGCATATGGATTATTTCTGAAATTCTTAAATAATTCTAATTAGTCCTAAAACCTAAATTTTCAAACTAGAAGATAAAAATTTCAATTTATTTTAATTTATTTATATGATATTATAAAATAATAATTATATAAATTTTTTAATCTAAAATTATGTTTATAAGAAAATTAATAATAGTTTATTAGAGATGAATTATATGATATTATAAAATAATAACTATATAGATTTTTTAATCTAAAATTATGTTCATTATCAACTATATTGTGGTGGATAGTCATAATATAATTATTTACAATTATAATCATAATTATTTACAATTATTTAAATTAAAATATAATTTTTGTGAATAACTATAATTAATTTACCATTATTTAAATTATTAAATTAGAATATAATTTCAGAATTCGGACTACCAAACAATTTCAAACATACAACTCCCCTAAAAGTTTCAGGAGAATTTTTCATAACTTCAGTAAAAATTAAGGATAACAAAAGAGTAAAGAGTAAATGGTTACTGAATTGAATGAGACCTAGTTTCTTTTCTTTCTTCTTCTTTTTTTTTTTTTTTTGTTATTGAAAATTATATTTGGTTTTGTTATAATTTATTTACCAGGGCTTTTTATCTCTTAAAAGTTATAACTGCTTTTCCTTTTCGAATAAGGAAAGAAAACAGGTATTAATTATTTTCCAAGTTTAAAAAAGTAAAATGTTACTGAATTGAATGAGACCTAGTTTCTTTTCTTTCTTCTTCTTTTTTTTTTTTTCTGCTTTTCCTTTTCGAATAAGGAAAGAAAACAGGTATTAATTATTTTCCAAGTTTAAAAAAGTAAAATGTTACTGAATTGAATGAGACCTAGTTTCTTTTCTTTCTTCTTCTTTTTTTTTTTTTCTGCTTTTCCTTTTCGAATAAGGAAAGAAAACAGGTATTAATTATTTTCCAAGTTTAAAAAAGTAAAACGTTTTTAAAAAGTGTTATTTAAAAAAAAAAAATTGAAATCTGCATTAGGCTCAAACACATGTTCAAATCCCCTCCCTCTTTTCTTTTGAGAGACTATCGAATATGGTTTTTGAAAATTGAACCTAAAAAAAAAAAATTTTAAAATTTAGAACAAGACTACTTGTCTAATATTTTTATAAAGAAATTAATGGAGCTTAAATAATTATTAAATGAACCTTAAAAAGTATAAAAATTAATAACAAATTTGAAAGAATCATTCCTAAAAATAAAAAAGTTAAATAAATGATCCAAATGAGCTGAAAAAAATTTAGTTTGTTTCCACTTATTTACTTTAGAGCACCTCCACTTGATTTCTTTACTTTTAGGGCACATCCCTCTTCCTGCCTCCCCAACTTTATAGATTAGGTTAAAAAAAAAATTAAAAAAATTAAAAAAAGCCTTTGAAACCATTTTAGTCCTTACCCTTGCCACATGGAAGAGGAAGACAGCCAAAGAAAGCTATTAGCCTTAGCCTTATAAAACTAACACAAACCTCTCTTTTCCTGGATAAGAGATGGAGTTTAATCCAAAATCTGAAGTCCAAAGTGCTCTCTCTTTTGTCTGATTTTCTTTCTTTCTTTCCTTTTGAGAATGCTCCACTAAACTCTCAAAGCTGATTTTCACTGTCTCCCATTTCTCTCTTTTAGCTTCCAAAATCACTTTTGACAGAAACTTCGTCATTTTCCCTTAACCCCACTTCTGCATGCCATACAAATCTTACTCTTACTCACATCTTCTTAGAAATGCAATAGGAAAACAAAGAGAAATACTTAGATGCCGACCGATAATTGCACAAGTAGTTGTCTAATAAAAAATGGTTATGCCACTTACCTAAAAATTCATGTAAAATTAGTCGAGAAATGTATAAGCTAACTCCAACATAGAATTAAATGTAAACTGCTTGAAAAATAATTAGTCAATATCCAATGCCCAATTGCTCTCTACATCTTTGGATTCAGTTTCCCCCTCTTTTCTAGCAATCAAAAGGTCCCATTTTGGGGTCCATTTTGCACTTCTTTTGAGCCCTTCTTAAAGTTTCATTCTATCTTTTATTTTTTAATCTTTTCTTGTTTGAATTATCTTGGATGTTCCACGCTAATAAATTACGTTTAACATCTTCATCATTAAAGTACATACATATAGAAACCAATCAATTTCCTTTGCTTTTTAGTGCTTCCAAATGCTGCCCCTTTATATACTCTGTTTACCTTTGCCTTCACATTCCATCTCTCTCACTCTGTTTTTGGTTTCTCTTGTTATTTAAAGAAACCAAATTCACTGTGCTGTTTCTCAGAATTTAACCATAAATCTCTCTCTGTTTCTCTCACTCACTCTCTGCAGCTTAGACTTGAAAATGGGGAGAAGCTTTGCCAGTGAAAGATGGGGTGAAGATGGATTTTACATGGAAGAACCCGATGAAGAAGATGAAACTTTATCCTTATGCGATCTTCCCATAAATTTAGTCAATGACGACAATCCACATTTTCTCTTAGAAATAAAACCCAGAGCCGGCGAGACTCCCATTGCCACCGCTGACGCCGAATTTGATTTCGGTTCTTTAGGGGGTTTCAGTAATTCCGCCGCTCAGCCGCCGCCGGAAATGTGTTTGGCTGACGAGGTCTTCTACCAGGGCCAACTTTTGCCCGTTCGCCTCTCTGTTAGCTCCGACAATACCTACGCCGAATTCTACCCCCGGCACGGCTCCGGCTCCGGTTCGTTAGCGAACTTTAAAAGCATCAATAGCGGTGGAAGCGGAAGCAGTAGCAGTAGAAGTCAGTGTTCTTCCTCGAGCGTAACTAACAATTCCTTAACAAATACCTCCGCCGCTAGAAATGCGCGGCTCACAGTCCCGAATTTATTCCACTCCCACCCGAGTCCTAAACCCCAAATTAAAGCTTCGCCGACCACATTTCGACAGGTGAGCACTGGCGGAGGCCGCCAAAGATCCTCCTCCACGTGGGATTTTTTCAGGCTAGGAGTAGTGAAAACGCCGGGAATGGAATTGCAGGATCTCAAACACCGGAGCAGCACGAGGAGGAACTCCTCCGTCAGCCGAAGCAACAGCGGGAAGGCCTTTATTCCGGCCGGCGCCATCGCCGCACGCAACGAGAGCAGCGTGAAGGAGAGGATGAGGAGACCTCGAGCGAGTGTATCGATAGAGAGGAAAAGCGGGGGCATTCTGAGTGGAGTTGGGTGTAAGTGTTCGGTGGAGTCGACGGTGGCGCCGGCACCGAAGGCGGCGGTGGTGGTGAGGAGGAGAGAGGAAAACAGTAAGAATATTCCGGCGCAGGCGATGGCGAAAAGGGAGAATGCGATGAGTGAATTGAGGATGAAGAAGGTGGAAAAGGAAAAAGAGGAAGAGGAAAAGTTAGCATTGTCTCGTCATCGGACCTTTGAATGGCTAAAGCAGCTCTCGCATGCAAGCTTTCCCTGTGAGGTTTAGACTTGGCGTTGGATACCTACAAGTACAACAATCCCACGCATGCTTCTAATACTTCATCTCTCTCTCTTCTCTTAAGAAAGATTTATTATTATGGGTAGGTTAATAATTCAAATTGCAAACTCCAACCTTGAGATTTGGTTGTTTTGGATGGTTATATGTAATGTTTTAGTTTATCTTGTTCGATAATTTAGACTTTAACTTTTGAAAAGATCATGAATATTTTGCGTTTAGAAAACATGAGATGTTACCATTTTTTTTTATTTCTTTTAAGAAATAACAAGAGTTCTAGCATGTTTCATAAACTTTTAAACTACAAATAAGATGAACAAATGCCTTAAATATTCGCCCCAAAATTACAATAGCAATTACACTAAACAAAATTAATAATACTTGTTCGACTTGCAAGATCCAACACAACCTCAACCACGTTCTTCATTTTAGAAATTCCAATCTACGACTCGCTGAAAGCATAAATGATATTGTTGAATTAAATTCAACAATGAAGAGTTGAGACGACTCTCTAAACTGGAAAAGAGAAGATAAATTAGCTCTTGTAGCCTCATCTTCCGAAGCTTTAATGAGCCACCTCCGATAATGTACTTGTACTTAGCACATATTAGAGATCCTTCGAAGTCATGCACAACCCACCCAAGATCACAGATTTTTTTTCACAATTCACATTAGTGTTAAGAGCATGAATGCTTCCTTTATGCAAGAGGTGAGGTAATTTTGGTACTTAATTTAATCGATTGTTATAATTTGTGTAACTTTAATTTTACCATGTAGTTTGTAGGTTACAATAATTATCTTATTGTGTCTCTCTCAAATGGAGAACTCGAGAAAGAACTCTCTCGTCTTCCAAGAGTGTTTCCTCTTCTTCTTTCTCTGTGTATTGGAAAGCTTTTTAAGTTCAAATCTTAAAGAAAATAATAAAATCTACTTTTGTTTCCTTGCAAAAAAACAAAAATAAGAAAATTCATTAATATGTCATTTTAAACCCCCAATTGTACGTCATAAAGAATTCCGGTTATGATGGATCTTCCCCATTTCACAATTAGTCACATAATACAAATAAGAAAATGTATAACACCCAAATGAAAACACCTGATGAAGTCGCTGACCTTAGTGAAGACAATCCAAATGAAGCGACTCATTTTAGTTGTTGCAATGCATACTCCAATGATCTTTAATACCTAGAGGATCCTAAAACTACGTAGTATAAAGAAAATGACAAGGAATTCGTAAACACCATAACTAAAAAACAACAAGGATAGTTCACAAATCAAAATCTATTCAAGAAATTCCTATTGAAATGACTAGGCAGAGAGAAAAAGACAAGACTGTAAAATAAAACAAAAGGAAGGAATAATTAGGATTTATGGAGGACGTGAAGAGACTACCATTTAATTACACCATATAGCCTAGCGTATATTAGGATATATCATATATTAAAAGTAGATGAAAATGATTGTGGACCACAGGGAGAGGGTTGAGCATTATCAATGGTGGTAGTCATGAAAAAGAGAGGCATTGGGGATGGACAATAGTGATAGTCATGATTAAAGTGTAAAATGAATATGCTTTATGGGTGAGAGAGCCAAAGGAGAATGGAACAGGACAAAGCCATTGGATCATTCTCGTACTGTTGTGATTGCAAATGTGTCTTTTAAAAGTAAATTTTGGAATCACTTCTTTTTCAGCAAGCTTTTCTAGGTACTTCTAGATTTGGAGCGTCTCAAATCCTTTTAGCAGTTAATTTCTAACTAAAGGGCCGAAACAATATATGTAGTCTTAAATACTACCAACATGATACATATGATGTAAATGCTTATCAAATACTAACTACACACAAGCTTTGATCATCAAAATTGCACATTTAACATTAATAGAACAAGCTATTAAACGTAAGAACCTTATCAACTAAATCAGTCTAAAAATAGAATTTGAAAATACAAAATTAAACAGGGGAATTTGAAATCCAACAAAAAGTTAGACCTCATTGACTAACCAATATCGAATATTTCAATAGAGGAAAAACCTACTTTCTCAAATATCCCTGCTTACCATTGGCACAATATTTCTTTTTCGATAGTGAAGACCGTGATGAAACCAACATCATAATAGAAAACTATCAAAGCATATAAAAGGGCAGAAGATCCACCTGCGGTTCAAGTTTCCAACTATCCAGTATCAAGAACCTCCACTTGGCTACAGAGATCACATCTGCATTAATTCAAGCTAGGAATATTTGAATGTTGACCATTTAATTAACATGCGAATCGTGATGAAAACAAATATATAGCAAAGCGAGACCATATAACATGATCTTTAATAACTGAGTTGTTGGGTTTCAAACTAACATCAGTTCATGAAGTGCCTGATGGTCGGGCAATGTATCCCAAAGCACACATATCTAGGTGTTGTCGTGATGGCAGCAATACAATACTTAGCCAGAATCTACTTAACAGAGGCTCAACTCGCAAAGAAAGAGTCTATGGGAGGACTCCGTTCAAATCTTGTCTCCACGTAATGACACAAAGCAAAATCCATTAAGCAAGAAAGAAAAGTTCACACCAAGTATGGGACGACATAACTCTCTCCTCTCTACTCCCTTACGTTCCCTATTTGACAGATCCTAGTTTACCGCTCTAGCCATTTTAGTTACAAGATCAGTACTCTTTCAGGTTTTAAAGACTGCTTGTTTGCTTCTTGCATCATGGAATAATAGCCGCTTTGAAAACGAAGTACAGGACGATACACCTTGTAAACACACAAAGACAACTTTACACAATTCTCCATTCACAGGCTTTTATCTGCTAAACTTAGCTTTGTTTGAAGGATCCCAAATCTCCCTTTCCAAGTGGACCTTTAACATACATATCCTACAGGTCTCACAAATATACTATTCCAAATACAAATTTGATCCCGGCCAAAACGATTTAAAAATTGTCAGGAACTTTAGAAATATTGTAGCTTCTAATTCAGGAATGTTTTGTTTAAATGATCTTCCCAATGTAAGTTGGATGCCAACGTGAGATAATTTAATCCAAATGCAATCTACATTACAAGGTTCCATCCACTATCTCTTTCAAGTTTCATGGTAAAAAGTTAAAAGACGTGCACTTGTGTCACAATCACTTTCCTTGATGCACCAAAAAAATAAAAGGCTACTGCCTCAAAACCAAATCACAGTATTACAATGCCTATTAAAGTTCAACTCCCCTTGACCGCCTCTGATCCTCTAATGTAATTCTAACTCCATTATCACAAAATGGAAATGTGAAATGACCTGTATATTCCGGTCAATTAAACAATAAGCGCAGGGTGGTGTTGTTTCATTGCTCGATACAAATCAATTCTTCCAAAAACTAATCTAAAGACACTTCACAAGGTGATATTGCTATCTTAGATGTCATGAATGGGTAACAGTTCTTATTAATGGTTAACGTGATCCATTATAAATCTATTAATGCCTTAGTTTTCCATTTAGCAATCCAGAAAGCAGTTAAATCTTGATTACGCCTGGAATAACTGCTAGTCTTGGTAGAACCAATAAATCTGACTCAAAGCACTTCATGTTCCTCTTAATTTTTTCAGCTTGGAATGGCTTGTGCCTATCCATAGAAAATATGGGCAGTTTCTCATCAAGTTTGGGACGGGCAGTGGCTTGTTTAGGGATTGAAGTTTCATTCCACTGGTGGAGTACTTGAAGCGCTCTATATTGGAATCAATAGATTGAAATAAAATTGAGTGTCTGTTTTTAGGATAAGGCTGAGTTTATTTTTGTAGCCTCCAGTTAGAGTTTCCTTCAGCACAGGTTTTCCATAGCTGTTCTACCTTTTTTTGTAGTTGTCAATTGAGGAGCGTTTTTTCTTTTTGCTATACAAAAGATCCTACAAAATAAATCCAACTAAGATGGGAATACTCTAATTGACAAGCTCAATAAGTCGAATATACAATCTGCAGCATCAAAATGTTATCCACACACTTGATTCCTTGCAGAGGATTTACGCTAGGATCTTCAAATTTCAATAATTGGACCAATGAGCGATTCAGTCAGGGACATAAAATGGGAACTACGAAAGAAAATGCACCATTTTCCCCAAGGAAGATCTTCTGCGATACAACATTAAAGAGTACTCTGGGAAAAACGTATGAAACGGTAAGAAATATTTACCAAGAATCAAACGCAAACCCAGGGTTCATAAAATGTTGCATTACTTATCCCCAATTCAATTACCACAATAGCACCCAAATGCAGCGATGATGCATTCGTGTAAGAAGAAATTCTACAGTGATTGAAACTCATTAAATTGCTAAAAATTCTAGTTCCCTGAATAGACAACTACAAAATTTCAACATCTAAATACCTACAAATCCAGAAGTAACAAGCACTTCTGCAATAATATGTCAAAAGGGGAACCTGGATTGTAGGTCTTCCAATCAATCATCATCCTCCCTCTTCTTTGGCTTCCTATAATTCTCTTCGATGTGCTTGGCCATCACAAGCCCGGTATTGGCGAGCTTCCTGATGTTGGGAACGTTGTAATTTTGAGCCACGTAAACCCCGATCACAGTACCCGCTACAAAGGAGAAGCTACTTCTGATAAAGCCCATCGACGTCCTTCGCTTTTGTCGGAGCCTGAAATTAACGGCAAGTGGCAAGACGATCAACAATGGTGTTTTAGGGCACTGAATTAATCAACTCTGCCAGAGACTTGTACGCTCTTCCCTGTCGATGCACTCAACCTCTCCTATTAGTGACGGCGGCAGACTGAGGGAACGACGGCGACCGGCGGCGACTGGACTGACCCACGGACGGAATGGCAGAGACAAGTTAGAGAGAGAGAGAGAGAGAGAGAGAGAGGGAGACGGAACTCACCGTCTGCGCGTGAACGACCGACGATCGAGGACCGCAGCGATGACGAAGGCGAGGCGGAGCGCGACAGCGGAGACCGGTGCTGAGCGGCGGCTGTTGCGCGTGGGTTCTATGGCCGGCAGCTTCCTCGAAGAAGAGAGTTCCGAGAGAGTTCTCAGAGATCTCAAAAGGAGGAGAAAAACGTGATGGAAGAGAAGAAGCCGCTCGGGCTGCGTGCGGCTCCAACTTGATTTCTTTTTATTTATTTATTTATTTATGTACATATAAATATTCCTTTAAGTCAAAGGGGCCGGCCCCTGGGCTTGGAATATAATCCCATGTTTGGCCCATGGTTTTATAATGGATGGGTTTAAAAACGCTAACCCATGGGATAGAAGGATGGTGTTAACTTAATTGATGGGAAGTTTTCATAAAGAATTGGTTCAAATTTAGATTAAAGAAGGAAATTAACACCGAAATTCTACTTACTTTTCTAAATATTATGTAGTCTTAGACCAAATTTTATATCTTATCAAATTTCTAAAAGGCTATTATCTGCTAAACTTAGTTTTGTTTGAAGGATCTCAAATCTCCCTTTCCAAATGGACCTTTAACGTACATATCCTACTAGTCTCACAAAGATAATATTCCAAATGCATAATTGATCCCAGCCAAAACGATTTAAAAATTGTCAGGAACTTGAGAAAACTTTTAGGTTTTATTTAAGGAATACATCGTGCAAATGAACTTCCAAATGTTAGCTGGATGCCAACATGAGATAATCTAATCCAAATGAAATCTACATTACAAGGGTCCACCACCTCTCTCTTTCAAGTTTCATGGTACAAGCACTTGTGTATCACAATCACTTTCCTACCCATAAAAGGCTAACCTCCAAATTAAATCACAATACTACAGTCCCTATCAAAGTTCAACTCCCCTTGACTAGCTCTGATGAACTCCATTATCACAAAATGGTAATGTGAAATGCCCTGTATATTCCGGCCAATTAAACAGTGAGTGTTATTGTTTCATTGCTTGATACAAATCAGCTCTTCCAGAAACTAATTTAAGGACACACCTCACAAGGTGATACTCTTCCTTAGATGGCATGAATGGGTATAAGTTCATATCAACGGTTAATGTGATCCATTAAGAATCTGTTAGTGCCTTAGTTTAGTCTTGACAGAACCAATAAACCAGACTCTAAGTTCACTTTGTGTTCCTCTTAATTTCTTCACTTGAAAACGGCTTGTGCCTATCCATAGATAATTTGGGCATTTCCTCATCGAGTATGGGACCATTGGTGGCTGATAAAAGCAAAAGTGTTCAGACTTTTTGGCTGAGTTTATTCAATTAGAGTTTCCTTCAGCACAAGTTTTCTGAAACTATTCTACTTTCTTTTGTAGTTGTCAATTGAGGAGCGTCGTTATTTGTCTTCCTACCCGATTTCTGTACACTTCTTTCCTATACAAAACACCCTAGAAAATAAAATCCAACTAAGATGGGAATCCTCTTATTGACAAGCTCAATAAGTCAAATATACAATCTGCAGTCATCAAAATATTATCCAGAACTTTTCCCTTCCCGGAGGATTTACCCTAGTTCAATGCTCAGTCATGTCAGTTCCAGGGATATAAAATCGGAACTATGAAAAAGATGCACAGATAACGTATCAAACATAGCAAACATTTACAAAGAATCAAACGCATACCTAGAGTTTCAGACAATGGTTGCATTACTTATCCCCAATTTAATAACCACAATAGCATCCAAAAGCCACAATGATGCATTCATGTAAGAGGAAATTCTATACACCAATTACATGATCGAAACTCGTTAAATTGCTAAAAAAAATTCAGTTCCCGAATATAAGACCACAAAATTTCAACAGATAGTACTCAATGCCTACAAATCAAGAAGTAACAAGCACTTCTTCAATAGTATGTCAAAAGGGGAACCTGGGTTGTAAAACTTTCAATCAATCATCGTCCTCCCTCTTCTTTGGCTTCCTGTAATTCTCTTCGATGTGCTTGGCCATCACAAGCGCAGTATTTGCGAGCTTCCTGATGTTAGGAACGTTGTAATTTTGAGCCACGTAAATCCCGAAAACAGTTCCCGTTATGAAGGAGAAGCTACTTCTGATAAAGCCCATCGGCGTCCCCCTCTTTCGCCGGAGCCTGAAATTATTAGCAAATGGAAAGACGATCGGAAATGGGGTTTTAGGGCACGGAATTAATTAAACCAGCCACGGAGAATTGTGCGATCTTCCCTCATCGGCGCGCCCAATCTCTCCTATTAGGGTTTATCGCTTGAACTCGCCCGTCGTCAGTCTCCGGTAGCCGCTCTCTTTCCCTTACTCTCTGTTCCTTCTCGATCTCTCTGGGTCTCTAACTCTCGAACCCTCTATTTGTATTGGTGCGACTTTGAGGCTTTCTTGCTCTGCACGGATCGGAGTTGCCGGGTTGTTTCTATAACTGGCAATGTTGCAATTTGAGGAAATTGCAGGGGTTTGCTTGGTAAACAATTCATATTTTATTTTATATTTGAAAAATTACTATAGAAAAAATATCAAATTTTTTATAAGTATAAAATAATTATATTTAAAAACAGTCATTTATATTTTCAGTTTTTCAATAAATATAGTAAATTTGGATTATGTTTTTCAAAATTGTTTTAAGATGTTTGTGTAAATTCTAAAACTTAATGTCATAAATTTAATTATTTTTGTTAAATTAAAAATATGGATGGTATAATATAAAATAATTATACAACATTTTTAATCTAAAATGATTTCATAAATTAGTTAATAATAGTTTATATTGGACCTAACTTTAGTAAGTAATCGTAGTTAGTTTCATGGGTTATAAATATATTATCAATGTAAAAATTTGTTTAAATTTGAATTTAATGTCTCTATGTTACAAAACACATCTAAACGTGAAATACAATTTGTTTTCGTTGTGTTCATTGTTTTTAAAATCCTATTTTCATATTGTCTATAAAACAATTTTGAATTAATGACCATTCCACGGCGTAACTTAAAGAAGATTGAGGATAAACTTAAAGCATGCTTTTCTTTCATTTATACATGAAAAAAGAATTATTTAGAAATATCGTTTGCTTTTAATTTGCCATGTTGCAAATTTTTACTGAACAGCTACCTACACAAATATAGATCTTGCCTATGCCTAAGATTTTCTCTTTAAAGAATGTCAAAATGCACGATTTTCCAAATCTAGTTTTCATATTTATTAATTTGTTGAAATTTTAGAAGTGACACCTTTCTTTTCTTAAAGTTTAAAAATAATTTTATATTATTCTAAATTAATTTGATCATTAGCTGTCCTAACGAAATGTTGGCATCAGACATTAGTGGTGAATTCAGAACTTAAGGTTAGGAATACAATTTCACATAATATTAGAAGTTTGATGTACTTTTAAATTTGTGTTTATACATGGTCTTTCAACTTCTAAACATAAATAATTGATTTTTAAATTTCTTTTGTTTATGTCTAATAGGTTTATGCGTTTTCAAGTTTACATCCAATATACTCTTACGTATATATATATTAAAAATGTTAAAAATGAATTATTATATCATATAAAATTTAACTTTGTGCCTAATAGGTTTTGTTGGACAATTTCTGGAAGAAAAAAAAATGACAGGCTATATATTATTTGCTAAATTGAAATTTAAGGTTAACTTATATACAAAATTAAACCTTTTGTCCAACAAATAGTTAACTTTTAAAATTTGTGGATATGTCTTGAACCTATTGGATACAAAATTGAAAGTTCGTCGATATATTAGATTGAAAAATCAAATTCAAAACTTAAATGACTAAACTTGTAACATTTTCAAAAAGAAAAAAAAAACTAGGATTTTGCACAAATCAACAAAAATCAAATTAGTCTAGCAAATCTCCAGTAACAGGGTCAAGAACTTGTTGCGTTCAAATTTAGTTTGAAAATTTGTGAACCCGACCTTCTGTCGTGCTTATAAATTGATAAAATTTATTCGTTAAACGCAAATTCTCCTATAAAAATCCAAGTGCAAGTCCTGATAGGGTTATTGGAGTGTCCAAAGTTAAACACGGGGAGTTGAGAAAATTATATGTTAAGACCTTGTTGACTTGATGTAGTTTTCTATACAAAAGAGGCATTGTAAACTCTACGAATGGATTAATTACATATGAATATACATAAGTGCGATGATGGTTGGATGAACATGAAAGATGATGATGCGTGTGACAATGGTGAAAAATGTTAAGTACAATTACAATCAAATAGCAAGCATTGAGGGTTGAAAAAATCAATGGAAAAAATAGGGTTGAGGGGAGTTCACCAATATTTTCTCAAGTGATGCAAGCGTTCATATATGAAACTCTAAAATTGAGAAATCAAATCTCGATGCTTCTAAATCACATTTATCCATCTCTAAGAGTTTCTTTTAGACAAAAGACTAAATTTATCTCTAAAACCAACTATTTTATTGTTTAAAATGAAATATTTAATCACTTACTCACTTAAGCAATTAATCATTCTTACTTAAATCTATTTGTTCGATAGATTCATGCAAGATTTTTAGCATGCACCAAACAAGATAAATGCTATTTATGCAAGAACTTAGAATATGTTAGCTTAATCCACCCAACCTATTAGGAAATTAGTTATCCAGGATAGAAAATGAGAGTGATACGGATAAATGGGAATATAAACAATCTAGTTTATATTAAAGAAATTGGGGTCTTTCGAAATCACTATCTTAACACAAACGAGACTTGTCTAGAAAATAAAGCAAAGTGTTGAAAGAATAATGTCAAGCCGTCGATTGCAACGTCTTGCTTTCAGAGACTTTAGATGGTGACTGTTTGAAGTATTGGCATAGATGGAGGGGGGTGAACTCTCGCTTTCCAAGAGGTAAAACTAAACTTTCATCTAAAATTTCCCAAAGAGAAGCTCGAAGTTGAAGATGGAAATAGAGATGAAGGAGATTCGACATAGCTTTAGCTATATCGTTTCTCAATGATCTTGAAGTTGAATTATGTAGTTTTCATTATCGTCGGACACTTTTGCATTTAATTTCATGCCCTGCTACGTAAGCTTCTTCGCGTCACAAGTTTATTGGTTCTCTTACATAACTTTAATTGTTAAAGCATTTTTTCAATGAAATAATATATTTATTTTCGTCAATAAAAACTATATTTATTTATTTTTTTAGTGATTGTATATTGAACTCGTGAGAAGCATGTACGTGTATGTGAGAGTTTAATACCTTAAAATTATTCAACCCATTACCTTAATTAATTACCACACAAAGCTGAAGAGTCCGAAACCAAAAACTAGGTAATACTATAGTAAAAATTCAGTTCCCTTATGAGTTATGAAATATACAAAAGCTCATACAGCAATATCATGACGGATATGCCTTAGCATCACAGGGATGACAATATCAGGCGAGCTCAACTGAGGGAGGTGGCCCTCCGATTCCATGACCTCAACGATGGAGGGACCGGCGAGATTCTGCTGCAGATACTCGGAGACCACAACGGGGACTGCCATGTCCTTGGCGCTCTGCAGGATGTGACAAGGCACTGTGACCAGCCCCAAAATTGGCCTGGTATCAATCTCGAAGATGGTCTGCATGATACTCAGAGCTATGTCTGGCCTCATGTTGAAACACGTCCGGCTGAACTCTTGGACCGCACCCGATTTCATGTCCCCGCCCACTGCTAGCGGGGCGAACCCCGAACACCACGCTTTGTAATTAGATCGCATTGCTTCCAGGATTTGGCTTATATCCTCCTCCTCAAATCCTCCGTAATAGTCCACGCCGTTCAGATACCTACGCTCCAATCAAACCGCCATAAAAAAATAAAAAAAAAAAAAAGAAAAAACCAAAAGTTAAGGTAGTTTATAGCATTTTTTATAACGTGGATAAAAAACAAAAGGTTAAAAAGGAAAAAATTAACATTTTCCCAGATTACCTTCTATTCGAAAATGTTCCACTCTTATCTCATAATTTTAAGTTTTAAGTTTTGATTCCTATAGATTTCAAGATTTATACCCTTGTAACTTTGATTTAAAATAATTTTTATTAGTTCTCTACCCTTGTAACTTTGATTTAAAATAATTTTTATTAGTTCTCTATCGCTATTTGAAATTAACTAAATAATCACAAAATAACTAAAACTAATTAACTGGAAGCTAATGCCAAAAACGAATGTGATCAAAGAGAAATAGTATCAAGTTATGAAAATTTATTATTTTTCCAACAATAAAAAAAATAGTATCAACGAGGTCTTAATTTTTGAAAATTTAGTTTATAACTAAACAAATAGATTTGTTCACTTCAAATTTCAAATCGAGTTATAAACTTAAGAAAATGTTGATTTTATTTTTGAAATTTTCCTATGAATTCATATAAAAGATGGAAATTGTGGAAGGAAAAATGAAATCCTAAGTAGAAAATTACCAGCGTAATTTTTAAAGATATTTTTTAGAGCAAGCTGCACTAGTTCGCTCCTTCTATATAGAAGAAAATAATTTTTTAATTATTTTTAAAAACATAAATTACCACGCCCCCAACACCTAGTATTATTTGGAGAGCTTAAACTCGAAAAAATCCAATAATCTTAGGGAGTCCTCGACAACTCGTAAGAGTCCTCAAAAGAGTTGGAAACCGCGTCCCCTGGCCTGGCTTCAACTGGCATTGGGATCGTCCTCAGAGATTCTGATGCTTTCCTACTGGGAGCGGCTGCCCACCTCCTAAATAATACTTTCGAGCCTTCCCTTGCTGAATTAAGGGCCATTATTGAAGGGCTTAAATTTTCTTCCTCCAGAAACTACCCAAATATCTAGTTGAATCCGACAGCCTTCAATCAATAAACCTCTTAACTAAAGAGGATCAAGAGCTGAGAATTGCCGACTGTTGGCTTGAAGAAATTTTAGTCCTGAAGAAGAACTTTGCATCTATTTCATTCTTGTTTTGCTGTTGCTCCTGTAATATTCTTGCTGATAAGATAGCTAAAATTGCCAGATCTTGTGACCTATCTACTCTTTGACTGTCAAACTACCCATCCTGGTTATCCGACCTTTCAAGGAAAGATCTGCTTAATTTCATTCAGAAAAAACCCAGCCAATTGCGAATATGGGACGCTGAATTGTCAACTCTTTAGTTTTGACTTCATTCTTTTTACTTTTTCATCAAGAAAAAAAAGGAATTTGGAGAATTTGAATCTTTCAACCAAAAAATAAAAAGTAAGTGACTAGCGCCGACTAAAATTTTAAATCATTATTTTGATTTTTAAAAGTACTAATTTAATCAAATGGTTCGGTGATTTTTTTCAGAGTAAAAGAAAAAATGAAACAAAAATTACCTGGGGGAGGTGGAAAGCAAAAGGAGCTTAAGGAAAAGGTCAGGGCGAATAATCGAGGCGATGACTCCAATCATGGCGGAGAGAGAGTGACCAACATAAATACAAGAAGTAACTTGAAGATGTTCTAAAATAACTAAGAGATCATAAGCCCAACCTTCGATGGTCGAGTATCTATCGAAATCAAAGTAATCAGGGTTGGTGGTTCCAGCGCCGATGTTATCGAACAAAACGATTCGATAATCGTCCAGAAGGTGAGGGACCAGGTGCTTCCAAACCGACTGGTCGGTTCCAAACCCATGTCCCAACACCACCACTTGTCGCCCTGACCCAACTACGTTCACGTTGTGAGCTTCTTCTACCAGACCCATGTTTTAAACTCCGCCTCGCCGCGTCGATCGTCCTCGTCCACTGGGAGCTGGCGGCGTTTTGTTCTTGCTGTTGAACCAACCCAACGGCAGTGGTTTATGATTTGAAGTTCACCACCGTCGGTTGAGGCAGCTGTTTGAGATGACACGTGTGCGAAGTGTATAGGTAGGAAAAAGCCTCGGAAATGTGAAAGATGGACGCTGTAGGGCCGGCAGTTGCATGCACGATGACAGCTGCCCTATGAAATTTCCTTTTTCTTTTTTAAATAATTAACTTATTTCCCCTCTTCAATTTTTTTTCTACTCTGAATAAAAAAGACAAAAAAGGATACAAATTTTATTTTATAGGAAAAATAGCATTTTTTGTTTTTGAGTTTAGCAATACGATTTTTTTAATTACAAATAATTCTTTTTTATAATATGTGGGTGGAATCTAACTTCTGAATTTAAATTTAAAAAATAGTTTTTTGGCTTGTTTTAGCCTCTGTAAATTTGAAAAAATAAGTCGAAAAGTTATTCAGGTCCGTTTTTTCATTTTCTTCCAGTAAGGTAGATTTTTTATTTATTTATTTTGCTTTGTTATAGCAAGGAAGGCTTTCTAAGACTTTGTTTTTAATGTGGACTTGAAAGTTTTAAAATGGCAAATTTAATGGGTAAATTACGTTTCTTTTCCCAAGGGTAATTTATATAAATCTAGTGCTTAGTGATCTTATTTATTAATTATTTAGTTTTAATTTTCTTTTTATTTTTAAAATCAAGTCTAAACACATCTTCTATCTCTATATTTATTTAGATGGTTATTTATTCCTTACGCATATTTTTAAAAATCAAATGAAATTTTAAAAATGTAGATTTCTTGTTAACTATTTATCTTTTATTTTTAGTTTTTAAACGTTAAATCTATAACTAGTAATTTCACCTCTAAATTTTATATTTATTATATATTTTTTATTAATATTTTAAAAAATAATCCAGATATGTTTTGAAAACTAAAAAAAAGTAATTTTTAAAAAATACTTTTTGTTTCTTAAATGTTGCTAAGAATTTAAATTTTTTTACTTAAAAAATATGAAAATTATTTTAAAATTGAAAAAAAAATGCTTAGTTTTAAAAAACGGAAGAAAAAAAAACAAAGATTACTAAATGGAATTTAAAAAAGTTTTTAAAATATGTTTATTATATTTTTTAATTTAACTCGAGACTACTTTACTTGTGAAATATTAAAACTATTATAAGAAATTCCGAGAAATAAACACAAATTTTCAAAGGAAAAATAAAACCAATGACAATATAGTTAAAAACGTTGCACAAATCTCTAATTTTTCGTAAATACTCCAATTTAGTTCACGGCATTGTCAACCGCATAAATCTTTTTTTTTTTTTTTTTAAACACTCTTGAAATTTTTATTATTATTCACTTTTCTCGTTTTGACTCATTAGAATTTCGTTCTTGCTTTTTCTTTGTTTGACATCTCTTTTAGGTTAAATTTACTACACTCACAGGTGTAATGCATGTGGAATTTTATAGTCCTAATTATTGTTTTTAAAGAGTAAACTTTAGCATATAATAAATAAATATTATACCATCTCATTCTAATTACATCAATTTTAAGAGTTATATAATATAACCATTTTTATTTTAATGTTTTCCTATTATAATTTTTTAAAAAAATCTTCTATCCAGTAGAGAAAAAAATGTATAAATATTCTAGTACTATTGTATATCTATTGTGAAGTTACGCGAAATGATGCATTGTTTTATTACTTTCATTCACTTATTGTTATCATTGTTATTTTTTATATTCTCTCAACTTTGGATCTCATTAAATTATTTTTTTGAAGAATGTAAATGTCAGTATTTATTTTACTTTTCTTCACATGCATCTCACATGTACAATGGAAGAATCAATGCACAAATTCCATATGTGTAACCACTTCTACCCCAAATAAATGTATCCAATTGACATCTATTGCATCCTATTTTGAAAAGTCGTGTCCTGTCAATATCAATTACATTTATTCAATATAAAACTTTATTTTTTAAAGTATATAAATTTATTTTGTAAACTATAAATTATAAAAGTTATCTCTATCTACACTCGAAAAGTTACAACCACTCATTAAAGATAATGTGAACGATTCTCCTTATATAGTCCACTTTAACATAGTAAAAATTTGTCGTTAAGATTTGAGGGAAAAGAAGGTTGAGGACAAACTTAGCAAACAACTAAAAATAAAAATGATCAAATTGACACGAATAGTTGCTATAAAAACCATTTCATGTGGCGTATGAGAGTGTTTGTTTTTTGTTTGTTTTTTTTTTAATATTTAACTTTTTTTTAACAGATTGTGACGTTTGAATTAATTTGACCGTAACCAAAAGAGAAAAAATGACACAACACTTACAAAGCCACCATTTTAAAATGATAATTTAAATATGTACGTTTTAAGCTAGAGTACGTACAATTTAAAATATATTATAGCCAATAAACACAGTCAACTTTTAAAGGAAAAAAAATAAAAAACAAAATGATTCTGATGAGAATCAACCAGATCATAAACATTTTAAATTTCTTAAATTTATCTTTAACGTAGATTTCTCTATTTATGAATTTTTTTAATTAAAATTTGGTTTACAAAAATTTTATATCCCATTAAATTTTAGTAGGGGTGTTGGTGGGTTGAGTTGAAACAATTTTTAGACCTAAATCCATTTGTTTGAAGTGTCAATATCTTCAACTCTAATAACTCTAAATAATGAATCCAATTCAACCCAACTATGAAATATTTGGATTGGGCAGGTTCAAGTTACTCGGTTCATTATTTAATTTTTGTTTTAAAATAAGTAACATGTTAAAATGTAAAAGAATATGCTCAATTATTTTCAAGATTAGCAAAATAATTCTAATTTATATAATGAAAAATTGATTTCCATAATGTCAACAAATTGTTTTAAATAATTGGTGGATAATAAATACTAAAAAACCATCAAATTAAATAAATTTAAAATAAATATACATATATAATTGTATTGGTAGTGAAAAAACATAATTTTTAATATTATTAATAAATTCGAGTTAGCTCAAACTATTTTATGTGAACTCACCAATCCAACCCATTAAGTTTACATTTACTTGAACCCAATCAAACTTAAATGAGTTAATAACCCAACCCAAATTGTATGAATTTAGATTGAATTGATCGAATTTTTAAGATCATCAAATTTTAGACATACCCTATCAATTATATATATATATAAAACGCACACTTTTCACTTTCCACTCTTGAGGTGGAATGTCTAATTTTCCATCTTGTTAGTACTAAAAAATCAAATCCAACACATAATTGATTGGGAACTTTTAAAAAATTAGGAAAAAAGAGAGAATTTTAAAAAATTGTATACATTTTTATGGAAAAAAAAAGCTAATTAGATGATTTGAACCCACGAAGCCAAATTTGGAGCGAGTTGTCAAGTTCAAGAACACGTCACCGCACTCAACCAATAATATCACGCAATGCATTTCACCACACGTGTGAAAGCGCACGTATATTAGCGGCGAGTGCACACCGTTCTTCAATCGATATATTATCAACGCCGTTTCCGAGAGTCTCAGTTTCTTGACGTTTCCCGTTTCCAGCTCGATACAGGTCGACTATGGGCGCTCCGATCATCCCATTCCACATTTCTCTTTGAAGAGCCAAGCAGGGGCTGGTCGACATAAACGAACTGCATATACAAGAAAAGAATTCGCCATCGTCTGATCTCTTGGAAGTGTCTTTTTCCATCGAGCTGAATTCATGGCTCCGGCCATCTCCGAGAGAGTCGAGCTCGCCACTTTTTGTCGCTCTAAGGACTGGTCCAAAGCCATCAGAGTCCTCGACTCGCTCATAGCAAAGTCATGCACCGTTCAAGACATATGGTCCTTTTCCATTCTTGCTTCACTTCTCTTTGACTCGTTGTCTTTCGATTTTCGTCAATCATTTGAAAGGACTGGCGGGTTGATTCAAGCCTAACTATCGGAATAACGGTTTTGCAGCAATAGAGCATTCTGTTACAGCCAATTGGAGCTTCACAAGCATGTAATTAAGGACTGCGATAGGGCGCTTCAACTGGATCCCTCGCTTCTTCAAGCTTATGTGCTCAAAGGTACTTGTTCAATTCTATTCTCTTGTAGTTATGAGCTAATTCTGATAATTCAATTATTGATGAGATACAAAGTTGTAGCTGTAGCCTTAATTTTAACACTTACTGAACTCACTGGAATGTCGATTTGAGAGCCCTGGATTTTAGTTATTCATTTCCTTTATTTATTACTCATGACGAGTGAATGAGAGCAAGAGGTGAATTCGAAGAGATTGACTCCTAAATTAGGCATGAACCCTTCTTCCGAATTGGGTCCTGCACGGGTGGCAAAAAATGGTATAGGAACGTTGGGCCGGGGGGCTTTGGGGGTGGGATTCATTTTGTTTGTTCGTTTCACAGGCATGTGTTCCTAACGTTCAGCTACCCTATAAATTTCTGATGGATTCTGTGCTGTTGGTTTCCTAATTAACGTTAGAGTTCCAAATGAACATATTATCGAACAATAAGAACGTCCATGTAGCAGAGCTGCCTAAGTAACATATATTTGCTGCTCTGCAACGATACCAGATAGAGTGAATTTTCTAAATATTTTTGGAAATTGTTCTTTTGAGTTTTTATCTTCAAAAGAGTCGTTTTTGAATAACTTACACTGGAGATTTATGGAAAAATTTGTTGAGATCAGTCTGGAATTCTTGTTGTTTAGGTCATGCATACTTTGCCTTGGGAAAGAAAGGAGACGCTATTTCTGTTTGGGAGAGAGGTTACCAGTATGCTCTGTGTCAATCGACAGACCTGAAGCAATTGCTAGAACTGGAAGAGCTTCTGACAAGAGAAAAACAAGACAGAAACAATGTGGATACTGGAGAAGTGGAATCTGGATTTTCAACTGTTGTTCTTGAATCAGGAGTTACATCTGTTAGCAGAAACTTTAGGGAAACAAATAACAATGTAGGTAAACTAGTGGAACATCCTGATTTCTGCATGAAGCCAAGTGATTCATCTGAAGTTTGCAGCATCTTGAGTGACAATCTTGTAGCATGTGAAGGCAGATGTGAAGGCAGAAGTGAAGAAGTTGGTCTGAACAGAGATATTAAGTGCGAAAGCAATGGGTGTACTGACAATGACGATAGATTAAGTGATGCTTCCAAATTGCATGATTTAAGAAGTGATATGCCTGAGTTTTGTAATAAATCCAAATTAACTGCTTTTCATAGCAAATCAAGTGATTCCACTGACATTGTAAGTCAGTCAAGTAAAATGTCAGATGGACGGGGTAATATAAGTGATGAAGGCAGGAGAACCAAGAAATTCTCTGTTACTAAAATTTCAAAGACTAAGTCAATAAGTGTAGACTTCCGACTATCAAGAGGCATAGCTGAGGTGGCTACACTATATTTCTAGTTCATATAATGTGTTATAGAAGATAAACATTCTGAAGATTCACATCCTAATCTTTGGCAGGTCAATGAAGGGAAATATGCTAATGCTATTTCTATCTTTGACCAGGTAATTTCTGGTTTTAGCAAGCGGTTCTCTCTTCTACTTTCACCAATTCGTTATATGTGAATTTATTTATGGCAAATGGGTAGGAGAATCAGTCTAACTGTCAATGTCTTGAGAATGTTAAGGACTATTTTAGTTCTCCACAGATATTGAGGGAAGACCCTAGTTATCCTGAGGCATTAATTGGAAGAGGAACAGCTTATGCATTTCAAAGAGAACTTGATGCTGCTATTAGTGATTTTACAAAGGTATGTGGATAACAAGATGTGAAAGGGAAATATGATTTATTTATGAAAGTTTTGTTAATCTAATCAAATATCAGGCTTTAGAATCAAAACCATTTGCTGGTGAGGCATGGAAACGAAGAGGGCAGGCTCGGGCTGCATTAGGGGCATCTGCTGAGGTAAGTTTGGCATAAACTGTTTGAATTTATGTCTTGGTCAACAATCCTCTTCTTTGTTTACTTAAGAATGATCTCATGATCATGATTTCAAGACTAATGCAACCTTTTCGCCAAAGCTAGTAGCCTGTTTGATTTTTTCTTATTATTTTTTTATTGCATGCCATATTACCATTTGGCTTGCCATGGCAGGGATTGGGATAATAATTTAGGAAATTATATATTTTTATAGTTCTGGACTTTTGTTATTGTGTGAAAGTTGGGTAATTATTAGGAGCCATCTCCAACTGGATAGTTATGAATTTGAGAAAGTTTGAATGAAACACATTGGGACATAGCCTTCCATGGATTTCCAAAGGCACCATTGAAAACCACAATTGGGTCCGATTCCATTGATATAGAGGCTATATATGCTAACAATAATTTGATATCACTGTGCAAGTATGCGCAATGTTGTAAGAGAAAACACCACTACCTTTTGGATAAAAGCATGTAGTTCTCGGAAACAGTATTTCGATCCCCATAACAACCCCCTCCCCCCCCCCCCCCCCCCCCCCCCCCCCCCCC
>QLSR01000272.1:2332847-2382145 GCA_031780015.1 Citrullus colocynthis
CCCCCCCCCCCCCCCCCCCCCCCAGTTGACTGAAGGCCTCAGTGTGGGAATCTGTTACTAGGGATCTTTTGTGATTATCATTTAGGTTTTACTTTTTTTGTATTGGGGGGCTTCTATGTAGTTTGTTCATTGTTGGCCTAATTCTTTTGGTATGTTTTTGTATACTCTTTCATTTCTCTCTGTGAAGCTCTGTGTCTTATTAAAAAACGTCTTTCTTTGAATTTTCTCCCTATAAGATCTCTAATAGTTCAGAAACTTTAAAAAGTGATCCAATATGTAGCCACAACTACTCTATTAATAGCAAGAGGATGCTCTATCAAGTGAATTATATTCCTCGTTCATCCACAACTGTCCTATAGTTAAGTGAAAAATTCACGGCAATATACTCTTGCTAACCTTCGATTGCCTTATTTCGATATTTTAAAAATCGACCTTTTGATTGAAGCAACATCATATTGTAGTTCATGCATGTTCTAGGCACTTATAGTATACTTTCCAGTGAAGTAAACTAACCTAAAATTTGGCAAGTGCATTAATTTTTACAACTTTCAATTTGCTTATATTCAACCTGAACTTAGATAAGTTTTAAAATTTTCTACTTTAAATCTTGAACAATTATTGATTTTTATCTTGTCATTTACTTCCATTTAAAAATTATGGAAAAAACGCATTTTCATGTGCATTCTATGAAGTATAAAATTTATGACTAGTATGAAATTTGTGGTTGTGGGTTTTGGAAGATTAATTCAATGGTCAATCTGGTTCATTGATTAGACTTATTTTTGTGCCCGGCTTGATTTTCATTGAAATTAGCTCGTGTAAAAGTTATACTGTGCTTTTTGTAAAAATTAGTCAATGAATACAGGGGAAAATGAATTGTAGGTAAAATTGGTACACTTGTCCAAAGCTAGGGTTTAATTCAATGAAATTGAAAGTTTAGGATGGAAATTGATGCACTTGCTAAGTTCAAGAAAATTTATTCCTTTCCTCTATTATTTATTACAAAGTTTTATGATTGAGCATTAGGAACCTAGGTTCAGTTAGATTGTGCTCCCAAGAATTACCTCCTTAAATTGCTAACATTCTTCCGTGTTGGCTATATTTTCGACATACATTCATTTGTAATTAATTCCTTCTTGATTTAGGCAATTGAAGATTTAACTAAGGCATTAGAGCTTGAGCCGAATTCTGCAGATATTTTACATGAAAGGGGTAATCTATCTGAAACCTGCTCTTATTACATCATTTTGCCTTTTCAGTTGGTAGCCAAAAAGTTTATTCCTTGTTCTTCAGAGTTTTTATCACTTGAATGTAGGAATTGTTAATTTCAAGTTCAAGGACTTCTATGCTGCCGTGGAGGACTTGTCTGAATGCCTGAAGCTTGATGGGTGCAATACATCTGCATACACATACTTGGTGAACCTCATACTTGCTTGATCATATTGGAGTAATTATAGACCTTCTTCTGGGAAAAATCCTTATGGTCTGGACTAAGCAGTAAATTTGGTTCCCAGGGCTTGGCATTGTCTTCAATTGGTGATTACAAAAGGGCCGAGGAGGCACACTTGAAATCGATACAATTAGATAGAAATTTCCTTGAGGCATGGGGCCATCTAACTCAGGTACTGATGATCAACTACTCTGTTTTAAATAGGTGAACCATTTGATCATGTATAGCTACATAAGGTCCAGACATCCAGTTGCCAATGCAAGGTTATGGTGATCAATTTGAAATTATCTTTGTCCAATGAGGCTTGTGACTTGTGACTTTGTCTTTTACCAATAAGAGCAGTGCTCTTTGAAGTAAGAACCTTCTACATAATTTAGATAAAACATTTTAGCCTTTTACTACGATTGATGGAAATTGCTTATCTACCAATTCATGAACTGATGCCAGCGTGGAAGTACTTTTTATTTTTTATTTTTTTATTTTTTTCTTCTGAATGATAGTTTAACTGGGCTTTCTTTACGGACAGGAATTCCTTTAATGCGAATTCCATGAAGTTCTTTACCTTCTTAGCAATGTATTCTTCTAGTTAGATGTTGTAATTCCAATTATTCTTACCATGTTCAAACCCATAAGCTAGCTATCAATAAGGCCTCTATGAAGCCAAGAAAGTTCAGAATTGTTGACATGGTTCACCAGCCGTAATACCTTTCGTTTTGTTTGTTGTGAAGCCTTCTTAAATGGGTAGCATGTAAATACTAAAGCTGTTTTCTTGTGATGTCCGAGTTTCGGAGACCTTCCTAGTCTAAATTATCTTCCTTCTATTGCTGCTAACCGTTAATTTTTTTTAGTAAAGGAAACATTTATTTATATAAAGGGGGAAAACCCCGAGGATTACAAGAGTTACATGAGTGATAACCAATTGTTAACTAAAAAAGATAAACTGAAATGAGTAAAAGGGGGCTGTGTTTTACACCAAAAAAACGCAGTAGATAAAACATTCTCCATAAAACGAAGAAAAGAGGAAAGTGAATCATGAAAAAGTTGTTTGTTCTGCTCACTCCATAAGCCCCATAAGAAAGCACGAATAATGACCAACCAAATTTTCTTCTTCGTACCACGAAAGAGGTGGCCCACCAACAAAGATGCTAATATCTTCGAAATGTTATTTGGGCAAATATAAGATCAACCAAAAGCAAGCAAGACAATGTCCCAAAATTTAGTGGCATAGGAACAGTGCATGAACAAGTGAATCGGCGATTCCGCATTCGAATGACACATATGGCACCAAGATGGAGAAAGCGACATGTAGGGAATTAGTGCTGCAGATGATCAGCAGTGTTAATGGCACCCCAACTAAGCTCTCAAAGAAAGATTTTAATCTTTTTAGGATATCTGTCTTTCCATATAACCCTATAAAGATCTGACAGATTAGTATCTAATTCGCCCACCCAATCAGCCATCAAGGATTTGACTGTAAAATCAAAGAAGAGTCAAGAGGCCATAACCATGAATTAGGTAAGGAGCACAATCTGATGGGGGCCAGGTAGCTAGAAAAGGAGGCCCATTTAGTAATTTCTAACTCAGTGAGGTTGCGTCGCAGATTAAGATTCCAAGTAGACATGGAAGGAACCCAAACATTGACTACCATAGCCTCTGGATGTTGAGTGAGTCGAAAGAGTCGCGGATATGTGGTAGCAAGAACACCGCAACTAAGCCAAGAATCATGCCAAAAAGATGTAGATCCACCATCCCCGAGGCGACAGGAGACTTGATCCACAACCAAATCCATGGAATGGCAAATGGATCTCCAACGAGCCTTAGATGATCCGCGAGAGATTGGAGAGGGCTAAGTACAATCAGGGAAATAATACTTCGCCACAATAAGCTTTCTCCTTAAGGCATCAAGTTCAGTAATGAAACGCCACATCCATTTTGCAAGAAGAGCGGAATTACGAAATTTAGTGTTACTAATTCCCATGCCACTCGACAATTGTGGCCGCTGTGAAATGGCCAAGTTAACATTGTGCATGCCACCATCACCTCTAGTACCTTCCCAAAAGAAATCACGCGTCAGCTTTTCAAGGCAACTAAGGAGGGAGCCCGAAACAACGACAAGTAATAAGTAGGGAGGCTAGAAAGAGTAGCTTGAATAAGCGTATGTCTCCCCCCTTTCGATCTATAAGCATACTTCCATTTATGAAGTTTATGTTGAAATCGTTCAACCACATGCCGCTAAAAAGCTATAGATGAAGAATTGCCACCCAACGGAAGACCAAGATAAGAAGAAGGCCAAAAACCTCTCTTACAACCAAAAGATTTCAACTACTCATCCACCTCAGTATCAGGGATGCTGACTCTTGGCAAGGTTGACTTTAAGGCCAGAAGTACATTAAAAAGTGTGAATCACATCAAATAAGTTTTGTTAAGGCAGATCTTTCAGCAATAGAGAAGAGCAATGTATCGTCTGCAAATTGTAAATGATTAATCGAAAAGGATGACTGGCCAATGGGGTGAGCAATAATGGGACCCAAAGAGGAGCTGTGAGCAAGCAGACGACTCAGGTAGTCTGCAACAATGATAAATAAGAAGGGAGAGAGAGGATCTCCCTGTCTAATACCATGAGTAGGGATAGTCTTGCCATGGAGATGACCATTTAAAATAATGGAATAATTTCACTAGAGAGGCAACCATTAATTCAAGTACTGCTGCTAACAGTGATTCCTCTTGGTTAAAAATAAGCTAGCTACTACAGGGACATATGTTGTTTTAGTCTCCTGAGCACATTATAATCTAATTTTATTTTATTTGTGATTCAAGCACTCTGATGAATGTGTGTAATTTCATTAGAAATTGTAAGGGCAAACAGTTCCTTTTTGGATTCCAAGCTGGATTATTTTTAATTATTTGCATATTCTTTGCTTCCCCCTGCCCTTCTTTTTCTAAGCTATAAAGTACGGTTAATTATAATACTTAATTATACAGTTCTATCAAGATTTGGCAAATTCAACAAAGGCTTTGGAATGTCTTCATCAAGTTCTTCAGATTGACAGCACGTTAGTTTTGTTCCTTGTTCCTTTCTAACCATTCTTTTGACTGTTCATCTTTATTTAGCTTGTTTATTTTCATTAATACCCTTTTCTGAGTATTGAATTCTAAAGGGGAAACCATACAAAAAATTATAATGTTTGATGGATAGGTTTGCGAAAGCATATCATTTGCGTGGGCTATTGTATCATGGGATGGGGGAACACAGGTATATGCTCTGCCTCATCAATCTCTTTAGAAATTCATGCAGAATAGTTATTTTCTCCTTCATTCTTTTTCGGTTTTAAGAGTTCTTTTTGGATGAGAAAACCACTTTCATCAAGAATAATTGAAGAATACAAAAAGATCAACCAAAACACATGGGCCAAAGCCAAAGCCAAAGCCAAAAAGAAAAAGTCGCAAGAAAAAAGTTGCAAGAAAGGGTTCCAAAAATCAAGGATAAAGAAAAACATATATGTGACACACACACATGTACATATTAATAGAAAGTCTCCAACTACTGAGAATAGTAGAAATGAATATCACAAAGAAGTTTAAGACTCAAGAGGGTACCGAGGCAATTATTTTAAAAAAATAAGTATACTAAAAATTTAATATTAGTATTTTGGGTAATTTTTTTAAACGACAAAACTTCTGGAAATATTTTCAAATTTAGCAAGATGTCACTGTCTATTAGTGATAGACAGTGATAGATAGTGATAGACATCTATCATATATCGTTGTTTATTAATTATAGACACTGATAGATGTCTATTAGTGTCTATCACCGATGGACAGTGAAATTTTGTTATATTTGTAAACAAGTTGGCTCATTTTGCATCTTATTAGGGCCTTTTTGTGGAGCATCTGGATTGAACGTAACAACCCCTTCTTCAATGATAGGAGGAGTACATATGATCGATTTTTTGAACATGTTATCTTTCTTGCCTTGACTTGGTGCAAATGCACAAATTTCTATAGTTCTTATTTTCTCTCCTCCCTTCTGACCAATTGGAGAAATCTTTTGTAACTCTTTTGGTTTGGGCTTATTTATTGCCTTCTTTTGTAAATTTCATACATCAATGAAATTTGTTTCTTATAAAAAAAAGAAATAAATTGGCTCATTTTGCTATATATATATATATATTATATCTGTGAGGGTTCGGGATAATTTACGTGTACCTCGACTAATCTCATGGAACAATCTGCTTGACTCTACAACATTTGGGTGTCAAGGAAACTCGTAGGATATTAAATCCTAGGTAGGTGGCCACCATAGATTGAACCTATGACCTCTTAGCCATTTATTGAGACTGTTTCCTTTTTTTGCTATTAGGCCAACCCATGATGGTTCTCATTTTCCTATACTTAAAAACAACCCTAATTTTTTTTATTGGAAATAGAAACAATTCATTCATCGATATGATTGAAGTGGATACAAAAGAAAGTCCTATCGGTGACAAAAACACCTCCAATTATTAACGAAGCTAGATACACTATAAGTACAAAAAGGAGGGGATAATTTGCTCCATCAGATAGCTAAAAGGCGCAATAAAGCAATTGATGTTGCAATTCTTGTCACAGAAAATTCAAGTGCTGTGTTCTAACCATAAGTTTGAAAAGAAGGCTCAAACTTGATTAAGCCAGAGGGTATTTTTATCCTTTTTGAAAGGATGACCCGTAAGTAACAGGGAGATCAGAAAATTGATGTCCATGGTTCTTGAAGATTCCCATCCAAAGGTGCCTTGAAGATAATTCCAGAACTTTGTGGTGAAGATACAGTGGCTGAAAAGGTGGATTTGTGTTTCATTATTAGATGAACAGTGAACACATGGGGCAGCATCTAGGAGAAATATAAAGGCAAGGAGATCTCCTTTGTAACTTGTCGAAAGTGTTAATGCATGAATGGTTAAGCTCCCAACTAAAAAACGTAATCTTTTTTGGGTAGTGTCCCGACAACACATGATGATAAAAGTCTGTTTTTAAGCTTTGTTCAATAAAGCTGTAGAGGTAAGGCCTTGAACAGCGAATTTGATGAGAAAGAGCAATCTGATTCTATGTTTCAGCACCGTTCTCTCTGACAGAATCATTAAACGGCAACAAAAAGAGAGAAATATTCTTGTTGAATATCAGTAATCCCTAGTCCACCGGCCTCAATAGAGTCTTGACAACATCCCATTTTAGGAGGCGATAACCTTTTGCCTCTTTGCTGCCTTTCCACATAAAATTTCTGAAAAGTTTCTCCAAAATTTTAGTCACTTTCGGGTTACTTTCTGGCTCTCTTGAATCAGAGTATGATTCTGAAATTGTGGATTTTTACAAGAATCTCTTAGCTGAAAATGGGGGCAACAGATTTTTACCTGATATTTTCTATTCAAGCCCTTCCTCGATACAAAGTAACAATTGAAGGTGCCTTTTACTTAAAAAGAGCTGTCAAACAGTTGGGCACTAATAAAGCTTTCAAGTCGGTTGGTTTCATGGTTGAATTCCTTAAAAGATTGTGGAACAATAACATCAAATGTAATCTCCAATTCTTTCATTCCAAAAAAAGAAAAAGAAAAAGTGATCTCCAATACCGTTCTAACAAGTTATTTCTTGAAATTTTCAGGAGATTGCTTGCTGAAAACATTCTCCTTTATTTTGAAAAGTAGGTCAAAGAAGAGTTTCTTCCAACATGGCATGAGCCTTGTGACAAGAATTTCTTGAATCAATCCACCAGTCGTGAAAACCTCCATTTCCTAGCAAATGAATGCCTCCAAAAATGATGATCAAGGTTCTCTAAGGTTTTCTTGCAGAAAACGCATCACTAAGGCCAAAGCATGAAGGAGGAAAACATGGGTATAATCCCTAGTGTTGATTGCCCTAACGCTGCCAAACTTTCTGTTGTATAGGACCTTCCGCACTTTAGGGAAAAGGAAAGGGGGGAGGGGGCTAATGTGGAAAAAATACAAAAACAAATATTCAGAGATTTACACATACAAGCACCAGAAGATTCAGGAGACCACCATATAATGATCTCTTTGATTAGGGGATAACTTGAAACTAGAAAGCGGGGGACCAAGTTGACTGTACCATCATTTTTTTGTTTTGTTTTGATAAGAAACAAATCATTGATGGTATGAAATGTCTCTCCATCTCAAATAGAGCTCTTTTGAAGTGGAATTGGAAGATGAATAACATTGTATCTTATAATAAAGAAAATTTAATAATGAAAGAAGAAATGGAAAAAAAAAGCAATATTTAGAGATTAAGGGTAACAGCCCCAAATTTATCACTCTAAACTAGGGAAAAGTTGTTAGAACTTCCTTTCAACTACTTCTAGTAATTACTCTTTTTTAAAAAAAAAATTCCTCAGCATGACAACGCTACCGCACACAACAAAACCAAAATTTACTTTGACAACTACTCAAAGAAACACATTCTCAATAACATTCAACAACCAACTTCTTCTCAAATAGAACTATCAGAGTTTCCAAAAAACTAAACTCAAAATATCTACTTAATTAGATTCAACAAACTAATGTGAAGTTCAAACATATAAAGTCAACTAAAACCTATTACAAAATTTCAACTCAACCAATTGAAAACCAACTTGAAACTAAAGCAAAGTTCCACATAAGGATGTTCGTGGGTTGGGTTGAAGGACTTTTTAGGCCCAACCTAATTGTTTGGGTTGTAAATTTCTTCAACCCAAATAACTCTCGTTAAAAATGAACCCAACCCAACCCAACCATGAAACATTTGGGTTGGTTCGGGTTCCTCGGGTCATTTATTTAAATTTTTGTTCCAAAAAGAAATAAAACGTTAATATGTAAAAGATTTATTTAACTATTTTCATATATTGAATTAGAATTAACAACTCAACTTCAAATTATATCATGAAAATTTTCTTTCCAAAGTACTAAAAAATTGTTTTTAGGAGGTTTTTTTGAGAAAAAACTACCAAAAAAAAAAAAAAAAAAAATTAAAAAAAAAAAAAAGAAGATTTTTTTAAAAAAAAAATACCAAAAAAAAAAAAAAGAAATTAAATAAAACTAATAGGAGGTTTTTTTGAGAAAAAACTACCAAAAAAAAAAAAAAAAAAAATTAAAAAAAAAAAAAAGAAGATTTTTTTAAAAAAAAAATACCAAAAAAAAAAAAAAGAAATTAAATAAAACTAATAGGAGGTTTTTTTGAGAAAAAACTACCAAAAAAAAAAAAAAAAAAAATTAAAAAAAAAAAAAAGAAGATTTTTTTAAAAAAAAAATACCAAAAAAAAAAAAAAGAAATTAAATAAAACTAATAGGAGGTTTTTTTGAGAAAAAACTACCAAAAAAAAAAAAAAGAAATTAAATAAAACTAAAATCAATACATGTATCGATAATTTTATCATAAGTAAAAAGAAGTATACATTTTAAAATTAATAATAAGTTTGAGTTGGTTTGGGTTATTTTAGGTGACCTATGAACCAACCCAAACCCATGACATTTTCATTTATTTGAACCCAACCCAACCTAAACCGTACGGGTTGGGTTGGGTTGATCGGATTTTTTTCACGTCAACGGGGCTTTTGAACACCTTAGTTGCACATTTCAAAATAAACTCATAACAAAAAGAAACAAAAGAGTGACATAACCCTATGAGTCAATCTTTCTCAGGGCGCCCTCTTCAGCATCACCATGACCGCAATACTCGTTAGCATCTACAAAATCTGGTGGGGTTAGTACACACTTGTACTGGTAAGTAGCCCACACATGACGGGCCACCAAACAACATACATATATAGCAAAATGTACAATATCTTTAATATCAATCACATCACGCTCAACTCATGGATTATATCATCATATACAAGGCTAACATAGTTTTTAATCAAACGTCTTAAATTTACTAAACATTGAAACTTAACTCTCGCAAATTGTTTTATACGAGTTCCTCGATCCCATATACCTAGCTCTAATGCATTAAACACAGTTTACATGAGCTCACTCATTTAACATAACCACCTTTTCCCATAATTGCTTGAGACCTACCCCTTCGAGAATTGGCTCCTAACCATTTTTACCCAGGACCCTAATGTTTTCTACGGTGCTTAACATTTGACCCTTGACCATTTTTACCCAAGACCTTGATGACTCAACAACACATTGACACTTAGACCATTTTTACCCAATACCTCAATGCTTGTTCCAAGACTCATCACACCAACCCTTGACCATTTTTATCCAAGGCCTCGATGCTTTTCTTAACCTTTATAGGATATCACCCCTCGACCATTTCACCTGAGACACTTGATACCCACCTAGCTTCCTTTGTAAAACCAACTCACAAGGTAACATAAACTTTCTTCACACTACCTATAGATTGCCCCACAAATAATCATGCGCATAAAGGAAACCACATAAACAAAAATATTCACTCAACATTAACCATACATATGTTCAAACATTTCCACATCATGCTTATATCAACAGAGTCACATAATTGCGTTTTAGTGTGTTATACATATTAAAACCACACAATGAACATCAAGACATATCCATTCATTTCAGAACACATAACATAATCCTAATAGCATCAATCGTAATTAGACATAATATAATTAAATCACGCAACATGCTAGCACACAAACAAACCAAACAGTAGAATTCTACTTACCCTAAGCGTTTTAATCGAGAGACTCCTAGAAAAATAATAAAATTCAAGTTCCAAGGCTAGAACTTCGTTCAAAACTCAAATAGTGTTCAGAATGAATAATCTTACCTACAACGACTTAGGGGCCCCAATTTGAACACTTCGAAATGAGTCTAAACTACAAATAGAGAATACCCACAAATTTTAAAATAAATTACATCACTTAAATCGAAGTCGAAAGGATCTAAATATAGCCAAAACGCTTAAAACTCACCAAAACAGGCTTGTGTCCTTGCTGAAAAGTGTTCCAATGGTTCCAAAACTATGAATCTACAAATACGGGATTCCAAACCTTAGAGACAAGTCCAAACAATCTTAAACTAGTTCGAACGAAGTTTAGAGCATTCTTACCAACCCACTAAAACGTACCCAAATGGCTCGAAATCTTGCTGGTTGGTATCCGAATACGCTTAATCCTACATATTTGGAGCCATTACGGCGTGGGTGCTTTCATATTCTTAGGATCCCTCTCATTCGGATGTGATCTTGATTATTCATGTACCCCTCTTGAACTCATGCATTACACAAACTCCCACAGGGAGTGAAAAGAGAGAAAAAACAAAGATAGAAAATACAACCATGGAGATTAGTGATGAAAAAGAAATAAGCATTAAAAGAGGAAACTCGAGAGCTTGCGGACGAATGCTGAAACTATGAATAAGGCTTCCACCACCACTAACTACTTCATACCGTCAAGCCAATGGAAATGTAAACTTGCTCTGAGTGAGATTCAGACCTGAAAACATAAGGGATTACGATTTTGAATTTGAGGTCATTTCTGATTAGACTTTCTATCAGCAATACAATTCATTCTATGCCTGGGGCCCAGGGTAAAAGCTTTATGAAAACAGATGATTTTTAATAAATTGCCTACAGGTTTGCTGAAGCAGAAAATATGAACATTAATTCTCTTAACCTGTTGTGACATCTCAGCTTTCATTTTTTAACTTGTTTGTGATAACTTGAATTTTCTGGGAACTGAAAACAAATGTGACATGTTGTAATATTGTCTAGTCATCATGTTACTTGCATCTTTTCTAATCTATTACCTAGTCGACACATGCAGAAAGGCTATCAAGGATTTATCTATTGGGTTGAAAATTGAGAATGCCAACATTGAGTGTTTGTATTTGCGAGCTTCCTGCTACCACGCTATCGGAGAATATGGATTAGCGGTACAGTAATCAATTGCTTTATTTTATTTTCATTTTCAATTGATTTTGCCATTTTGTCTTACTTGGTGTCCTATTTGTGGCAGGTCAAGGACTATGATGCTACCTTGGATTTGGATCTAGATTCCATGGAGAAATTTGTGCTTCAATGCTTAGCATTCTATCAGGTTGATTTCTAGATGAATCTAGGGATGGCAAGTCTTCCCAGAATTTCCATGACCACGTTTGTAGAAATAGGTGGCAATTTCTTGTTTTCTCCTTGTGAATAGTAAAAAGGCTGAGAGAGTTATTGGTTTGAAGAGTTTGGTTGCCTTCGTCCTCACTTAGGATATGGGTAGAACAAGGTTGAGACGGCATTGATACAAACATTACCCTAGAACCCTTGTCCCTAGCTTCATGAAGTACAGCCAGCTAGAGTAATGCAATCAGCTAGCTGGAAAAATTCTTTATTGATGGGAAAAAAAACTCCCTGTTTACAAATATAGTGAGCATCCATTCTAACAACCAAACCAACTACTCAAACGACCAAATGCTTTTGAAATAAAATTGATTACTTAGAGATTACTTATAGATTATTTATAGATTAATTGCTCTGTTTATTTTTAGTATGTTTGGAATAACTTTGGAAAAAAATGCTTTTAAAATAAAACTGATTTTCCTACAAGCAAGCAGCTTTGACAAATATAAGTTGTTGAAGTGTATAATTTTTCTTTGTTTTCACTAATTGCAGAAGGAAATTGCTTTGTACACGGCATCTAAAAGCAATAGTGATTTCTGTTGGTTTGATATTGATGGGGATATTGATCCACTCTTCAAGGTGCAATTCTTTCTGAATTATATTTGTTTTTTTTTTTTTTTTTTTTTTTGGTACTGAATTAGTTCTTTACGTCTTCTTGTTATGCCTTTAACCATCATCTCCTTATCAGCTTCAGTACATTGAAGCTTTACTTAAGTTTTCATAGGCTTGCAAGTTTCGTAGCTTTAGGACTTCTTACTCACTTTTGTAAATGCAGATGTATAGCTATGATTTAAAGTGACCTAATACAAAGTTTCTTTCTGATAAACATGTCAATGGAAGTTAATAGAGGCTTTTTCTTTTTCCTTCTCCAAACGGAAACAAGAAGAGACTATCTTCTTACACTGGGAGTTATTGGCAAACTCCATCCTGAAGTTACAGTGCAGCAGTCCTTAGACTTTTAATTTTCTTAAACATTTGAAAAGGGTTGAGATACAGCCTCTACCATTAAACCCGTTAACTTTTTAGTTAAATCATTCCCTTTTCTTTTCTCTTTTTTTATAATAACATTTAAGTAGATTTTGCCAACAAAATATGTTTCAGGAACTACTACTAGTTATTAACTACTCACTGAAAAGAGTACAATTTGTGGTGGCCCCAACAGTCTTTGGTTCATTTGTTACCAAATTACTGCAAGAAATGAACATCCAACTTCCTTCACCTCTTCTTTTTAAGTTAGCAAAGAGCGAGGCTTCAACAGTCATTTGACAAAGTTCTCTTGGAAGAACCGCATGTTTGAACTTAGTTCTCTGCAGACTTGACACCAAACACTGTTCTTGTTCTTGAGCACAATGATTTTGAAATGACACATTTTAAGAGTAAATAATAACAGAATGGTAGCAGATACTTTTCATCTATTGGATATTTAATAGTACATTCTATATCCTTGCAGTACCTCCTCTTTTACATTTTAATTATCTTTTGGTGATCTGGTATTCCTTATATAATATGTTTGTATCATGAAGTAATATATGGTGCATTCATGAAGCAATGGAAATTGTTGCATCTCCTGTCAGTTTGTAACTTTTACTGAGTATAGTTTACTTAATAGGAAATGTTTCAAATGTGCAATACTGATTTTCAGATTATATGCATCTGTGCTGTGCTTTAAAGTTTGACACAATTTCTTAACTCCTGTGGCGGTCATGACATATTTTTGCATTTTAGGAGTATTGGTGCAAACGATTGCACCCAAAGGATGTTTGTGAAAAGGTTTTCAGACAACCTCCAATACGTGAGTCGTTAAAGAAAGGTAGACTTAGAAAGCAAGAACATGGGATGACAAAGCAGAAGATATCTCTTCTATTGGCTGCCGATACTATTGGGAGAAAAATCCAGTATGATTGTCCTGGGTTCTTGTCAAACCGGCGTCAGGTGATTCGGTGTGAAGAATAAATTTGAAAATTATATGAAAATGTCCTACAGCATGTCTGATATTCCAACTTATTCCACTAAACATTTCTGTTATACTGATTGCTAAATTTCTCTACAAAAATTTTCTGTTTTTCTTGAAAATTCTAAACATCTAATATAAGAAGCGCGATATTTTGTATTATGTTATCATCATTTATTACTTTCATTCATTATAATTAGAAAGATATGACTTCATGTGCCTTTTGCTACTACCATCTCTGATTTTATTGTAACCCAGATGTGTATGCGACTAACATTATTTAAATTGGTTGATCTTTGAAATAAAGATGGCACTAAGCTTGTTGGTTGACTGATGACGATCAATTTTTAAGATATACAAGTAAATAATATGAAGCTAATGCTCATCTTCAGTGGTGGAAATATTGTGTGGCCTTGAACTCCTGTTGTTTATACATGGATGTGCTGGAGTTGATATCTCAACCATCGAATAAATGGCTGCAGAAAATTTTTAATCTTGAAATCAAATTCAGATTTAAAAGAAAGTATTCTCACTCATTTGATATTTAGAAATAAAATGATAAATTTCAACATCTAGTTTCAATGGTATTCACCTAGTTATGTGTATGCATGTATCTTTTCTTATTTCACTTCTGTATTTTGCATTCTCCATACTTGCTACTTCCAACCTTGTCTCTTGTTTGTGCATATCTTTTCTCTGGATATATTAAAAATATCTTGTTCCAAAGAAGTATTAAATCTGATCTTTCTGTTTACCAGCATCGCATGGCAGGATTAGCTGTCATTGACGTTGCTCAAAAGGTTTCGAGAACTTGGCGTTCACTGCAGGCTGAATGGAAATGTTCCAATAAAAGTAACTCCAAGCATGGTAAAAGAGCTCGAAGAAGAGAAAGGCCTAGTATATCCAGCCAGAATAGAGGTGGTGCAGGTTGTAGTACTAGTGGCTTTTCAGAAACATCTTCAAGTAGCCATCTAGAAGATAGATTATCTGGTCATAATTTTATTTCATGGCAAGATCTCTTCTCTTTAGCTGTCAAGTGGAGGCAAATTTCTGAACCTTGTGATCCTGTTGTGTGGATTAACAAACTAAGGTATTCCTTAATAAATGAAGTTCTATTAGATCCTGTCCCTGTAATTTGTTTACAAAAAACAATATTTTATTCATGTCTTGTTGTGTGAATGTGGAACACCGATTCGCTGTTACAGCAATGTCTAAATTTTGGATGTTATGCTATTTTAGTGAAGAGTTCAATTCTGGATTTGGATCTCATACACCGATGATTCTTGGCCAAGCAAAAGTGGTTCGGTACTTCCCAAATTTTGAGAGGTAAAAAGAAAATAGTGGTTTTTCATGGAAATATTGATGGGCTGCACTAATAATTTTTGGGCCTACAGGACACTAGAAGTGGCAAAAACGGTTATTAAGCACAAATCCTTTGTGTACAACAAGTCAGACATGATGGTGGACCTGAGTGAAGATGAAAAATTACAAAATGTGAGTTTTTTATCCTCATTTGTTTTGAAAAATTACCAAATTGTTCAACGGCATTTCTGACTATCTTGCAGTTCTTTACTGAATTTTTGCAGAATCCAGTGATTATCTTATTCTTCATTTATAAGATATTATTGGAAGAGAGAAGGAAAATAACACAAAGGTGTACGTGGAAAACCCTAGAACAGGGATTAAAAACCATGATAGAACTTTTTCTTTTTTATTTATTTTTGATACAATCAAAGAATTACAAGAGGGAAGAATAAATAGAGATAAAAAACTTAAACAAGGAAAAGATATTGAAAACGTATAAAAGGAAAGAACTAAATTCTAAAATATCTCTCAAATATTTCCCTTTTTCAATACTTCCCCTCAAGATGGAACGTGAATGTCAATTGGACCAATCTTGCTTACACATGCATCAAAACTCTGCTTAAGCAACCCCTTGGTGAGAACATCTGCAACTTGTTGGCTAGAAGGAATATAAGGAATGCAAATGTTTCCGTTTTCCAGTTTCTCCTTTATAAAGTGTCTATCGATCTCCACATGTTTTGTTCTATCATCTGAACCAGATTGTTTGCAATACTAATAGCAGCCTTATTGTCACAATAGAGTTTCATAGGTAGTTCACTGCTTTGGTGAAGATCAGATAGAACTTTCTTCAACCAGATTTCTTCACAGATTCCATGACTCATAGTTCTGTATTCTGCTTCAGCACTGCTTCTAGTGACCACACTTTACTTCTTACTTCTCCAAGTTACAAGGTTACCACAAACAAAGGTGCAATACCGAGATATAGATTTTTTGTCAAGCCCAGTCAGAGTCTATGTAGGCTTCGATGTATTTTCTGTCGGATTTTCTAAACATCAATCCTTTTCCTGGTGTGCTTTTCAAATATCTCAGAATCCTGTTTACAGCTTCCATTTGTTCTTCGTAGGGAGCCTGCATAAACTGACTCACAACACTAACAGCATAGGAGATATCTGGTCTAGTGTGTGCTAAGTAGATTAGTCTCCCAACTAGACGTTGATATCTCTCTTTATTAATGGGAACTTTGGTAATAGACTCTCCCAATTTGGCATTAGACTCAATCGGAGTGTCAACGGGCCTGCATCCGATCATACCTGTTTCTTTCAGTAAATCAAGAGTGTATTTCCGTTGAGAAATTGAGATACCTTCTTTTGATCTCGCCACCTCCATCCCAAGAAAATACTTCAGATTTCCTAGGTCTTTGATTTCAAATTCGTCTACCATTTTCTGTTTTAACTTGTTGATTTCAGCAGTACCACCTCCAGATAAGACGATGTCATCAACGTAAACAATCAGAACGGCAATCTTACCTGAGACAGACCTTTTTGTAAATAAGGTACAGTAAGAGTGTCCTTGAGTGAAGCCTTGGGACTTAACAAAAGTAGTGAATCTCTCAAACCATGCCTTGGGATAAATGCTGTACACCCAAACACGCGGAGAGGAACATCAGGTATAAGGCGAGTGGTGGGATAAGACAATTTGAGGTAGTCAAGAGCGGTTTGGAAGTGGAGAACGCGAGAAGGCATCCGATTTATAAGATGAGCTGCAGTCAATACTGCATCTCCCCATAGGTAAGATGGAAGGGAGGCTAAAAGCATGAGAGACCGGAGCAACTTCAAGGAGATGACGGTTTTTTCTTTCAGCCACTCCATTTTGTTGGGGCGTATAGGCACGTGAACGATACCTTTAGTGGATAAGAACGCTCGAAGGGTATTAGTGAGGAATTCACGACCATTGTCACTCCGAAGAATGGCAACCTTGACATTAAACTGAGTTTCAATAGTGGTGTAAAACTGTTGGAAAATGGATGAGACTTCAGACTTATCTGTTAAAAGGAAGACCTAACTAAGACGAGTGTGGTCATCAATGAAGGTAAAAAACCAACGCTTACCCGAAGAGGTGGTAATCCTCAAGGGGCCCCAAACATCACTGTGAATAAGAGTGAAAGGTTGAGAGGGTTTGTAAGGTTGAGACGGAAATGAGACTCTGTGTTGTTTTGCACGAATACACACATCGCAAGATAAAGAGGAGATGTCAACCTTATTAAACAAATGGGGAAATAAATATTTCATATATTGGAAATTGGGATGGCCAAGACGAAAGCGCCATAACATACAGTCAGTTTCAGAAGTTGAAAAATAGGAAGATAGCAGACTAGCCCTAGAACTGTGCCTAGAGGAAGTATCATTATTAAGGAAATAGAGTCCCCTATTGTGTTGGGCAGTGCCAATTGTCTTTCCCGAGCTCAAGTCCTGAAAAAGAACGTTATCGGGTGAGAAAGCTACACGACAATTTAAATCTCTGGTTATCTTACTCACAGACAGTAGATTATACGAGATTTTGGGGACATGCCGGCAACAGGGGCAAGTGTCCCGTCAGCAATTCGAATTTTTTCATTACCAGCACATGGATGATAAGAGAGGAAATCGTCAGAAGTTCCAGTCAAATGGTCTGTAGCTCCTGAATCAAGAATCCAGGGTTTCTAGCCAGTAACACTGAGTAAACTCAAGGATGGAGAGATACCTGAATGTGCAATTGCCCCAAGAGTAGCGGTACCATTGTCAGCTGGGTAGTTCTCTTGACAACGTGGTTCCGAGTCACTTACCAAGGCCTAGTTGGGTTTGTTGTTTGGAGGTCGACGTTTACCATTCGGAGGCCGACCATGTAGCTTCCAACACTGATCTTTCGTGTGCCATAGTTTCTTACAGTGTTCACAAACTGGAGGAGGTTTCCCGTTCTGCTTGTCTCCAGTTGTACTAGCTATTTTTGCATTGAACGCAGCTGAGTCAGTAATGGAGGTACCCACAGTATTCATAGCACTCGTTCTATCTTCCTCAAGCCTAACTTTTGAACAGACTTCCATCAAGGTCGGTGTTGGTTTCTGTCCCAATATTCGACTTCGCACAACATCGAATTTGGAGTTTAAGCCAGCTAAGAAATCATATACTCGGTCGACTTCCTCAAGTTTGTAGTATTGAACTCCCCCACACGGACAATCCCAAACAAGTTCTCGACAGAAATCCATTTCCTGCCAGATCAGAGACAATTTGTTAAAGTATGACGTGACATCCATAGTACCTTGTTTACATTCGTGGATTTGTTTCCGCAGTGTGTAGAGTCGAGAGGCGTTCTGTCTTTTGGAGTATAATTTCTGAACGGCATCCCAAAGATCTCGAGCTGTGGCAGCATACAGTAAGGGTTTTCCAATTTGAGGTTCCATACTGTGAATTAAAAGTGACCGGAGTAGGGAATCCTCTCCTTTCCAAATGCGCTCTTGCGGGTCTCCTGGTTTGGGTTTCGGTATGTCGCCAGTTAAATACCCGAATTTGTGACACCCTTCAAGAATCATTTTTACCGACTGAGACCAGGAGAAGTAATTTTGGCCATTTAATTTTTCACCAATAGTCAGCCCAGTGGAATTACTTATTGGACCAGACAAATAAGGTGCCGGTGTAATGGTTGGGATTGTAGTTACCGAATGCACTGGATACAACGGTAAATCTGACGGGATACTTGAATTTACTGTACTTTGACCCATATGGGTAGAAGCACTCAGTGTGGCCCCAAGAGCGGCGATTTGTTGCTGAAAATTTGCTTGAAGATCGGCGAGTTGTTGCTGAAGAGAAAGTGTTGAAGAGAAACCACTAGATCCAGCAACAGCGGTCGGAGCCGAGAAGAAATCACCAAATTTGGTGGTAGCCGCAGTGGTCGGAGGAATAACGGCGTCGGCAGCAGTGGTCTGAGGGTGATCGACTCTCGGCTGCCCATGAAACCCAGAAGAACTTCCTACCTCCACAAACGGTGGTTGTGTAGCAGCGCCGGACAGAGGGAGGTGCCGATCGGGGTTAGATGCAGAACTTACCTCCACGAAGTGCGGCTGTGCAACGAAGACGAACGACGGGAAACGCAGATCGGGATGGCCGGCGACTTGTTGGTAGATCTGAGTAGCAGATCTGTAGTTCTCAGTCGGCTGCGGATGGATTCGAGGAGGCGCGGCGCTAGGGTTTTCCCATTGCGGCAGTAGACTCTGAACAAAGGAGGCGGCGGCGGCGTATGGGTTGAGTGACCGGAGATACTGGTGGATAGCGGCTTAGATGGCGGACTCTGTGGTGGCGGCAGCGGCGGCGGACTCTGTGGCAACGGTGGCGGCGAATCTTGCCTAGGGTTATTTTCGTTAGTGACGGCTAGGGTTTCTAGGGTTTCCTCACCACGCTCTGATACCATATTGAAAGAGAGAAGGAAAATAACACAAAGGTGTACGTGGAAAACCCTAGAACAGGGAGAAAAAACCACGATTGAACTTTCTCTTTTTTATTTATTTTTGATACAATCAAAGAATTACAATAGGGAAGAATAAATAGAGATAAAAAACTTAAACAAGGAAAAGATATTGAAAACGTATAAAGGAAAGAACTAAATTCTAAAATATCTCCCAAATATTTCCCTTTTTCAACAGATATAATATTTTCATATGTAAATTTCAGCCGTTCGAGATTTTAGAACCACTTTTCTGTTTGTGGATGGGGAGGAGGGAGGGGCTGATGTGAGTGCTGAATATAATATTTTCATATGTAAATTTCAGCCGTTTGAGATTTTAGAACCACTTTTCTGTTTGTGGATGGGGAGGAGGGAGGGGCTGATGTGAGTGCTGAAGGTGAAACAGAGTAGAAAGTAAGGACTAAGGAGATGGGGTCAGAGGAAGAGGTGGGAGTAGGTGTGGTAGAGTGGACTACAGGGACAGTAAAAGGGAAGACATTTTCATGAAAAAGGACATGGCGGGAGACAATAGATTTCTTGGTTAGTGGGTTGTAACAAATATAACCTTCAAGGTCTAGAGTGTAACCAAGCAAAATGAGTTGAGAAGTTTGCATAACTTGGTATCTCCATGTATGGTCCCGAAGGTGTTTTTGGATGGGTCAAGATACTATTACATTGCAGTTTAGAAATGATTAGTATATCAAACTCTGTCGCCTCTTATGGAAGTTTCTCATATTTTATACTTGCATAGACAACTAACATGAAAAAAACAGAACGATGTTAAGAATTTTAAGAAGATATTCGTGGATTAGGAACCTCAGCATGTTTTGCAATGTGAGAACAAATGTCAAATGAATAAGAAACTGAGAATTGTATTTAGATAGAAAGGCATATGCAAAAGATGGGAGATGAGATATACCCAAAAAGCCTCGGGTTACAAAAAGAGTTTCCAATTGGCGTTAAATTAATATGCAAAAAATCACCAATTACAAAATTCTTTATAACGGATGCTCCAAGAGGAAGAAATTTCTGTCATGTATTGGATTTGCTTTCTTCATTTCTCTTCTGACCGAAATTTGTTGCCTCTTTAGATAACACATGTTAGTTATCCAGTTAGAAGAAGAAGATAACACATGTTAGTAATGTTCATTTATTGCAGATTATGCAAGCAAAGTCGTGCTCTGATCTTTATAAAGTGGTTGGTGAGGATTTTTGGTTGGCTACCTGGTGCAACAGTACTGCTTTCGAGGGGTAATCTACCTGCAAATAATTTCCTTGAACTCTTTAAATGTCTTCTAATGCCTATTTTCTGTCATTTCATTCTTGTTTCAGGAAGCAACTAGAAGGGACAAGGATTACACTAGTCAAGATGTAAGTTAGTCACAGCTTCACTGCTTTATTTGCAATTTTTATGATTTATGTTATCTTATTCTGACCTTTTCTCTCTCCAATATTATCATTTCAGGGGTGAGCGTGGATTTGATTTTGCAATCAGAACTCCATGTACACCTTCCAGATGGGAAGAATTTGATACTGAAATGACGATGGCATGGGAAGTATGTTACTTGTAGACCTCTTGTATGAACCTGTTGCCTTACCTGATGATATGATCTAAACTGACTGCAGAGAGATTCTGAACTTTTTAGGATGGAAGAAAATATTGCAAAATGGGTATAATTCTTGGTAATTTTAGATTGTGGGAGACGTGTGAGTGAATTTCTTTTGCTTTGGGCTACCTTAAATCAATTGTCAAATATCCTTGAAGCTTCTTTACGGCAATTAGATTGAATCAATGCTGTCATTTCCATCTTTCTACCAACTTTCGATTTGGGGTTGCTGTGCTGATGCCAGAGCTAGCCTCTCCATTACCCATAATCCCCTAGGAACACTATTAGCATTCTGTTCCTCTAGTTTGGTTTTTCGACAGTGTTTCCTCGCTGAACCTATATCCGATGGCTTTCTATATCATTTATAGCATCAAATGAATTTCCCTTCAACCAAGTCCTGTAAACTGATTATTGTAGCCATGGTTCTGTTTGTGCATATCATCCAGAGCAACCTACAGACAAGCCACATTTTGTAGGGCTAGACAGGTTTGTCCTGTGAGATTAGTTGAGGTGTGCACAAATTGACCCAAATATTTACTGATTTTTTTTAAGCCACATTTTGAGTTGGATGTTCCGTGACACTCTTCCATTTCCTTATCTATTCCTTCCTCTTGCTTCCATTTCCTTTCAAGCCACCTCCTTCCTATGCTGTGCTGTGTTGGTAGAATTCGATTACCCTAAAGAAATATAGAACAGAAGAATTTAATTTGCCTGTCTCCCACACTCCAAGTGTTTATGCAGCCATTTGTAGCTCCAACAAAAGATTGTCTACATTCAGTGTTTCTGAAATTCCCTATAATTATAGGTTCACACTCTTCTACCAGACTCGCTGACCACCTTTTTACTGTGTGTTTCAGACGTTTGACATTTCACCTTCCTTTTTTATGCAACCATGAAAACATAGCCTAGGATTTTCCATGGAATTTAGCACCCTAGACATATGGATATAACTTTACTTGCATTAATTACATTTGTGGAAAACAAGGAGAAGAAAATGTTTCTCCATATATGTAAGTTTGGTTTTTGGTGCTTGGTAACCTTCTGAATTTTCATGATCTTCAACAATTAGGATACCCTTTCGATGAAACATCATCCAAATTCTACCTTCCAGGGTCTCATGTCATGTTTTTAACTTGTCAGTCCCCTTATATTCGCAAATTGATTATAAGAGAAGGATGCAACTATATAATATTATCTATAACTGTTTAGGATCCCACTTTAGAAAAATCAAGAGACCTCACAATCTTTATAGAATAGATAAGTTTCTCCTCTCATTGCCAATTGGTTTGAGATGGAACTCCATGTTATCTAATATGATATTAGAGCCTATACAACTCAGACGGGTATTTGGTCCAATAAAAGAAAAAAATTGGGATCCGATTAAAAATGGTGAACCCAAAAGAGGTACCATCTTGAGGGGATGTTGAGGATCCCACATTAGAAAAATCAAGGAAACCTTGTACTCTTTATAAGATTGATGGGTTACTTATCTTATTGTCAATTGGTTTTGTGATGAAACGTCATGTTATCTAATAATAACAATGGGTATAAGCCAAGGAATGACTCCGGAGCTTCCTTACCTCTCCCAAAATACCAAAGGACACTGACCAACTAGACATCCTCTCTCATCAACTCTATCAAGCTAATACTATTTTACTCTTCACGGCGTTCCCCATTTGCCTATGTCATTACATTATTTACTAGTAGGGTCCACATGCTAACTAACAATCTAAGGTCCCGCTTCTTTGACCTGTTTTTGCAATATATAAGTGATCGGTGTATTAGAAAAGAGAATATGCTTTTTGTTAAATCACCGAAAAACAATTATTATGTACAAATCTATGTTTCTTCCTTCAAGTAGATAATCAGAATTTTTATGTTCTTACATGCAATGACTTCAATGGCACAAGTACATGACATTTATTGGTGAACAACATGGTTGCTTCACTTCCCACTCTGGCATCACATTTAACCACATAATTCTCGATTAAAACATTGTGATTCGTGAGGGAATACTTTACATATCAGAGGATTGGAATCGATTCGATTATCTAATATGGGCCCCCAATTTCTTAACTCTGATTTTGATCTAGCTAGACTAGTGTAAACACTGCATGGTCAAAGCCAATATATTGTTTATTTATTTATTTTCAATAATGAATTTAAGTTTACAATTCTCATGACTTGATTTTTCAGAGGATATGCAATGCTTATTGCGGAGAAAACTATGGATCTATGGATTTTAGTACTCTAGAAACTGTGAGGGATGCAATTCTAAGGATGATCTATTACTGGTATAATATTTCTGCAGTTGTGGTACTAGTTCGATTGTCGATTCAGAAGGGTTCTAAAAATTCAACTGCATTTTAGGTACAATTTTATGCCACTATCAAGGGGCTCTGCGGCTGTTGGATGTGTTGTTTTGCTTGGATTGCTTCTTGCAGCTAACATGGAGTTCTGTGGGAACATTCCGCGAGGACTGCAAGTGGATTGGGAAGCCATGTTGAATTTCGATCCAAATTCTTTTGTTGAATCCGTGAAGAGTTGGTTGTATCCATCTCTCAAGATGACAACATCGTGGAAAGAATATCCAGATGTGGCATCAACTCTTAAAACAACGGGGTCAGTTGTTGCTGCTTTGAGCTCTTATGATGATTGAGCTCCTCAAGCTTTATTTATGGTGAGTTGTCCGTTGTGTTCTTTCAATTTCTTCTCCATGAAAAAGCTTATTTTTCTTTTATCTAAAAACAATTTTTTACCGTTAGCTCTCCGTATTTTCCAATGGTAGTTTATTTTATGTAAAACATTTACTCGCAATGGACTTGACGGTAGTTCCCACTGGGTGCCACATGTACAACAACAACAGTGGTACAACGATTTAGTTATGAATCCACACACCGTTTTGTTTTGTTTTCTTTTTTTCCTTTCCTCCGTTCTTGTGTTTTTCCTTCCATTCCTTTTTTAGTTTTCTCGAGATGGAACTATAGTGCATACAATAGACGTTCTTATATCTGCCCCTTTTGTTTGTCTTCTGTAAGCATGCCTTTGATATGTTTATTTGAAATGTTTCAAATATGAAGAATTGCAACCTTCTTCTAATTGCACCTCTTCTGACCAGTACTCCAAATTGTAAGATTTCTGACCAGATTTGACCCCCGTGCAGGAACACTGATGTGATTTTGTAATTCAGACTCGTTTCTTTTGAATTTTTAATCAACCGGCGTCAATCAAGTAGACGTATGGCTCGGCATCTGTAGCTAGAAACTGAAAGCACATACACACAAATTTGGTCGTTAACCCCTACAGGAGTATAACATTCTAGACTCTCTCTCTCCCCCTCCTGTCTCTTTCTGAGTTTCTCCTCATTTTACTGTGTAAAATTAAATTCACTTATAGTTACAGTACAGTTAACTCTTGATAATAAAATTTGCAGCTGTACCTGAATTCATGTATAAATTCTGTTTAGATCTTCATAATTCTGGCATCTGTTTTGTGTCTATTGCTGGATATTAGCAAACTCTTCGCAGTTTGTTTCCATTCTATTTTTAAAATTATTATTTCATAAATTGTTGAAATCTTGGTTTTCGGGAATATATAATTGTGAGTTTATAGGGATTATAAGACTTTTAACGAACCCTTTCGATAAATTAAGAATGTATTCTTTTTCTCATTTGATTGTTTAAGTATATTTTCGCAATTGAAAACAACTTATTAGGTTATAAAATTGTTATGGTAATTTCACAGATCTACGATACTCTTATTGCATATCTTAGAGAATAATACATAGTTTATATTACATCGGCACGGTACTTAAAGTATAATTCTACCTCATTGTTTAAGAATTTGATTCAATTTCAAATGGGACCTTACCATGTACTAAAATTCTCTCTTGGTTTTGATCGAGTTTTCATGTTTGCAAGCATATCATACCAGGGATTGGTTTGACCTTTTTGCTTTTCAATACTCAAATTTTTAACTTCAGTTGATGGGCAATTTTGTGAGCCTTCACCCACCATATAGAAATTTAGATGACCATTTTACCTTATCTCAAATGGAAGAACTCAAATTTTGTTTATAAAAGAGATGATAGTATCTTTGAAATTGCACAGTAATGTGATATCAATGATATCTTGATATCATAAATTTTGATACGAAAATATGCAGACGACGCTTTGATGAGATTTGAAAAGAGATGTTCATAAACGGGTGAGAAGGAGAGGGGCTATCCTTCATTTTATTTTATTTTATTTTACTCTTTTTTTTTCTTTTTTTTTCTTTTTTTTTTTTTTTTAATGTTCAAACATAATGGACAAGACCCTTCAGATCTGCAAATGGGATAGTCCATACTCTTTTTTTCCTTTTTTTTTATATTTACACTAAAAAACAGAAAAATGAACAACTAACCACCTATGTTGTAATATCATATTTTCTATAATTGGAGTTGGCTAAAAAGTCTATAACCCCTTGAGTCCATATTTTTGTCAACTAGGCGATGCTGGAATTCACTGATTAGATTATTTATGGTAATTTTATATTGGTTTTGTTGGATATGCCTTACCTAAATAGCTTGCGTTTTGATGTGAAAATAAAGTAGATGTGTTAGGTAGGATTTGAAATTTGATTATGGTGTCGAAAGATTTTTGTAAGTTTCGTCTTCATTCAGGGTCTCTCCCATTTGCATAATAAAATAAGATTATTGCAACTTTAACCAACATGCATTTTACAACCTTACACAAGTGTTACGCCCCAATTGTCCCAATTTCAACATCATTACAGTTTTTTCTATATTAAAAAAAAAATAGAATTAAGGAAAATCACTACCACTATTGAAAATGTAAGTATAGTTGATAAATTGATTTTATACATTTTTATCTTTTACAAAACCTTATGATGAACCAGAGGCTATTCTTTTTCTTCAAACTTGAGAGCAACTCAACCGATTATTAGGAGGTTAATGTGAACAATAACTCAACTGGTAATTAAGAGTCCTCAACAATTGACGAAAGACTTATTTTCGGTAACTTGAATGTATCTAAACTAGATACTGGAGGAAAGGGAAGAATTAAATTATGTACTTGGTGATATAAAATCATGACAATGAGTTAGTTGTTCTATGTAAACGTATGACTTGTATTGCATACAATTCAGATTATGTTTTTGTTTTTGTTGTTAGATTCAATTATCTAAACATTTGGAAATTTCAAAAAAACATATTTATTTTTTCCTTTTATCTATATTCTAAATTTTAAAATGCATGGTTACACTTTTTTTTTTTTTTTTTTTTTTTTTTTTTTTATAACTATACAATTTCACTTGTCTTTGTTACAATTAGAACATGTATAACATATTATACTGTATAATAATACTTATAAAAATATTATAACACAAAGTGCAGTCATAAATTACTAGTAATAGATGAAATTCAACCAAATATTTTGTTTGTAAGTATACCTATTTTTATGGACTATTTTCAAATATAGTAAAATGAGCTAAATTTTTTACAAATATAGAAAAATTTTACTGTTGAACGATAGACCGCAATAGACTTTTATTGCTTAAACAATAAACTGTTATTGTTCAACCGATAAAAGTCTATCGCGGTCTATCGTTCAACAGTAAAATTTTTATATATTTGTAAATAGTTTGATATATATATATATATATATATATATATATATATTTTAACAATTTTCCTATTTTTATTGTTGCCAAAATGAATATAATTCAATAGTAATTAATAGATATTTCCTTCCATGAGGTTGTAAATTCGAATCCGTGATACTCTACATAGTTACATGTTACAGTAGAAGCAAGAGTGACAAAAAAGAAAAAAAAAAACTATTTTTGTTGTATATAAATATACTATCAACACATTTTGAACAATTTTTTACAATGGATCCCATCTTAAATATAACAGCGAACACATTTAAAAATATTAAAAATAGAATATACATGACTGTTTTTTTCTTAGGGTCAGCCTCTTTTAAGTTCTTTGTTCTGGCCTTTTAGCCTCACAAATAAATTTCTTTTTTTCTTTTTTTATAAAAAACTAACAAATGTCAATTTTTAATCAAAATGTAGTAAATTAACTCAAGCTTTTGCTATGTGTGTGTGTGTGTGTATATATATATATATACACACGCGGGACCACATTGTTGAGTATCTGAATTTGGCATGGGATTGGGAATAGATCTATCACTCAAATTTTTATTCCTTTTCTTCTCATCCACAGTAAAATTTCCTTCGACTGAGAGAGGAATCCAAAACATTAAAAATGTGGAAACCAACAAGAATGTAAAATCAAAATTACCCAAAACCAGATTAATTACATGGATTTGAAAGCATCAAAAGATCATCACATCCTCTCTTCAATTTGCCCTCCATTAATTAATATGTACCATTACCAACTCCTAAGAATTATTACATTCTCCACATTAATCAAACACATTGTTCAGTGGCCATTCTTCTTCTCCTTCATCTTTCTCATCAACAACCTCCCATCTTCACATTCCGCCATTGGCGATTCTCGAACAAGCTCTTGACCTCTGCTTAATGTTCTTAATTTCACTGAACCAAATACCCACGTCGCATTCATCTGCTTGTTGATCATCCGAGCCGCATAATAAGGAATCTTGTGTTTCAACTTAATTCTGCAGCTAACAAAAGCCAAACAGTCCATTAAACTTTCTTTACTCAATCCCATCATATCGTAAGCCTGTGATCTTCTCCATAGGCTTCTCACGTGAGGACTCCCCTGTTTCGACAAGCACAGAGCTCGAGTCGTGTCACTAATGGCGGCTTCTGGGTCTCTCAGCAGCAGAAAACATTGAGCTCTGTTGCTATGAAGTACTAATCTCTGTTTTCTCGTTTTGGGTAAGCTTATATTCAAAGCTTCTGTGTATTTCATTGCAGCTTTTTCAATCTCTCCATTCCTAAATTTGTGATTCCCCTGTTTTTTGAGAATACCCATTAAGAGTTTCCTCTTTTTCACCTCTTTCTCTGACATCAATTTCTCTTTCCTTTTCTTCTCAACTTTCAAATCCCAAATTTCCCTTAATGCTCTCTCCACTCTTTCACTGTGCAGCTTTTCATTTCCGTATTTGATTTTGTGATAATCTTGCAACAATGTTCGTGTTAAAGCGTCTCCTAATTTTAGCCTCTTTTGGTTACTGCCAGTTTCAAGCTCTACCAAATCAACAAGAGAAAAAACAGAGGTTTCGAGAACTCTGTATCTTGTTTCTGGGTCTTTGATCAGACTCAAAAGGCATTCAATTGCCATAATCTGCCATTCATCTGAGGATCTTGCAAGAACACATAGAGATTTCAAGACTTCTTCCAAATCCGCAACAGTTTTTCTTCCAGTCTCTGTTTTACAGAGAGTCCTCATAAGTCCAATTCCACCAGGGGCTTCTGGGTTTATCAATCCACCCCAAATTCCACACAAATTCTTCAAGAAATTCGTTTTACAAATTAAATTTAGATGCCTCTCTTTGCGAGCGAAACAATTTATAAGATAGAGAGACCAACACTGCGTTTGAATGGCCCATTCCTCGGCTTTTCTGTTCTCAATTTCAACCCCTCCAAGGCCCCTCGTGAGCAAATTTCGTTGATATTTCATTCTCCGTTTGAGGCAGAGGAATTGAGTGTAAACATTCTCGACAAATGTTGAAGCAATTTCCATTGCCAATTCCACGGTCTCACCTCCAATTTTAGCAACTGATTCAAATGTCCTTTCATGGCTTGCCAAATGGCCAAGAGCTCGAATTGCCACTCTCTGCTCGACCCAGCTGATTTTTCCTCTCAAAAGCTCCATCAATGGCGGAATCACCCCAGATTCAACAGCAATTTCTGCAAATTGAGCTCTGTTCATGGTGTAAGAACCAATAATATGGGCAGCATAATAAGGAATGTAAATGTTCTGGTCTCTAAACAGCCATTCCCTGTCTCTAATTCCTCTCCAAATAAGCTTCGCCATACACTCAAAAATCCCAAGCTCCGGAAATTCTGGGTTATCGGGTCGGGTCACGGCGATGTTCCATAGTCCACTCAGTGCAAGAACGGACTCTGGATCATCTCTCAATGGCATTTCTTTGAAGCATTCAGTGATTTTGAAGGTTCTGAGAAATGGGTCTGGTTCGTTCATGGTGCAGAAGAAACAGAAAGGAAAGGCGCAATTAAGCGATTTTGTGGGATGATCTTTCTTAGCCTTTTCCACCATTTTCTTGTGGCGAAGGGCTTTCATGGCCGAAGAGACGAAGGATTGAAGAAGCTTTGGTTTGAAAAAGAAACTGAAAATGGTATGGTTTTAAAGAGAGAAACAGAGAGAGGGGGGAGTGATCCTTTGTTTGTTAATCCCTGAGAAATCGAGAAATAAGCTTTAATGATAATATTTTAAAAAAGTTGGAACGTTCTTGCTTTTTGTCAGCCCAAACTCCCCAACTTAAGATTTTGCGTCGTCTTTTAAGAATAATTCATTCAATATTTTGGTCTAAATCTACTGTTCATTCAATTTCGTCTTATCTTTGTTTTAACATTTTCATTAAGATATTTCAATGGTTAAACATTCAAATTTAAGTTTTGGGTCTAAACCCTAAGTAGTAACTACTAAAATTAACTTTACGAAAAATCAATTCAAGAGAACTAGTTCAAATGTCAAACACATAAAAGAGAATTTAAGACAGAAGATTAAAAAAGTAAATTATAATTAGAGGGGTCTAAAGTAGGAGGGCTAACACAAAATCAAAATATCAAAAATTAACCCACACCAAACTGATCCATTAGTTTTGTTTGGTTTTTTAGTATATAATTGGACATCATTGTATTTGAAGAAAACAAAAAAACTATTGATTTAGATATATACCTTATTATTCAAAACCAAACCAAATTGTTAAGGCTATATATATATATACCTTTAAAAATAAACTCAAACGGATCTTTAGTATCTTAATTATTACAGTACATGTATATTTGTTGTATAGAAAAATGATCAATTATTATGGTGCATGCATATTTTTTTATTTAGAAAAAAACTAATAAAAGAAACAAAAATGTCCAATTTCAATTTATAAAAAAAATAAAATAAAAGTGGAAATAAAAATAAAAATTTGGAAGAGAAAAAAAAGACCCAAAATCAAGAACCAATCCAACAATAAACTAAACCGAATAAAAACGATCTATTAGTGTTGTCCTTTATTGGACATAGGTTTGGTTCATTTATTTATTGAACCGATTAGTCCGATTTGATTCTTGGTTGACCCCAAAATAGATGAGAAAATTGAACTGACCTTCACCCATACCTATAGGTCTAGCTATATATGTTTGGAAGCTGGTATTATACTTCTGGGAAGAATGAGTCGCTTAATAGCAATGACTTAAGCTGCTAGCTTTACAATGATCATCAAAAGGTTTAACTTATCCATGTTTTGGAAGTTGTTGTGATTCTCAAAAGTTATTTTTTATAACTGATATTGTTAGATGATTTTAAATTAAATTTGTCCTCACCTGTCAGCTTAAACTTTTAGATCAATCAACGATTTAACAAATAATTTTAACTCTCTTAATACTCTTTTTTGTTCTCTTTTTTAATTTGTGGGGCGTTGATTGTGCCCATCTTTTGTTTAGTTCAATGAAATATTTTCTTTAAAAAAAATCACTACCACCTACATTAATTCTTTCTCTTTATATTTATACGTTGTGTGTATATATTTAAAAGCCTATATTGTACTTTAAAAGCTGTACTAAGAACTTTTTCAGTGAGTTCAAACTTGAAACTAATTTAATTCTAATAGCCTCATTTCCCACATGGTTAGGTTAGCAGTAGCACAGCCAATAGATTAAAACAGAAACAAATTCTTAAAGATGGCTTTTACATGGTTCAATGTACCCAACCATGCAAATCTGCAGAAACTAGAGAGAAACATGCAATCATGATCAACAAAAAAACAAAGAAAAAAAGGGGAGAAAAATAATGTATATGATTCAACTTGGTTTTTTTGTATGATTTTATAGACTATAGGCAATGTAAAAAGTAGGAAATAATCAATTAAGAACTGGAAGAAATGGGAGAGTTGTGATGATGAATCCCATCTTCTACATTACTACAACCAATGAAGTGAAATTAAAAAAGAGTTTGATATAACTTTTTTGAAAGATGAAAGACACTTGAGCAAATAGTATATAGTCCAAAGGTTAAACAAATACTACTTTGATTTAAGTATTGTGTGATTCGTTGTATTTTAGTTCATACACTTTTAATTTTAATTGAGTTTAATCAATGCATTTTTATTAAATTTAGAATTATCATTAATTTTTTAAATATATATGCTATAATTTTAAAAATATATTTACATCGTGTAATAAAAATCAATTATTATTAAGAAAAATTATTTTAAATATTTATAAATAATAGAAAAATATTACAATTTAATTGTGATAGACTATGATAGACTACTATTTGTATTTATCTGTCAGATAGACACAAATAGTAGTCTATCGCAGTTTGTCATAGATAGACAGTGAAATTTTGCTATATTTATATTTATTTTGGTTCATTTTTCTATATTTGAAAACAACTTTAATATTGATTGATAAAAATTAATTAAAAATTAAAAATGATAACTAACTTTAAATTTATTAAAAATATAAAGACAGAATAATACGAGATGAACTCCATATGTAAAGAATAAGGCAAAGATATCCTCTATTAACAAAATGGAATTAAATCAATGGGCTCGAGAAGTAAAAGTGAAAGTAGATGAAAAAGTCAAACTGAGATTTAACGCAGTGAAAAAGCAAAGAAATAATCCGTAATATATATCACTAATCGGGCTGAGTCTCAAGAAAATGCGGCTGCATGCACCCCCTAACTCTAAGTATATTCATAAAAGTAATTTTTAAAAAACAAATACCTATATTGATGTGAATAGAGATGTTCCTTCTCCCTACGAAAACAAGTTCTACAGAACCCATTTCGAATGGAGTAGGGATTTCCCGTTTAAACGGAGAATGGAAGAGAGAGTGGGGAAGAAAATTTTCCTAGGAGGTAAATGGGGATGGGAATGGGAAATGTATTCCCCATCCGGACCCCCACCCTATTAGCCTCGTTTATTTAATTATTATAATAATTAAATGTTTTGTTATTATTATTAATAAGTATTTATATCTAAATTTCAATATATTGTTAAATGGTTAAGATATTGAATACCTTTGAGTTTAACCTTTAAATATAGATTATATATAGGAATAGTTTGTGGTAATTAATGTCGTGTTAAAATTTTTTGAGTAATTTTTCTTTAAATTCAAATCGTCCATGTGTAACTAATTATATTAAAAGACTTAGTAAGAAATTTAATTATTAAAATAAAATTTGTCAATGGTAGTTATATTAAGTTAATCGGTTTTTCTAAAAAATAAAAATAAGACAAAAAAATAAAAAATTAAATGTAGAAAATTCTCCGCTGGAAACCTGTTCCCCCCAGGAATTTTGCAAGGATGGAAAATGAAATGGAAATGGGAGATGGAGAGTGGGGAACAAAGGAAGCCATCTCTGGTCCCGCCTTCATAAACATCTCTATTCACGAAAGTACTTAGTAACCATGATATTAAATTTTTGGACATATCCATATTTTCATCCATGTATTTCATATTTACTAGACATTTTCATTATATCATAAAAAGATACATAAATTGTCTATTTATCAATTTATTATTATTTTTTAATTTATTGTTTTTATAATTTTTCTAAAAATATTAGAAGACATCAATGTTTTCCATAAGATTTCTATTAAATTGAGATATCACCATTTTAGTCCACATCTATATTTTAAATTTTGGTAGTAAAATCATAGGCGCTTGATTATAATTGTAAATTAAAGTGTTAAAAATGGTCTATTTTTTCAAAAATTGTAACATTTTAGTTCTTGTAAAAGAGTAGGGTATGAAACTAGTAGGGTTGTCTTTAATCGGATATAAGTGATCTTGCAGATTATTCTATAGCATTTACTCAAGTCTCAATTATGTTTTTTGAGTTATGTTATTCAATTGTTTAAGATAAATTCCGTGTTTGAGAACTCTACTCCAAATAGTTCAACATTCTCTTTATTCTTTGAAGGCGATTGGGACAAAGAATGAAGTTGTCAAGTCAATAAAATTATTTAATCATAGAACTAATGTTCATTTAAAAAGAAAAAAAAAGTTTAATTGACACGTGCCATATGTCTGGTTGGATGAGTGAGATGTAGTCGGACAACAAATGCATTTTACTCCTATTTTTTTAATATAGTTGAGCTATACTTGCTTTAATTGTTACATTTTCCTCCATAAAAAAGTTTTATTTTATCCTTATTTTCTAATAAATGCCTCTTATACTCTTCTCTTTTAATTATTTGTATCTTTTCCCTTTTTTAGATTTTTTTCAACAAACTCTCTTAAGAAAGGTATGGCATGAGTGGAGGAGGACAGAAGGAAAAAGAAAGTTACGTATAAATTGCATCAAAAGTAACACCCATTTCAATTTAAAATTTATTTGTACCTTTTAATTCTTTTTTTAATTCATCTTTTTAACCTTTCTTTTTTAATTTTTTACTTCTCTAAAAAATGCAATTATGAAAACAAAAATTTGTATCTATATTTTCCTTAGAATAATTAATTAAATTTTAACTTGATTTTATTTTTTTTCTTTTAATTTTTTTCAATTTTGGATATTTCTGGCAAACATAATAATAAAAACAAAATTTTGTATTTTTTTCCTAGTTGTAGTAATTAATTTTGAACTGATGTATACTATTTCATAGAGATTTTAACACGTCATTTTATAGAATAAATAAAATAAAATAATTTTATTTTTCTTAGGCCCAAATTTTGTTTCAAAATGTAAAGAGATGGTTTACCTTACAAGGAAAATTAAAATTTTTCAAAAAAAAATTGGAAATTAAAGGTTCTCTTTATTTATAAAGGAAACACTGAATTTTGTTAAAAAGAGTTTTAAAAATCCAAAACTTATTTTTTTGGTTGATAAAGATGTAGCATTGTTTTTTCCTAATTTAGAATTACATCATATATACTTTGGCCTTATTCATCCATATATTTTCATAGTTTTTTTTCTATCTTTCTATACTAATAATTTTCATGTCAAGTATTTAAATTTAAACTTAATTATAAGTATATTTATTCAAAAATCTTATTTTTCCATATAAAGTATATGTTTCAAAGTTTTCTAAACATCAAACACATTTCATTTACATTTAAGATTAACTTAAAACAAAAAAGGCATAGTTTTAGATATCTATTTAATTAAATTCATACTAAACATTTACTACATAAACTCAATAAAAAAACAAAAAACAAAACAAATTCAATGAAAAGTAAGTCATAAACATATTAGGTGTGACATGTGTTCCAACCATTATAAATAAAAGGACATGATTTGAATATTCTTTCCAAATTTATTATTTCATTCAGCTTTCGAAATGGGACAAAATTATGCCTTTTGTCATGCCCATCGTCATTTCAAAGACAGAAGTTTGAGATGAAATGATCCAGCCCAGTTAAGGCCCAAATGCAATTAAAGCCCATAAGTGCACTGGATGATAATTATGCAATAAAAACTCCATTAGTTTTACTTCATTAATGAATAAACTGGTACTCTTATTTCAATTTTAGAGGTAAAAAATTATTTGAAATGATCTATAAGTTCTTCGACCGTCGACTAATAGTAAGATGATTTAGCAATTGATTTTCTTTTTTAAACTCAAACTTCATTATCGGAACTCCTCTCCAACAACCATTATGTTCTGCATCACTAAATTTACATCAATTATATATGAGAGTTCCAAATATGGACGAATCAGGAATGAGCAACCTCCTCCTAACTTCTTCATGCTCCAAATATGAAGCAGAATAGAAACATTAAAAGTTGTTCTAGATTTGTTTCTAAGCGTATCTACTAAAATTGATCCTTTTGAAATTTCATTTTTTTATAAAGTAGTTTGAAATTTGTTCGTTTTTTTTTTCCTTTTTTTTTCTTTTTTTTTTTTTTGTTTACCAAGTTTAAATTTTGTAATATTATTATACAATATCAATTTTTGAAGAAATAATTTTTTATATTTTTTTTAACAAAATGTCGTTGTACTTTTTTAAATAAATTTCAATTTTTTTTTTTAATTAAAGCAATATTTTTAATGTTATATCAGAAAAGTACTGGAGGCACATGGCTGAGTAAAAATGTTACCTTGGTTAGTGTTCCAAATAACATATTAAGTAGTTTTTTTAAAAATAATAATAATTAAAAAAAAAAAGCCCTAAGTCCTCACCTACCTACCAACAAAATAAACAATAAATCAAAATAATTAATTTGACCAAATATTAAAAACTGAAAATATGATAATACTAATAAGAATATTTTAAAGTTCAACCACCATAAAATAGAGATAGAAAATTGAACCACCAGTCTTTAAAATGATAGTTGATTTTTGCATTTACTAAACTATACTCGAATTGATTAAAATGATATTTAAATGAGACTTTTTGTTTATGTTCTTATCTTAACTACTTATTATTTTTATTTTTATTATTATTTTTTTAAAATAAAGGAGTACGGAACAAAAGGAAAAAATCTGCAAAGAACATGGTGTTACGTGATTAAAAATTACTATTGTTAGTCGGTCAACTAGTATTATTACTTTTACCATTTGATATAAATTTTAAATAAAACAAAATATAAGTGAAAAAACACGAAAAAGTACTTAAAAAAAACTAATTCTATTTCATTAAATTAAATTGATATGATAGTTATCCAATTCTGTCCAATAAATATTAAAAAGTATTAAGTCATATCAATTAGAGTAAGGATGAAGTATTCGATTTGGCGAGTAAAGTGTACAAGGTTATTTACACAATCATCATTTTTAAGTTAAGAATTACATAAACACATAAAAGTAGAGCCAAATATATTTTAATTAGTTCGAAGTATTATTAGCTCCACCTTCAATAGTATGATTCAATAATTCCCAAACAATTATTAATTTTACCATTCAATTATATAAATATATATTATAAGTAGGATGTAATAATTAGTGACAATTATTGAGTGCTTTTTGTTAGGTGTTTATTGCGAAATAACAATACTATAGGTAGAAATGGACAAAAAAATAATAATAATAAGAAAGAAAAAAGAAAAAAAGCAACATCAAAAGATGCGAAAAAAAAAAGAAACATGATGGAAAAAAAAAAAAAAAAAAAAGAAAAAAAAAAAAAAAAAAGAAAAAACAAAAAAAACAAAAAAAAAAAGAAACATGAAGGAAAAAAAAAAAAAAAAAGAAGAAGAAGAATCACTTGATGCAAAAGAAAAACCAAGATACATTATTTTGCTTTTAGAATAATTTTACTTGAAATAAAAATGACAGCTTTATTTTTCTCTCTCTCTCTCTCTCTCTGTGGAACAAGCAAAGAAGATGAATTGAACAAGATTTCAGTTATTAATAAATGAATATTTAGTTAATACAAAAATATAAAATGAAGAAAAGGTATTTAAAAAAGAGACTTGAAAAAGGGTCCAAACAAGTAGTATAGGCCGAGAAAGAACATTGCTAACCAACGAGTGTGGCTTTTTGATATCAATATGGATGAAAATTATGTATTTGGAAGCTTTGGTTTGGTACTCGTCTTTAAAATTTGGTTTGGTATCTTTATGAACAATCATAAGAAATTTTAGAGCCCATGTAATTAAGTGAAATTTTAGAGCCCATGTAATTAAGTATACTTTCACTTAATTATTATTCCTTTCTTGATTAAGTAAAGAAAAGAAAGAGAAGAGAGATATTCATTTATAGTTTTGACTTTGAAAGGTTAAATTACTAATTAGGTTCACATTGAGAGGAGAAAGTAAAATTTAGGCCAACAATTTTAAAAAATTATAATTTAATATTAATGGTTTGAGTAAAACTAAAAATGTCCATTTACCATACAAAGACCCATCCCGAACGAAATGGAAAACTTTTATCGCACGAAGAATGGGAATGAGACAAGAAGAATTTTTTCTCCGTTGGCTAAATGAGGACAATCCCCATCCTTGTCGTTGCCCAGTGAATATAACAATATGTATATTATATATATAATACTTTACCAAAACCATAGCTCCAACAATTAGTCAATCATCTCGATTTTTTCATACATTAATACACTTTAAAGATATGTATGTTTTAATATTTAAGACTTTTTTTAGTTGTAAGACTATGAATATTGTAATATTTAAGTTGAAGACTAGCGACTATGCAATATTTTAAATATGTTAATTATATTTTTAGACGTAAAATATTATTGTTTTTATCAAGAAATTTTATAATGTTTTCATTGAATGAAAAAATGTATTGCAAATGACGATTTAAAAGAGAGAAATGTTATTTGGTAAGAATAAATTTTAAAATGGTTAAAATGAAAATTTGGCATAGTTTATTAAAACAACTCAATCATGTTTTTTAGGGCAAGATGTACTCTTGATTCTTGAAATAATTTGAGATCGATACATCTTATAAGTCTTAAAATTGACACTTCAAGTCTAATTGAAAGTTTGGTATAGTTTATTAAAACAACCCAGTCATGTTTTTTTAGGGCAAGATGCACTTTTGATTCTTGAAATATTTTGAGATTGTACATCATATAAGTCTCAAAATAGACACGTTAAGTCTAATTGGTAACTACTTGGTTTTGAGATTGTATATATATATATATTGTTTTTTTACAACTTTCATATTATGGGTTTTCATATTTACTAACTAAATATTTGAATTATTATCCAAATTCTAAACACACGAAGATAAATTTTTAAAAACTATTTTTTTAGTTTTCAAATTTTGACTTGGTTTTTTAAAATACTCTTGAAAACATTAGATCGCATAACAAAGAAATCAATACATAGAAATAATGTCTATAAGCTTAATTTTAAAAAAATAAAGACAAAAAATCAAATGATTATTAAACAGAGTTATTAATTAACCTAACATTATTTCTAATAGTTGCAAATGATTCTAAATGGTTAATATGATTCGACAAATAAAATAAAGTTTTTGGTCTTCCAAATCAAACGTACATTTGACTTGTCTTCCTTTTCGTGTTAAGCAATTCTACCATATTTTCATTTTAATGTAAAAATATATCTAGTAACAAGACCTACAATTTAGTTTGAAAATAAAAATAACTCCATTATTAATTTAAATAATCTTTGTGATTTTTGTAATTTTTTTAATTTAAAAAATGTCTACCAATATCAATTTATGAACATATCAATCGAGATATTTGAAAAATTAAAATCTCCCTTGGCTTAAGAAACTTTTTTATTTAATACAACAATAGGAGATCAAGAAATTCGAAATTTACACTTCTAAGATGAAATAGTTATACCAATCACTATTAAACTAAGTTGGTTTTGGGTTTTAAAAAACATGTTAAAAGACATTACAATTTGTATATTACAACACACAAAAGAATAGAAATATAATTTTGGTCACCTTCGGCTTGTTTAGTTTCTTTTTAGATTGATTTTGGGAAAGTAATTTTGAGTGGGTTATAATTGTTAAGGCACGCCTTTCTAAGGCGGTGGTAGTGGGACAAAAGAAATCCAAACGACTGCTAAGTCTTCTTGGTAAATTTCCCCGCAATAATTGCCGCGACAGTTCACGTGGGCAACTGTTATTGGATTGTCGAAAATTGCAAGGGCCCCACATTCAATCATCCAGCTGTATCCAGTTTCCTTCAACCTATCATAATCTCCGAAAAATCAAATTATTGGATCTTAAAGCGCGTAATTAATCCCTCAATTTAGCTGACGTGTCTTTTTTACACTTTTATTCCAATTCCATTGTCACACCTAAATTTAACGACACTAACTTACTGATCATTAATTCATGTATTATAATTTCAATTTTATATTTTTTACTGTATTCATCAACATGTTGAAGTAAAAAAAAAAAAATTCTACAGTTCTACATATTTGTTGAATGCAAGAGAGAAATCAAACGGAAAAAATCCATGGGCTTTGGACAGTCTGTTTAAATCTCCTATATTTATACCGTTCTTTTGTTTGATTCCGTTCGTGGGCCCTTTTCCCTCTCCCAACGGCTAGTACAGGCCCATTAATAGTGGGCCCCTTTTGTCTTTTTATTTATTTATTTATTTTTAATTAAAAGAAACTCCTTTGGGATGTTATTTACTGGTCTATATATACACTATTATATCTCGGGCTCCGAAACATTCACTTCATCATCTGCTACACACGCTCACACGGTAGAAATGGGGAGACAGTCCGTAATCGCACTCGTTCTCATCTGCGCCGTCGTCGCTGGTGTCGGTGGCCAGTCTCCGGCTGCAGCTCCGACTACTACTCCGGGGGCTACCCCGCCTGCAGCAGCGAAGTATCTAACTCCTGCCGCATCTCCTGTATCACCACCGACAAATTCATCTCCCGCCGCCGCTCCTCAAAAGCCGGCCACTCCAGCACCGGTCTCCACGCCGCCTGCTTCGGCGCCACCAGCAGTCGCTCCAGTAGCCTCTCCACCAGCCAGCACTCCTCCGACTGCTTCAGTTCCTGCTAGCTCTCCACCGGCTGCTTCCGTACCACCTAGCTCTCCACCGGCTGCTACCGTTCCAGCGAGCTCTCCACCTGTTCCAGTCCCGGTGAGTTCTCCACCTGTTCCCGAACCGGTGAGCTCTCCTCCAGTACCAACTCCAACCGAATCTCCTCCGGCTCCCGAAAGTTCTCCTCCTGCTCCAGTCGCATCGCCTCCCGTTGAGGTTCCGGCGCCGGCGCCTAGCAAGAAGAAGTCCAAGAAGCACAAAGCACCAGCTCCTTCTCCGGCGTTGTTTGGTCCACCTGCTCCTCCTTCCGAAGCCCCTGGAGCAAGCGAGGAAGGTCCTTCGCCCAGCCCTTCACTAGAGGACAAGGTAATTTAATTTCGACCTAAATCTCCGACATTACCGTCTTAAAATTTACTTGCATTGTCATTCATCACAAGATCTGCAACATTCCGTCAATGAACCGTCATCATACATATCCATAGCCAAGATCTCACTATAACTTTGATAGCATTGGTCCATGATAGCGCTTTTAGGGTTTTGCCATTCCTGCATTTGCACTGGCTTGATAGAAGAGTGAATGAGCCTAATGCCACGCGCCACCGTCACGCGTGGATCTAGCGCGTTAAAGCCTTGAAGTTGAGATAATTACCATGGTTGAGTCCAAACTATAACCCAAGGTAAAGAAAACGATCAAAACGCGCCAGAAAAAAGGAATCAGAAATGTCAGAATGTCAGATCACACTACGCTCGGGATTATTAAATGACTCTCCAGTTTGCTCAGATCACACTGAGGGAAACACGTTAAAAAATTTAATTGACTTCAGCTTTTCTTTAAATCATGTCATTAATTCTAATATAAATTAATCCAATTCATAATTAAATATTAAAAACTTTCCGTGGATCTGTGATTTGTTTGCAGAGTGGAGCTGAAACATTGAGGAACCTGCAGAAGGTGGCCGGAAGTTTGGCTTTGGGATGGGCTGCCGTCGCCGTCAGCTTCATTTTCTAGAGAGAGAGAGAGATGTGATCGTGCTTCATTTATTTATATTTAATCTCTTTATTTTATTTTTGGTTAAAATTTTCCCCCATTGTACTCCATATCATAAGAGGTGCTTTATTGATTGAATTGATTGATGAAATTTGTTTTACAAAATTGAGCACTGGGGTGTTCTTCGATGAACATTTTGGTTTGGAGTATATGATTTGTTGTAATTCTTTCTGTGGAGGACTTTGGAGTGGGGGAAATTCTTTTTATTACATTTGGATCCTTTTTGTGTTCTGTAATTAAATCTCTTTGATTTCTGTTCTACGGTTGTGTCAATTTACTTTTACATTTCCATTCTTTGATATAATATTATGCTTAATCATTACATTAAGCTTGTAAAATAGCATTAGCCAACCATTTATCAATAATTACAACACTCGAATCTTTCACACTATTGTGTAAAGTGTAACTTAAACCTCCGACCAATTAAAAGAACACTCCAAATCGACATGTGTACACAGATCTAGGGGTAGGTCTGTCAATCAAAAAAAAAAAAAAAAAAGTTTAGCGAAAATCACGTGGTTACTTTTCAATTACAAGCAATATTCTCTGATTGAAGACATTTGTTGAAATATATGAATATAATATGTTGTTTTTGCTTTTAAATCTTTGTAATAGTAGTCCACCGACAGGGAAGAGTGAAGTGAGGCTTTTATTTTGATTGATTTATTTATTATTATTATTTTTGGTCCATGGGGATTTTGAAGGATACGATGTTTGGTGGCGCATCTAAAACATATTATATATTTGGTTTGAAATTACCAAAAATAAAATTCATGTCGGTGGTGGCAGTGGTAGTTACATTATTTGTATTTGTATATATAATTCATAAATAATTTAGAACATGCGTGCGTCTTGTTATCTTTCTTTTATTAAATCGAAGTTATGTGCTCAGCGTCAAAGAATAGCTCCGCATGCTTCACTTGTACTCTTCATAAATTGAAAGTTCAAGTTTGTACTAAAAACATCTCATCTATTAGAATTGCGAATTTAGTTTAACGGAAGAGTTACATTATTACAACAAATTGGCATATGCTTTGTACTCATCGCCGCTTATCTATAGTGTCTACTACGACCGACTACTCCACTGACCATCTCCTCAATTATAGTGTTTCAAATGCAAATTTAAAGTTACCTATTTTATTATGTTTTATAGTCATAGTAATTTAACATATGTAAAGCCATTTTAAATGTACGTTTAGAGTATAAAAGTATGTAACTAAACATCTACGTGTTTTATTTCTACACACTTTTATAAAATGTTAAAAATGCATTTTTTTTAAAGGGTTGTTTTCAAATATAATAAAATGAACAAAAAAAGAAAATATATTTATAAATATAGTAAAATGTATTGATAGAAAGTGACATTTTGTTATATTTGAAAATCTTTCCAGTAATTTTGTCATTTAAAACAATTACTTTTTAAAGTTTTTTTTTCCTACCCGCAATCTAAACACACCTTTAAACTAAGATGTTGAGGTTGAGAAACTCATTAACTTAACTAGAATAAAAATTAGAGAACAATAACGAAAATGAATTTAAAATGAAACTGTGACCCTCAAGAAACTAGATGATACGATTTTAACAATTTTAACTCAGGCTTTCATCTACGACGTTACAACCCAATATTAGAAACTAAAATATATTTGACTTAAATTCTAAGTGACAGCTCCATCTGCAACCTTCACTTTTAAGGAAAGAAGAAAATTGGGAGTGTGGTCTTTCGGCCATGCTTTTGCAACCTTTTTCCATGGTTAAGAATTAGATATTCCTAGAACCAAAGTAAAGCAGCACAAACAAAAGATATGATGTAATAAAAGAGATGTCCAACTTCCCTACTAAGGAACGAATCTAATTGCCCTCGAACCTACAACTTCAATATAATCTTCACTTGTTAACATCAAGTTTGATTTTGGAAAACACCAAACAGATTCTATTGTAAGCTCAAACAATGTTGATTGTCTTGTTAAGAACAGATCCTTTATATATATATATTGCATTATATTTGTCTATTTTGAGCTAAGCCTTCAAGGCTTCATGCCAATAGTGACAACAGGCCCTTTGTCCACTTTGTCCATCTCGTTCACCTCTCTAACTTTGCTCTTATCTAAATCAACTCTTCTTTTTGTAGAGTATATCGAGCCAGCTTGATACAACTCAACCAAAGAGGTCACTAAACTTATTTTGTTAGACTTTGCTCTTTAAGAGTACATTGTTAGTTCAATAAAGTTCAACCATGAATCTCATAAGGAATATTTTATAAGGCTTTGTTTTAGCACCCAAGTATTCTGTTGATACTAATATCTTTTGTTAAAGACAATACAATGGTATGTTATTCTTCACTTTGGGCATGATTCCTCATTGTTTCTGCCTCGTGCCAATATAGATATTTCTCACACATTTATGATCTTTCCATTATCTTGTCAATATAAAACTTTGGTCATACTTAAAACACAAGTATCAATAAGTACAATGTGAAATGAGTTTGTTTGATATATGAAAAATATTTTGATTCACTACAATAATTATTCTTTTAAAAAAAGCTCATGATGTTTAGCTATATAGTCCATAAGTTTTAAATTTCTTTTTGAAAAAAAAAAACGTCAGAGCATTTTAGAATGCTTAAAGTGCCTACTAGAATAAGCACTTCCATTGAGCTTCTTCTAAAAGCATTCAAAAAAATGCTCCACCCAAAAACACTAATATCAAATTAAGCTCAAAACCCATTTTTTCTTTAATAAGAATACTTAGCCAATTAAACTATACTCACAAATCAAGATGGAATCTCAAACCCACTCTTATGTAGCTTTATTTCTAATAATCTCCATAGATCATCAAAATCAAGTTAATTTTCAATTGATGATATGATATAAAGTAACAGAATCTTATATGTACATAGTTAATTTCATCCACCTTCCTCTCACTCAATTGAAATGAAGTACATAAGTACATGTACATAAGTCCCATTTTGTATTTCTCAAGTGGGAAGATCGAGGGGAGGGAATAAAAAGTTCCTAGGCAATACACAGTTTAATCTCCCATCTTTTATTCTTTATATATAAAATCAACCAAATTTTGTTGTCACAAAATATTAATTGTGTTATTCTAAGTATATTTTTTTAAGGTTAAATTATAAATTTAGTCTCTCAACTTTCATGTTTGTGTTTATTTGATCTATAGACTTTCAAAAGTGTTTAATACATCTGTCAACTTTCAGTTTTTTCCAATTTTTTTCAAATGAGTTCCTAACAAGTTCACAAATTTTAAAAATTAATTGATCTGTCAGATATAAATTTGAATTACATAACTAATAAAATCCTGAACTATTAATTTTGTATCCAATAGGTTCGAGAATTTGTAAAACTTTAAAGGTTCATAGACTAACTAAATTTAGTACCGTAATATTGAAAGTTTAGGAACTAAATAGACATAAAGCACAATATCTAACACACTCCACATGGTCTAACACAATATCTAACCCAACCCAAAATGAGTAGCTAAGGTAGTAAATGGACCCATTAAAAAATTAGCAACATGCTAACCATTGGCCACTTTATTAACTCAAACCTCCTTTGATAGGGGTGTGGTTTTTCAAACTTAAGTTTATAAACACTAAATTTATTAATGAATTTCTTTATTCTGTTATCTATTATTGAAGGAAATTTTTACAATCCAATTCAAGGCAAATTTTGAAAACCATAAAAATAATTTTTAAGAACTCGTTTTTGTTTGGAAAAAATTATAATTTTTGAAAATTAAAAAACAAAATAATTATCAAACAGGACGCGAAAGTCTCCATCTTCTTATTATTCCCAGCCCCATACAATGCATGCATAGGGACACAAAAAGAAGTAAGTTGCTGGTGTCCTTCCAAAGAAATATAAACAAAAGAAAAATTCAGGAGTGCAGACAGCTCAAGCCCCCAAACATACCTAAACCATACATCTTTACACTCTGGTTGGGGCTGTAAACCATTCTTATAAGCATTTTGCCATGCCTTTCCCTCATGGATCATCCTATTGATTCATGCCCCACTTTTCAATTAATAAAACATTCTTTACAGACCTTTTCCATCCTCTCATTCCTCTCCCCTCGACAAACCAAGTCTATAAATATCAGATAGAAACTATTGAAATGTCAGTAGAACACTAACCTTAAAGCAGAAGGAGAAAGATGAAATCTGCTTCTGTCACTTTGCTTCTTCTTTCATTCATTCTGAGCTCCTTCCTCCTCCAATATGCCATTGCTGATTCCTCTACAACCTATGCTCCAAGTAAGATAAATGATTTACCATTAATATATAAGTACTATTGGCAATGAATATGCAACCTTTCATTGTTCCTCCTTGTTCAAGTGATTAACTGGTTTATTGTTTGACTTTTTTTCTTTCTTTTTGTTTTCTTCTTTTGGAAGGTGTTTGTGATTCAAAATGTGGGGTAAGATGCTTGAATGCAGGGGTGAAGGACAGGTGCTTGAAGTATTGTGGACTTTGCTGCCAACAGTGCAATTGTGTGCCCTCTGGAACCTATGGAAACAAGTCAGAATGCCCTTGTTATAGAGACAAGTTGAACTCCAAGGGAAAATCTAAATGCCCTTGATTTCATTTTTCATTTATTTTCCCTCCCTTGAAATCTGTCATGTTTTCACTTCTCAATCACTTTGAATCTAATTTCCTTTCTTCCCTGCAGTTTCTTAAACTTGAGTGGGTGTCTGTGACATGACCAAATACATTCATTGAATCAAACTGAAACATATTAATGCCCTGTAAGTGTTTACAAAATGTTTTAAGTAAAAAAAAGAAAGAAAAGTATTTTTAAACACTAAGGCCCTAAAGCTTCAACCACTACCCTAAAGCTTCAAGCACTCCACCCACATGGAGAGGCATAAAATTAAATAGAAAAGAGATTTCAAAAATTAGGTGAAGTTCTCTCTCAGAAAGCAAGCAAAAATAATATATCGTTCTGATGTTTCATTGTCATCAGTACTGGATGATCTATTTGACAAGGAAATTAGCTCGTGTTCATTTCATATACACCTTCTTGGTGGCACAAGGGGAAGAAAAAACAGACGCCACATGCACATACCAAAAAGAAAAAAAAAAAAGATCATGAATCCTCTGCTATCATTTTCTTTTATCAGAAACAAAAACTTTTCATTGATCGATTTTCTGATGATAAGAACAACGAGGTCGATTAGTCAACATGAATCAATAAAAAATCATCCAACCCCTATCATGTTTTCATTTTTTTTTTTTCTTTTAATCCTTTTTACACCTATGTAGCAATAGCCCATGTATGTGTAGTGTAGATCTGAATGTGAATACTCCATGAACAAAGCTGTAAGAGCCAAACCATGCCTAAGAATTGGTCGCTTCCAGTCCTCTAGCATTGTGCTACGAGCTTATTTCTACTGAAGCAGCTGAGTAGTGCTCGAGCCTGCAAGTAGCCAAAATTTTCCTTTTTAAAATCTATTGCGAATTTGGAATCTTAGGAAAACACAATTCAGTGCAGCCATGTACCAAAATTTTCCTTTTTAAAATCTATTGCGAATTTGGAATCTTAGGAAAACACAATTCAGTGCAGCCATGTACCTTTTCCTTGGCCCGTCCTGTGCCTGTTTGTGACAGTGCCACTAATGGTGGGATAGCTCCCTCTTGGATTGCCACGATGCAAAATCCACGAGTGATTGCACAAAGCCACAATAATGCTGCAGCTGCATATTCTTTTGCCCTGGCAGAACCTAACTCAATAGTGTCAACCAACAAAGCAATACCACCCTCACGTACAATTTCGATCCTTCCTTCATCTATCGATGCAAGATTTGCCAGAACAACCACTGCCTTCTCGACCATTCCAGTAGCTGGGTCCATCATTTTCACAAGATGCTTGATTGATCCAGCCTCCACAATTTTTTCCTTGTTTTCAGAAAGCAAGGACAAATTAAACAGTGCGGTAGCCGCATCTTTCTTTCCCTGAGGAGTACCATTCCTCAACAAGTCAACCAGAGGCCCTATTGCCCCGGACCTCCCAATGTTGACCTGGTAATCATCAACCACGGAAAGACTACCAAGAGTAGCAGCTGAGTTCTCCTTTGCCTCCGAGCTTCCAGTTTGAAGAACGTGAATCAAAGGTTCAATTGCATTAGCCTGAACAATGATAGTTTTGCAATTATTGTTGATTGATAAGTTCACAAGTGCTGTAACAGCATTCTCTTGAATCTTAGTGTCTGTAGAGTTTAGCAAATTGACCAAAAGGCTAATTGCCCCATAGTCTGCAATCACCCTCCGGTTATTGGCATTAATCTTGGTGAGCAACCGCAGTTCAGCTGTAGTAGTTCTTAAAGTTTCAAGTGAATCACTCGTCAAGTCCTCAACCAGCTTTTGAACTTTTGCTTTAATGCCAATGTGATCAGATCTAGCCTCTAGTACAGGAGAAGAAACTATTTCATGAGCCAGCCTTTCATATGGTTGCTGGCATGATATTGACTTTGAGCTGTTGCTATCAACATTCGGGTAGTTTTATTTCTGTCAGCAGTATGATCAAAGTCAAGTCACTAGATGGCCAGATTTTACCTCCCAAGAATTCCTTAGTGCAAGCTATTAGCCCACTGACATTTGGTAGGCCTAATTTCTGTAATAGCTTGATCAGAGGCAGGTCCAATATCCAAGGAGTGTCTGAAGAATCCACAAGGAAATGGAAGTAAATGATTGCACGAACAAACCATTCAAGAAAACATTATGAACTCATAACTTACAAACTATATAGTTCACTAGGTAGTTGCTGCCAATTTCTCAGGAGTTCTCACATTGATCATTTGAACAGTACAGACCCCATATAAAATTGTTGAACAGTTAACAAGTTTCTCAAGTATGAGCTTAAAAAATATCCATATCTTTTTCAACTTTAATAATGTTCCAGAACAGTTGTTTTCTAAAAGTTCCCATAAATCATCAAACCATAGTCCAGTCAAGAAAATATAAAGTTGAAAATATTAGAACCCATTCCTTAATCAATTTTCTCATCATTTTAGCTTTTTAGATATAGCTTGTTCTGAAAAGCAAAGACCCAAATCAATCATACTCACACCTAATATTAGAACCCATTCCTTAATCAATTTTCTCATCACTTTTGCTTTTTAGTTATAGTTTGTTCTGAAAAGCAAAGACCCAAATCAATCATACTCACACCTTTTAAACAATATATTGACTCTAAAGCAGACAACCAAAAACTTCTTACTTTGAAAGCCAGAATATCATTCACAATTCAAATGGTGAGGGGAAAACATGAAGCATGCAATAAAAAAAAGAACATGGAGTACTTATCCGTAACAGCATGGAAATCATCAGAAGTGCCAGCAAATAAGTGCAGCTATTGACAACTCCACTTAAGTGTTTCTTGAACTACTACCTCCTACGGTAAAATAAAATCGAGTGCCCAAAACCCATCTTACCAAAATCACATGAAAGACTAAAATCTAAGAAAGGGTCATATGCAGAACAAATTTGCTCGCATGTGGCAATTTTTTCTTCTTTATTCGAGGTGAAGAGGAAATAGATGATAGTAGCAGAAGTTCTTGGACTCAATTTTCTTGCGTTGCAAAAGTTTAGCAGAAAAAACGTTTGACGACTCGATTATAGCACCATAGATAAGATTCGAGATATGGAGACAATACTTCAAAGGGGTCAAGAGAGAAAACAAATTACCCAAATTAAAACAAAGTCCTGAGAGCAGGGAAGAATGATGCTGACTTCCTGAAATTCGTGTTGGCCTTCTTCCCCTTCTTCTGACATTCCTTTTCGTAGCAGCTTCTATTTCTAAACTGTTTCTTCTTCTTGTTCTCGAGGAAGCTAATAAAAATTTACAATTGGGCGTGTTCGTTGATTATTAATATATGGGTAAATTGCCGCCATTACTCGGAGCATCTCTAAGGCCCCAACAACCCCCACCAAATCACCGAGTGATTTTTCTGAGATGTGAACGGCCCTCAAGGTTTTGTCATCATCTTCGATTTTTCTATTTTAATTTGGAAGACGAGCTAGAGCTCGTCAAATTTTAATAGGATATTTCTTTTTCAAGAAGAAAAATTGTTATTTCTAACATTGAAAAAGTTTTTTTTGGGGACAAAAGTACTTTTTCAAACATTCTTTTTCTGACATTTTGGTTACGTTTCTAAGATTTTAAGGGAAGGATTCTAGGTGAGAAAAATACAATTTTGTCTAGATACGAGTGTTTTAAATTTTACATTTATCAATCACACATTTTCTTTTTCAACTTCAATTTTAAAACTTAAAAGTTTATTTTTCTTTCTATTTTATGTTTTTTTTTTGCCAATTTCACCAAGTATTTGTGATAGATTTATTACAATATTTAAACAAAAAGAATTGAAAAAAAAAGTTTTGTTGGAATTTTTCATAATTAAATGATAAATAACTTTTTTTAAAAGAAAAAAAACTTAAACTATCCCCTATTAAAATTAATTGTAATTAGATTGGTTGAAAGAAAAAATAAACTCGTGCTTATAGGAATTGGAATTGGATAAGTTAAATTAACTTCGATTAAGTTTTAGAAAATGAAATTGGTTTATGAAAATCTTCCAATACGTTTTAAGTTTTAAGATTTTTTTTAAAAAAAAATTAGACCAAAAAATCTAACTAAATAACCTAAACTTATGAGTGAAAATATTGAAATTAATTTAAGTTAAAAAAAGAAAAAGAAAAAAGCTTGCTAGAAGATTTCACGTTAACAACTTTACAGGAAATCTCCAATAGTTTTTAAGTTTTTTTTTTCTTTTTTT
>QLSR01000272.1:2382337-2455371 GCA_031780015.1 Citrullus colocynthis
TTTTTTTTTTTTTTTTTTTTTAACTAAATAACTTAAACTTAGGAGAGAAAAATGAAATTAATTTAAGTTAAAAAAAAAAACTACTTGAAAATTTCTGTTTATGGAAAATCTTCCAATAGATTTTAAGTTATTTTTTTCCTACGAAAGATTTCCTATAAGCAACTTTCCGAGAAATCTTACGGTGGACTTTAAGTTTTTTTTATTTATAAATTTAGACTAAAAGAATCTAATTAACTAATTTAAAATTAGGAGAGGGAAAAATTGGAATTAATTTAACTTTAAAAAGAAAAGAAAAATATACCTACTTGCTTATGGGAAATCTTCTACCCAGTTCCAATTCTAATTTTTTTCTGCTAAGTTTAATTTAGTTTAATTTTCTCAGGGAATTCCATTTTTTTCATGTAAACCAATTCCATTTTTTAAAACTTAAATGTAGTTAATTTAAGTTTTTCAATTTCAATTTCAATTCCAATTCCTATAAGTATTAGTTTATTTTTTCTTTCACTCAATTTAATTGTAATTAAGGTTAGAAATAGCAATTTTACTATGGAGAACTACCTTTTTTTTAAACAAGCATTTTATTTATTAGTTATTTATTTTTTAAATGAGTATATGTTGTTATGTTTAAATATATATACGTACACACTACACCACAAACTATGATTTTTTTAAGATGCGAATTGCTCTCAAGAAACACGTGATAAATCGTGATAGTAAAATTTTTATACATTTGTAAATAGTTTGACTCATTTTGTTATATTTAAAAACAACTCTTAAACAAGAACATTTTATTTTTAATCACTCTAGAAATTTAGGCTCTATTTGGTAACAATTTTTTTGGAAAATTATTATAAATAAATAAAAAATCAAACTATTTATAAATATAGAAAAAAAATTATGTCTATCATAGATAGTAAATTTTTTTTTATATTTATAAATAATTTGACTCATTTTGCTATATTGAAAAAGAGTTCAATTTTTTTTTTTCTTTTTCTATAGTTTAGTATCCGTTTAAAATGCATAAGCATCGCATTTTTCAATATATATATATTTGGAGTAAAAAAATAAAAATAAAGACAAGTAGAGTCATAACCACTCACATTTTGTGGAATATATGAAACCCCCAAAAAATGGATCAATTCAACGAGATAGATTGCAAGAAACACAGGATTTGTAACATCAATGATCTTTCATATGCATTTAACTAAACATAAAAAAAGCCTATCTATCTATTTTTAATTGTTTAGCAAACAATTAAGCTAAACGAGAACATATTTAAATTTAAATCACAATCCAGTTTAGCTTCATGCTCGTACATAAACTATTTTGATTTCTGAACTTTGCATAAAACAATTATTTGAAATACATCGCTCAGACTAAAGGAATTTAAATCAAACAATGCTACTCAAGAAGTTGTAAGCCTAGGGGAAAAGCAGTCTACCCAATGAGAATGGATCTACATCCAAATGAGAAAGCATCCAGTCCCTCCCAACTAGGAAGCAAACGTAATTCTTGTCTTACTGAGTTTATACTGGATGATATGGCATCAATAATGGAGGATCTGTTACTGTTTGTGGATGTTGAGGGATCAGCTTTGGTTGCTCATCTTAGTTCCTTGATATTAAAGGCACGGCAGCCATCAGCTACCACCTAAAACAAGATATCATCAGTTTCATCTATCTAGTTGATTCTCTATTGATGAAGATATATAATGAGAATTAAGTGCGCATTTCATTGAAGGAATGAAATAATGGGAAACTCCAAAGCATCTATAGGTGATTACAGAATAGATTTCAAGTTGGAAACTAAGAAAGACTAAAGTGATTAAAAAGGTGCCTAGTTTTAGATTAATACAGAGCTATAAAAAGAACCAAATCTGAGAATCTATCAAAAGATGAAAAAGAGTCTAAAAGGACGCTATTGCACTCTCCCATAAAGTCCGAAAGAAAGTCCGCAAAATGGCCAACCAAACTGTCTTCTTAGTACCATGAAAAGGATACCCCACCAAAAAGAAATGCAAGGATGTCAAACATGCTATTAGAACATGCCATTGACCGATCAAAAGCTTCCAAAATAATATGTCAAAAACGAGAAGCAAAAGAACAATGGAAAAACAGATAAGCATGGCCCTCGGAATGGCCTTGACACATGGAGGCACCAGGATGGTGATATAGACATACAAGGTATACAACATTGTAGAGGATTAGCAGTATTAACAACTGTGGGCCTAAGCTCCCATAAGAAAATTTTAATTTTCTTAAAGAAAGGACCCATCCATATGGCAGAATATAAATCCTTCACAAGTGATATTAATTAATAGTTAACACCAATAGTTGGGCACTAAAAATCCAAATCCAATCAGCCAGAGATATTAATTCATTCAGTAGCCAATGAGGAGACAAGCTGCCAAGCAGACGGGGGTTTAAAAATGACAAAGTGATTCATCTGCAACTCCAAAAGATCAGAGAATTACAAGCAGAAGTCTTTTTCCGACACATCTAGATTGAAAATTTTCAAATATGAAACATCAAATTGATATACTAGTTGGAAATTACTTCTGGCCTTTCTACTTTTACTGTTTTCTGAATGAATTTTACTGCATTTCCATCATCTATTTACAAATCAAGAAGAATATTATACGCAGATACCTCATGTAATATTATTGCGGCATGAAAATTTACATGCCCCCTTCCACAGCAGCGACAAGGTTAATGTCACGAAAGGTCACACATACTTCAAGATTAGTGGCTTTCATAATTACTATTCATATGCTTTCTGAAGATGTTAAGCAGATCCTGAGCCTCAAAATTAGTGTTTTCCAACATTACTACGCACATGCTTTCTGAGAAGGTTAAGCAGTTCCTGAGCCTGAAACAACAATTTTATTTTCGAATTAATAATCTTTTTCAAAATTGGAATTGTAGGACAGAATCTATCAGTGAATACCTTATCCTTGGCCCTCCGAGTTCCAGATTGTGACAGTGCCACTAAGGGTGGGATAACTCCCTCTTGGAGAGCCATTATACAATATTTATTAGAGGATGAGCAGACCCGTAATAGTGCAGCTGCTGCGTTCTCTTTTCCTCTAGCTGAACCCAATTCAATAGCCTCGACCAACACAGGGATCCCACCCATCGTACCAATTTCAACCTTTCCCTCCTGAATTGTAGCAAGATTTGCTAGAACAGCAACTGTCTTGTCAACCATTGCAACTGATGGATCCATCAACTCTACGAGATGCTTAACAGCTCCAGCTTGCACAATCTTGACCTTGTTCTCTGGAAGCATAGACAGATAAAACAATGCAGTTGTTGCATCTTTCCTTCCCCTAGGAGTCCCATTACCTAGTAGTTCAACCAGAGGCCCAATGGCTCCAGACCTCCCAATCTTTACCCTGTTTTCGACGACCATAGCAAGGCTAAAGAAAGTGGCAGCCGAGTTCTCCCTTGCCTCAGGACTTCCTGTATCAAGGACGTGAATCAGAGGTTCAATTACATTGGCCTGAGCAATGACGATTTTGTGGTCGCTGTGGATTGATAGATTGAGAAGTGTCGTAACAGCATGTTCTTGGATTATTGCATCTGTAGAATACATCAATTTGACCAAAAAGGTGATTGCTCCATGTTCGGCAATCATAATCCGGTTTTCAGTATTATGCCTGGCAAGACTTCGGAGTTCAGCTATTGCAGTTCTAACAGTTTCGAGTGAATTGCTGTTCAAGTCCTTGACCAACTTCCGAATTCCAGCTTCAACACTTCCAAGATCAGATTTGTGCTCAATCACAGAAGAACAAACAATTTCAGGAAGTTCGTGTGGCTGTTGCCCAATTATATCACTTTTTCCTTCTGCCAACAATCTGAGTGGGAATTCTGGTTCGAGTTGCAAGAGGGATGGAGTCACAGAAGCTGGTGATTCTAATTTTACTTTCTCAGGAGTATCCCTGGCGCAACCTGCTAATCCAATTGATGACGCTGGCAAATTGGTGTCACTTGTATCTCTAGATATAAATTGTGAAAAAGTAGGCTTAACATTAGAGTCGAAGAAAACAATATCATGAACTTGAGATTTTCCATCTAACGTGACATTGGGATGATTTCCTGAGCTTGTGACTGGCAACCCTCCAAAATCCAACTTGTCACCGTTTTGAGCTACACCATCTGCAGAATTGACTAATTGAGAACGAGAACGAGTGGGAAGATGATTCCTATCACCAAAATTCAACTTTTCCGGAGTAACAACTAGTTTCACATTCTCTAACTTCATAGAATCAATAAATTTCTTGGTGTTGCTTATCGTGGATAAACTTGAAATTTGTGCCTTTCTAATGAAATTTGGTATTATATTAGTGTCTACTACTGGAACTGAACCACAGCTATGGGATTTCTGTAGTGTAACTATATGCTCATGTCTGTGAGTTATGATATCATCAACAAGTTCAGCTTCTCCTGTGGTTTGGACTTGTTCAGCATTCTCTTTCAACTTTTCATGAGCCAGAATTTCCATCAGAATCTGCTGATCTGACTTCAAGCTTAGTTAGTCTGGAGTTTTTCACCAACAATCTTATATTTGGTCTGGCAATCTCCTACTGATACTTTAGCACGCATTTAAATATGATGAATAGTTTCTCATGTATGCGCCTCCCATTTCTGGACAAATTACTGCAAGCCATTAAAATGAGTCACAAGGTCATAGGTTAGACATCATTTTGAAATTCGAACTATAGATTCAATTTCAAGATGCATAAAGCAGTTTTGCCTTCCAAGGCTTCATAATGAGATCTGATAGTCATCGACGGATGGCTTTCGCCAGATGGAAGCAAAAATACGTAGGAATGAACCAGAGTAAGCGTGGCTCAAACTCAATTAGTGATTACAAAATAAGAACTAACAGAATGAAATTCATAACTACCTGAAGAGATGTTGAGCCGACTTCAACACAAAGCTATTCGCATGAAGATTCTAGCCGCAGGAACAAGTCCCTGTTTGATCTATAAAGTGTTTCTTGAACTACTACCTCCTACGGTAAAATAAAATCGAGTGCCCAAAACCCATCTTACCAAAATCACATGAAAGACTAAAATCTAAGAAAGGGTCATATGCAGAACAAATTTGCTCGCATGTGGCAATTTTTTCTTCTTTATTCGAGGTGAAGAGGAAATAGATGATAGTAGCAGAAGTTCTTGGACTCAATTTTCTTGCGTTGCAAAAGTTTAGCAGAAAAAACGTTTGACGACTCGATTATAGCACCATAGATAAGATTCGAGATATGGAGACAATACTTCAAAGGGGTCAAGAGAGAAAACAAATTACCCAAATTAAAACAAAGTCCTGAGAGCAGGGAAGAATGATGCTGACTTCCTGAAATTCGTGTTGGCCTTCTTCCCCTTCTTCTGACATTCCTTTTCGTAGCAGCTTCTATTTCTAAACTGTTTCTTCTTCTTGTTCTCGAGGAAGCTAATAAAAATTTACAATTGGGCGTGTTCGTTGATTATTAATATATGGGTAAATTGCCGCCATTACTCGGAGCATCTCTAAGGCCCCAACAACCCCCACCAAATCACCGAGTGATTTTTCTGAGATGTGAACGGCCCTCAAGGTTTTGTCATCATCTTCGATTTTTCTATTTTAATTTGGAAGACGAGCTAGAGCTCGAGGATGAGACGAGTAAGGCAGAGAAGGAATCAATTCCAAAGAAATAAACGAAAACCACCAATTGAATGAGAAAAAATTCGAAACTCCGAGGAGACAAGTAAAAGAAAACTTGATGGAAAGTGATAGAAAAGCTAACCGCGTCTAGTAGTCGCTGTCACTGAGTTTGAGCATTAAGCGTAAGAATTCAGCTTTGTCCTTTCCCAGCAATTGATTGGATAGGTTTTGTTCCTTCGGGTGCAAGGAAGAGAAGGTCGGAATGAGGAAAACTGTGGAGAAAATTGGGGAACGTTTTGATGAATTTTGAATTGAAGTTGCTTTAGTAGTCTGAGAAATTTGATTGCGCCGCCGCGTTTGCTCCGGCAGGAAGAGGATTAACGATAAGGTCAACGCGTTCATATTGCGGCGAAACGACGGATCGTGGAGCAGTGGTTGGACTGAATCGCATACGCTTTGGCTTTATTAGGTCTACAGCAAGTCAACACTCAACAGCTACCTTATATGCCCTTCCTAACATTCATTCAACTACAACACTCCATTTCCATTTTTTCTTTTTTTCTTTTTTTAAAAAAGATTAATTTTGATAATAAACTTGTTTATAAAAGTTTTAAAATTTTAATTTCTGTCCTTTTTAACTCTAAACTTATATACATGTTCAATTTTCACTGATGTGACTACTAATTTTAACTATAAAAAAAAATGTCAAATGTTCATAAACTCGTTAAATTTAACAAAATGAAATATAGTTTTGCATACAAATATGTTTAACAAAGACACAAATTAACCACCAACTCCCTTATATGCCCTTCTTATGATTCAATTATACAACCCATTTTGTTTTTTTTTTTTTTTTTAATGAACGTTGATTAGTTAGCCTATGATAATATTGGTGAAATCATTTGGATATTAAACACATGTATGTGGGTTTGTGTAGGTCTTTTAATAATGGTTTGCTTCTTGTTTTTTGTTTTTTAAGAATTAAAAACAGGAATATATGTTTGGTAATTATGTCTTATTTCTCGTTGTTTGTATTTTCTCTCTCTTACCTTCCTTTTTATTATATAGGTTAAATATAATTTAATCATGTAAAATAAAAAAAATATAACATACACTAAAATTAAAAATAATTATATAACATTTACATTATCAAATACAAATAAATTCCAATGCAAAATTAACAAGATAAAGAAGATTATATTAATAATGACAGCTACCCTGGCTAGTTTAGTAAGATTGAGCGCTGCAGTTCAACTCCAAAAGATTCCTCGTTACATGGCGGTGGCATTGACGTAGGCTTCAATGGAGTCCACATGGGCACACTTATCCTACACCAAACAACAACATTATGATTAAACAATAATATAATATCCTGACCATGAGGCCCATTATGGTCATGGTTGGGCCTAGCTTGATACAAAAGATCACTATATTTGTTCACCACCTCAATATTCTTTTGTTTTATTCGTAAATGGAATAATAATTAAGGGTCTCTTGGATAACGTTTTTATTTATTGTTTTTATTATTGTTTTTAAATTTTTTAGAAATTGACATATTTAATAACTATCTCCGTTTCTTGTTTTTAGAATTTGAGATGTTCTGTTCTCATTATAGTTAGTTTTGTTTCTATTATGACATAAATGGTTGGCTTGACTTGTTAGGCGTAAGAAATGCCTAGGCCTTGTTTGTGGGCTTTATGTCTTGGATCAATTTCTAGGAAATATAATTTTGTTTTAATACTTTTTCATTTTTATATTTCATTATGTCCTATATTAATTTGGCTATATCTCTTTTACATTTCTTTCTTTCTTTTTTATTTTTTTCCTTTATTAACTTTTTTATATTTATATGTTTAATTTAATTTCGAATTTTAAATTTTTTAAGATTTAAATTTATATATTATTTTAATTTTCAAATTTAAAATTATCAATATGTTTATTTAATTTTTTAAAATTTAAATTTTGCAATATGCATATTTATATGTTATTTTAAATTTAATTTTATTATTTTTAGTACATTTGATGCTGGTGAGAATTTTATAACATATAAATTTTGTTTAATAAAACATTCAATTAAATTCACTTTAGTATTTTACAACCACGACATTTGTTTAATAATATAATTGAGTTGAATTTGAGTGAACATCATTTAAGACAAATGAATTGAGCCAGGAATAATATTTCGAATCAAATTTTAGGAACATACGAATGATAGAAACAATTATATGATAGTTATTAATTTTGCATCAGAACTTGTGTGTATTTGATAATGTATTGTTTTATAATTTAACACATGCTGTGTATATTTTTTATTTACCTAATTAAATTATATTTAAACTAAAAAATGAGATAAAATGTTAGGAAAAAATACAAGAAACAAGAAATGATAGCCATAGAAGTTCATGGTGGTGGTTGACATTGACCATCAGTGGTAGTGATTGAAGGTGGTGATGGTTGCTAGAGTTGGCCGGCAGCGATGGCAACCGATGGTTATAGTTGGAGGTGCCTGGAGTTGGGTAGCGGCGATGGTTGGAGGTGGTGGCTATTGACAAAAAAAAAAAATATATTAGAAGAAAGGTAACGGAAAAAAATGAGAAACAAGAAGCAAGATATAGTTATCAAACAAGTTCTTGTTTTTGTTTCTTTTTATCAAGAATCAGGAACCATAAATAGTTATCAAATATATTATTGTTTCTTAAAAAATAAGGAACAAAAAACAAAAAACAAAAACGAAAAAAGGGGAACAACATTATCAAAACGAGCCTTGAGTGTATAACAACATTTTTAAGAATTACAAAATATACTAAGATTTATTAGTGATAGACTCCTACTAGCGATATGATCATTGATAGATTTTGAAAGCTGAATCTAAATTTTCATATATATGCAAATTCTTTTTTATTTGTGCTACATCTGCTAATACTTTAAGTCTCGTTTCTATATTTACAACTACCTCTTTATTCATTTTAAAATACTTTCAAATATACACCGTTTCATAGTGCATTATGGTGTGTTGAGGATCTCACATTAGAAAAATCAAAAGACCTTGTATTCTTCATAAATAGATGAGCTATGTTTTTCATTGCCAATTGATTTTAAGATGAAACTTCCTAATAGAGGCACCATCTTAAAGTTTTTATGATCCAATTGACAATAGGGTAGTTTATTATCTCATAAAGAGTGAGAGCATTGATTTTATGAATGTAGGTCCTCAAAAGTTCGAACGTAATTTTTTTAAAAAAAAAAAAAGAAAGAAAGAAATCAGCTAAAATGCTCAAATTAGGTGATTGGTGATATAAAAGAAAGGAGAAGACCGAAAGGGGAAAAAAACGTGTGTAATTTTGTGAGGAAATGTTTACTTCAAATGATCACGAGGTTCATTACAAAAAATGATAAAGCTTCTCATGGGTAGGATGAGGGCCTACGAACCCACAGTATACGTAGACCTCAAGAGCCATGGAATCTTCCTACATTTAAGGAGTGTTTGGGCAACCATAATGGGATGAGATTATAATCAAAAACCAATATTTGAATTGAGCATTTTTGGCTTAATTTGTAATACAAAACACATTCCGTTCCGACAATTTTCAACCCAATCTTATTACCCACCATTTTCATGCTTCACGATCTCATTTTTGTTTCATCATCAATTCCTTACACATTTTAATATACTTCTAACTTCTAATAATCCTATTATATTCCAGCTTTTCAAAACTGCCCCTCATAGTTAAGAAGGTCATTTCACATTCAAATTGAAGATGGTGTTTTGGGATCTTCTGCAAAATGGGCCATTTGCCATAATTTCGTTACGTCCATTCCAATCACAAATTGGGCCCAAAGCTCCTATCATACAATCGGCTGGGTCCAGTTTGATAAAAAATGGTTCATTGTTTGTTGTGTAGCCGTCCCCTTTTCTTTTTCTCTTCTACCCTTCCGCTCTTTTTTAGCCAACACGTACTAATCAAATCTGTCTAGGTTCATAAAATAAAAAATAAAAAAATAAAAATTATATTAGTTGAATTAGGTCTATTTTATCTCGGTACCCGTAATTTTAAATACAAAAATTCTGATGAATAATAAACTAATTATCATATATGCGAAATGCTTTAAGAATATGAATTATAATACTTTTTAATTTTAGAGTACTTTTACTTAATTCCTTTTTTACTTCTTTCTAACCATTGACAGTCTTTTCTTATATCTATCATTGATGGATCATTTTTACTTTTATTGTTACTAATACATCATCATGTCTATTGTTAATAAACTATTTTTATATCCACTGTTAGCATACCATTAATACATTTATTATTGACTTCCGTAACTTATCATTTTTAGTTCTTCATCTTAATGGGTTCCACACGTTATTTTTTTTTCATTCGAAATATTGATTTAAATTTGATTCAAATCATATTTCAAAAAAAAAAAAAAATTATTTAAAAAAAAAAAAATTTTAAAACCCCAAATTAAAATGTTTACAAAATGAACAGATTTTTTTTCCTTTTTTTTTTTAAAATTTTTTTTTTTTACAACATTTTTTTTTTTTTTTTAAACAGGAAAAAAAAAAAAAAAAAGAAGAAAAAAAAAAAAAAAAAGAAGAAAAAAAAAAAAAAAAAGAAGAAAAAAAAAAAAAAAAAGAAGAAAAAAAAAAAAAAAAAGAAGAAAAAAAAAAAAAAAAAGAAGAAAAAAAAAAAAAAAAAGAAGAAAAAAAAAAAAAAAAAGAAGAAAAAAAAAAAAAAAAAGAAGAAAAAAAAAAAAAAAAAGAAGAAAAAAAAAAAAAAAAAGAAGAAAAAAAAAAAAAAAAAGAAGAAAAAAAAAAAAAAAAAGAAGAAAAAAAAAAAAAAAAAGAAGAAAAAAAAAAAAAAAAAGAAGAAAAAAAAAAAAAAAAAGAAGAAAAAAAAAAAAAAAAAGAAGAAAAAAAAAAAAAAAAAGAAGAAAAAAAAAAAAAAAAAGAAGAAAAAAAAAAAAAAAAAGAAGAAAAAAAAAAAAAAAAAGAAGAAAAAAAAAAAAAAAAAGAAGAAAAAAAAAAAAAAAAAGAAGAAAAAAAAAAAAAAAAAGAAGAAAAAAAAAAAAAAAAAGAAGAAAAAAAAAAAAAAAAAGAAGAAAAAAAAAAAAAAAAAGAAGAAAAAAAAAAAAAAAAACAGAAAAAGTAAGAAAAAGATGTGAAAAAAGGGTAGACAGTGGTAAAAAGTAATTAACAGAAAAGAACACAGAAGACGACAAAACATACTTTGGCTTTTTACAAAACAGTAATTGCTGTTTTTGTACTGTCGATTCTAAGTGTGGGTTCCATTTCTTTCTCCTTAAAGAATGTAATGTCCAACTCCGAGGGAACAAAGGCTTCCAACACTGTTCTGTGTGCTCTTCCTCCCATTAGAAACATTAGTGGGTAAATAACACGTATCAAATTGTTAATAATTTAATTCATATACTTTTTTAAATTAGGATAATTTAAGCTTTATTTGATACTTGTTTCGTTTTTTTAAAAATTTTTAAATTAAGCCTATTTTTGTCAAATTTCATAAGCCCAAGTTTTTAAAAGTTATTATTTTTAGTTTTTAAATTTTGACTTGATTTTTTAAATGATTGGTAAAAAGTAAATAATAAAGAAATAAATTTTAAAGTGGAAGTAATGTTTATAGGCTTAATTTTTAAAAACAAAAACAAAAAACGAAATAGTGACAAAATGGAATATTAGGTTATGAACTTTAATAAATAATCATTTGACTTCTATATTTTAAATTTTACAAGGATTTCGTTTCTATCCTGAAACTTTTCATCAAAATTATATGCAAACTTTTATTAGGTAACGATGACTTAGTCTTCATAGTTTATAAATAAATTTGACTTTCGATCAATTTATTGGTTTGTTTCTGTAAGATGTTTTGAACGATAGGAACTAAATCAACCATCACGGGTTGACCTAGTGGTAACAACGACTTAATCTTTATCATTTATAAATAAACTTGATTTTTGATCAATTTATTGGTCCGTATGTGTAAGAAATTTTGTTAAGTCTTAATAATGTTTTTAACGATAAGGACTAAATCAACCATCATGGATTAACCTAGTGTAAAAAATGAGACATGGTCTCAATAAACGGCTAAGAAGTCATGAGATCAATCCATTCCTTAGTAGTCACCTACTTAGGAATTAACGTTAGTGAGATGCTTTTAACCGACATTATTCCAATTTCAAATTTTCTTTTTAAGTGAATAAAAATACAAATATATATTGATTAACATGTGAAATTCATTCTTAAGAAAAGAATCCACCTTTCATTTTGATTCTATGTTGTGTTTTGGTTTAAATTCAGTCGAAAACAACAAATAAAGATAATATATATTGACATACTTTAATTTGAATTCAATATTTTCTGTTCTTTTACCATTCTCTATTTTGTACTTTGTTATCAAAAGTGCAACCAAAAATAGTTACAAGTGTGGATGAAATAAATTATAATTTTATTTTCTTAGTATTAGGTTTTATATATGTATAGAGAAATTTTGAAAATAAAATTGTTTAGATTTCATATCAAAAGTGAAACAAAAATATAAACCAATGTGAAAAGAAGGATTTTGTTAAGAATCATAGGGTTAAAGAGTGACTTTATTTGAGGTAGTAAATTTTAAGTTAAGTTTGTGTTCGAGACAATCCAACACTTGAAAGCTTTTCCTTTAACATAGTTAACTCACTTTGTGCGACATGTCCTTAATTCAATTTAATCTTCTTTTAACAACTTTAAATACTTTTTAGGTCATTGTAATCACCGAACTATAGCCTTTGTCACTTATTGCCATTTCATTTGCCTCCTTATGAAGTAAGTCCAACTTTAAATATATATTTCATAATTTGAAAAATTATTAATTCAAACCTAACTAGGCTGTGAATTGAATGGTTTCTAGGAATATACTTTCTAGTGGAATTATTTATACTTAGTACCTAATTAAAGTCCCGCTTGGTAAATAGTTTGATTTTATTTCATTTTGTTTATTGTTGCGAAAATTAAGTATACTATAAACACAACTTCTATCTACTAGTTTATATGTGTTGTTTACATTTTAGGAATGTTTCAAAATCAATCCAAGATTTTAAAACTAATTGAAAAAATAGTAGCATGTAGATACTTGTTTTTGTTTTTGAAATTTGGGTAATAATTCACAATCATGATAAAAAAAAAAAAAAAATTGTGTGAAACAAACAGAATTTTAAAACCGCAAATTAAATAGTTACCAAATGGACTAGATCTTTCTTCAAATTTAAATACCGCTTTTGAGGTACTTTTGAAGTTTTTTTTTTTTTTTTTTTTTTTTTCAAAATCAATCTCTCACTCTCTCTATATATACTTTCATTGTTTTTCATGGTGTCATTTTAAGTTGGTAGGTTAAGCCTTTTCAATTGACAAGTTATTAATTATCTTGAAATACATTAACAAAAGTGAATATGTCACATGATTTCGTGATATTAAAATATATTTGATAAATTTATCTAAAATTTCTCCACATGTACATTAGTTTAATGATAAATTGAATATGTCACCCACTCATAAGATGATGGGTGACTCGACTTATAATAATTTATCCCACACCTAAAATAGGGAAAATAAACCTTATCCATTAAAAATGTCACAAACTCGAAAAAAGAAAAAAAAATGAAACAAAAAATATCCAATTTTTAAAATTGCAATCATCCTTTCAAAAAATCTAAGAGAAAAATTGCAAAGGTGACGTATACTTTTGGGGGTGGGGGAACTTATATTTTTATCCTAATTAACAAATACTTATATATAATATATATTGAAAAGCTATTTTCTTTTTTAATTATTTTTCGAACTTAAAACATCTCTTAAGACATATTATCATTTCCTACGTTGTTATGATTTGATTGGTGGTTTGTGAAACATACGTGGGTTCAATTCTCGAATTTGCTTTATTGTATATTTTTTTATTAAGAAATATTAGATATGTTGTCACCAAACCCTTGCATATAGTTATATACAATTAAGGGCATTTAGATTAGGTTTTTGAATAATTAATTAATGTTGAATCACAATGAGTGGCTATAACATGATTTTGGTTTATCTTCCCAACATTTAATTTAAAGACAACAAACACATGCAGCTAGCTAAGAATGAAACGTGACGTAACAAACTCAACTAATCTCTTAAAAAGTGAATTTTAATTATTTAATTAATTATCAGAAAAAGACACAAATTATTTAATCCATACCCTTTAGTCAATTTACGTATTCAATCTCTATTGGCTAATGGCTACAAATAATTGCCGTTAGTCCATACCCTTTATTCAATTCAATCAAGTCTTCAGAAAAGGAAATGAGAAACAAATTGCTTGTAAAAATTGCAAACTAAAATTGGTTAAATAAAAAATAAAATTACAATTGATAGCATTGCAAGAGACTCTCAATCATATGCCCCTTTGCTATTTATCTAAGAAATCTAGTGACGAGCATTTCAAATATTACTTTTCCCAAATATATCAAATTGAAGATTTTATTGACAAATCTTTAGCTCTCCACTCCCTTCAAAACTGTGTCGGAAATGTAGTCTGGATTAACTTTGATTGGTTTGTTGCTTTGGAACTTATTGGGTAGAGCGTAATGATAGAATTTTTAATCGCAATTTGAAGCATCGCAACACCCCTTTTTTAGGATTTTCTTCTTACATTTAATTTAAGTTTAATATTATTATTAATAATGTGGTGCATGTCCATCATATGTTATTATTTTATTAGGCCAATTAAGTTAAAATATAATTTTCTAATTAAATACATAATGGGAGGTGTCTGTAGAGAGGTAAAATCCTAGATTTTTTTTTTTTAGAAAAAGATATGAGTTGGGTCAATAGGTGCACTCGAACATCGCCACTAGGTGGCCACATTCTTAGCACCCTCATCATCTCCCATTCATTAATCTTCATTGATTCCAAAAGAAAGAATAATATCTAATAATCCAGAAGAGGGCTAGAGATAAACCCAAACAAAGCAAAGAAATTAGATGTTACCAAATGCATTAAGATTAATGGCAATGGTAGTAGAAGACTGTAGTCTTTGCAGAATCCATTTCAATGAGCCCAACAGTCGATGGGAGTGCAAATGTCTTCCCAAAGGTTAGTAGAACTTCTATTGACATCTTTAAAAGTATGGTTGTTTCTCTTGTTTCACAGGGTCCGTAAAACCATAGCCTCCGTGTTGGAGATAAAACCCTAGGAATTAGTCATTCTCTCTGCCTCATTAAGTAGTTATTTTCTCTCCATCAAGAAACCTAATCAAGTTCTAAAAGAAGGCCAAGAGAGAGATACTCAATCTCTTATTAGATCAATATCATGGATCAATGTATGTTACTTTAACTTATGTTGTTATGAAAATCATTTAGTTTAAATATTATCTTGGCTTTTATTATTTTATATAATGTTAGGGTTTTATTGTATATTCATGATGTTAAAACTTGCACCAATTTCATATGTTTCTCACAAAACTATCAATAAAAACATATTTTTCCAAAATAAATAAATAATACAAGACATGATGACACACTTTTCTGAATTCAACAACATATGAGTGTTAAAAAATTGACAATTAAAGATAAACACAGAAAAACGTAAACAATAGAGAATTGACACAGAGATTTATGTGGTTCACTAACAATGTGTTAACTACATCAATGAGCAAAAGGAGAGAACATTTTGTTATTAGAAAGAATATCAAATTACAGATTCAGCTGAGGCAACCGTAAAGTTATCCCGTATTTGATGATTCGAAGTGTCAAGTAATAGGTGCAAGGCATTCCAACAATGAGGTTAGTCAAAGATATATACCTAATCAAACAACTAAACTATGTTATGGTCGGCGTATATAAGAACACAAAGTAGAACATTTGTTTAACCCTAAATTCAAATTAAGAACATTAATTTGTTATCAGTACATAGATTCCGGTAACAAGAATTGAATCAAAATAAGTAGTTAAATAATATATATATGAAAGATGAAAACCCTAAGAGTGGAGAGGAGAGAGGAGAAAGAGACAAAGAGAAAGAGGAAGAGATTAAGGGAGGGCGTGAAGAAGAGGGCAAGACGAATGACTCCAAACCAAAAAAAGCCAAAGGGAAAATCGATGCCTCAATATGCTGCTTTTTCCCGCACACACCAAATTTATTCAAAACATCATATTTCAGACACACACAAGGAATATGTTCCCACGTGCCATAAGTTCCATGCACATTTTTTTTTTCTTAAAATTTCCTTTTAATTTTTCAAGTACAAGTTTAATAATCCTATACTTTTTAGAGCTTTGTGTATATTTAGGAGACTTAAAACATTTTCTAACATTTTTCCTAATCTTTTAAAAAGTCTTATATCTTTTAAGTTTGTGTTTAATAGTTCTCCGTTATTAGCTCCACGGGTTTAATGTTTGTATGATGTAAGATTAACGTGTTATTTAGAGATTATATGGTGAGTTGGTTTCAAGTTAATTTAGGTGTTTGATGGTATAAGTCTATTGTAAGAAGCCTTGTTTTAGCTCGTCTTATTACCCGCCTCTAAACTATATTTACGTTATTTAGTTTTTAAAAAATAAGTTTTTTTTATTAGAGTAATAAGTTTTAAATGACAAAACTGTTGAAAATATTTACACTTTAAAAAGGATTTTAGCTTATTTTATTATTTTTTATTTTAAAATAACCTTTTTTATTATTAAGATGTACCTCACAATTTCTTTTTCCTTTTATTATATTGCTAAAAAACAAAGTATTTTATCCCATAATTCTCTCTGTGAAAAAGATTTAAAATTATAGGCAAACTGAAATTGTTTCCGTAAAACAAAATTATTTTGTTTCTGTTTTATTATTATTTTTTTTTAAAAAAAATATTGAGGAATAACTGAAAAACATTTTACTTTGTGAAAGAGGGTAAAATTAATATTTAAAAATATAAAACAAAAGGGAAATTTTCTACCAAACCAAATGGCAAATGTATGGAGCATTTATGAAATCTGAAAACACTGAACATGTCTTAAACGTCTTTTACAGGTAGCGTTCAGCCTTTTATGGAATTGTTTCTGAAAAACATCTCTCAAATTCCTGACATGTTCTCTGCCTTTCTTGTGTTTTTAAAATAAAACTACTTTATCAATATATATAAAGCTTGTTTAAAGCTAGTTTCCTTTATATGTAATCTACTCTACCTTTAAAAAATACTCTTTAATTCCTAGCAAAGTTTATATATAAAAAATAATTCTTTTTGATTAAGTTTTCAAAAACCTTTAAGGGTTAGGGATTTCCAAAGTATCCAACAATCTTTTTTCCTTAAAAAAGAGGACATTAACTTTACCACATGCACATTCGAATTTAGGAACAATTAATTTGGGTGTGAAATTGAAAGTTGTTAAAATTGATTCACTAAACTAAGAATAAAAATGGTAATTCTGATTTCAAAGAAAAAAAACAAAACACAAACTGTTAACTTTTAACTCTCCAGAATATATATATATATATGAACTTATTTTCTTGTTACAAAGGTACAGAATGATGATGAAAACACATCCAAAATACTCAAGATCAATGAAGAACTTTATTCATTTAATTATGATGAATAAATACAAAAATAGATACATGCAATGCATCTAATGAATTGAGTGGACAAGTCTGTGTGATAGCTAGAAAATATATGCAGTGTTGGTTGCTTTATGGAAGCAGCAGCTAGCAACAACAAAAAGAAATATATATATATACACATATATATTTCATAAAAAGTAATTATTTTCACACTTTCAACAAAACTTTTTCTTTGCTTTTTTTGTTTGCCCAATTTTCCACTCTCTCTTTACTCTCAAAAAGCAAGAAAAAGAAAAAGAAAGCCCAAAGACAAAAAGATTCAATATATAATAGACCAACAGACATTTTTGTAAAAGAACAATTACATCATGAAGCCCATATTTTAGACATTAATTACTTGAACCTTATTACACAGACATGACACATGAACTTAGAAATTAATTTTCCCTAAAGGAAAGAAAAAAACACAAACTCTACAATAATCAAAAGACACTTCTAAAAGCCATATGCATAATCCAACAAACTCAAACTCTATCCTCTTCTACTTGGCTGCTACATGATCATCATCATTATAATAATCTTTTTACACATATGTGTCTCTTTCAATGTGAAATTTTATTAATTTTTTTGTGAAATTTGATCTCAACGACGTCGTTCTGGTGTCCAGTGCGGCTTGGCTGGGCTAAAGTGCACTGAAATTACCCTAGAGTCGAGCAGCTCAACAATGGGTGTGAAATTTACGCACCGTGGCGCTTTGTATTGGTTGATCGACGCGCCTCTCGAGATCGCGTAGTCCATTAGCTCTTCAAACGTCCCGTTTTTCACCACCCTAATCTCCAATGGTCCAATTGAGTTATCAGCAACTCGGCCTTGTCGGTAAACCGAGTTCAAACTCTCTTCAATGGCCAAGCAACACTGATTTAGGACCTCATCTGTTGGATGAGAATTTGCTGATTCATTATCTTTCACAAGAAGCTCCCAATATATGACGTAATGTCCTGGAATTGTTTTGGTGTCAGCATAGCTTGTATATTCCACCACGGTGGTGTTGAACTCTCGTAGAAGAGATGACGCGCTCTGCACCGCCTTTTGAAGCTCGGCCTCGTCAGTCTTGTCAGAATCTATGCTCAAAAGAACATTCTTTCGCCTCACGAATCGAAACTGCGGTGCGGCGTTGTGGAACCCAGTGACTTCGAGCACGTCACCAACTCGATACCGGCATAGTCCCGTATAGGTTGTGATCACGAGCTCATATTCTTTCCCGACTTCAACATTGGCAAGGTCGATGAGTCGAGGAGGGGAGTCGCGGGAGAGAGCAGGAGCTCGGGAAGAGGCGTCGTGCGGGAGGAATTCGAAGTAGCCCATGTTTGGCATGATAGTGTAAGTCACTTCGGAGGGTTTGCACATTGGCTTTAGATTTACACCGAAATAGCACTCGGAAGAAGCATACATAGTGCAAGCCATAGGTAAACCCCCGCTGTAAAATTCCAGCGTGGGAATGTACTGAGCCATGGCTCCAGTCACAATCACATCCAAATATTTTGTATTCGGCCAAATTCTGGTGATTATTCCTTCCCACTCCTCCGTGGAGCACTCCTTGGATATGAATTCCGCCAGCTCCGGATGTGCGCTTGTAAGGTATTTGGAGGTTATGCATTCGCGGAGACAAGAGTCCGTGATTTTAGGGTTTAGGGTTCCGGTGGCGATATCGTGTGTCAGCTGTCTCCAGTTGAGCTGGAGGAAGCGGATGGCGCGGAGGAGACCGGAGGCGAAAACAGCACCGACTCGAAGGACTTGGTCACGCATCAACAAGCCACATAACATTTGCGTGTACATGCTTTGAAAGGAATCAGCGCATAGAACAGCCTCGTTAGGGCTAGTGTAGTCATTGTAAGGGTCATAAGGCCTAGTCTTGAAGATATCGCTCTTGTAATAGCTAGTGAGCACTGGACGAGCCACCAACCCTCCAGGCGTCTTGGTCTCAGCCTTCACAAATAAAAAATAAAGCCCTTTTCCTTTGTCCAACCCCGGCACATACCTGAAAATTATATTTTCCATTGTCAACTTTTTTTTTCTTCTTAATTTTCTTTTTCCTTCTCAAAATTAAATTAAATTTAAAAATAAATCTTACAAATTCATGATGGGCATGAGAAGGCTATAAAGCAGCTGACGCCGTTCCATTTCTTCTTTAATTGTCGGCATCAATTTTCTCTCTCCAGCGGATGTCCCAGAACTGCCAATTAAATATAATTAACCCTAATTTAATTTAAGTTAATTAATAAAATAATAATAAAATGATGGAATTGAAATTAAACCTGGTGAGGAACTCAGAAATGGGATGGGATGAAAAAATAGGAGAGCGATCGCCATTAGCAATACGTTGAATATCAGGTTGGAGATCTTCATAAGTAACGACAGGAACTTTGGATTTAAATGTATCCCGGTCCGTGGCTCCATTGAGCCGGAACCGGTTCACATACTCAGTGTGGGCGTTTTGGGTCAGAATCTCAGCCAAAACTCTCTGCTGAACCGAGTCAGCATTTGTAGTGGTTTCTTCAATGAAACGAAGGGCTTTGGCATCTTTCTCGCAAGCCGGCGGGCCAAGAGGAGATGAAAACTTAGAATTATCAACAACGGCCATTATTATTCTAATAAATTTTTTCAGAAAAAAAGACGAAGAAATTTGAAGGATGGGAGAGAAGGAATTAGAGGAATAGAGATGAGCACAGATGTTGTGAGTGTGGGATTTATATAGCAAAATGAAAATGCATGCTGTGGATGACACGTCAAAGTCCACGTCATATGAAGAAAGAAAAAAAAAATATATAATATATATATATTTGGAGAGGGAAAGTGGCGTGTGAAGAAGGAACATGTGGGGCCAGGACACATAGGTGTGTCTAGGAAGGGGAAGACAAGGAGGGCCCACATGTTTGTGCCAGGTCAAATAAGGGTTTGTCTTGGAGTGAGGACCATGTTTATTGGAGACAACGACGGCTGCCGGCGGAAGCAGCCAATTTCTGAAGGGAAGGGAAGGCGAGGCGGCCAAAGCTGTGGCGTTTCTTTTTTCCCTTTCACCTTCAACGTCTCCACTGTTAACGGCTAATCTCACATTAATCATTTTACATATACAGAGATAACGCAAATTATTAGTTTAATTATTTTCCAATTAAACTGTTTTTAATCTTACCCTTTATATTTTCTAATTTTAAATTTTATATCTCAATTATGAGTTGGAGGGGTGACCATGAATAGTATTTTAATTAAACTATTATTAAGTTTTTTAAGAATATTATCTAACAATTATGATGTGTGGATTTCAACATTTAATTTTTCTTTTTTTACCAGAAAAAAATATATCTTAAGTACTGGGACTTTATTTGAAAATTATTTTTTTTAAAAAATAAGCTTACAAACATTATTTTTATGCATCAATCTTTATATTTTATTATCTATTTTATATTAATATTTAAAAAAATTAAACTAAGTTTTTCAAATTTTTGTTTTCAGTAGAATTTGTTTATGAATTCAATTATTATTATTGTTTTTCTGTTGACAAAGATAAAACGGAGGAAACAAATATAAATTTTAAAAATAGAAAATTTAAAATCAAATTGTTGCGAGAAGAAAGCTAAACTATGTTTAAAAAACATAAGTATTCGGGTGCATCACACACTATACTTGTCTTTGTGCATCGTATTTAAGCATCAAATTCAAGTTAATTTTTTAAAAATATTTTTTCCTTTTGTAATTGTAGGGATGCATGGAATATTGCTCCTGTTCAAATGGGTTGAACCAAATAAATTTTGTGACTCACACCCCATGTGTGTATATATTGTGTATATATATAAATATGGAAAGCATATATAAGGTAATGAGAGAATGAAACGAGGTTAAATAGTGAGTAATACAATGGATACAAATTATTCAATACAAAAAAAGGAAAAATAAAAAACTTCTTTTTAAAAAACAGAAATTGGTCGCAGACACGAAAATATTAATTAATCATGATATTGTTTTAATTATAAAGAAAATAGTGTGATTTTAAAAAAAAAATTAATGAGATTATGATTTAAAATACAAGGCAATAGATTAATTGGGGATAAGATCATTTTGGGAATTATTCAATTATTATTTGGTGCTGTATCACGTGAACATGACGTTGATTACCAATTTTCTATTCTTTTTCTTTTTTCCTTTTTCAGTTGATTAGAATTTTAGTTTTTGAACCTGTTCTTTATGTCTCAGCATTTAAAAATAAGAGGGTAGGTAAATTATTTTTTATTTTATTTTTAAATTCAACTTATTACAGTTGAATTGCAATTCTGCATAGTTTTCTTCGCCAAACTTATTTGTTTTCTTTTCCTTGAAAAATGAATATAATTAATGCTAAATTATATAATCTAAACTTTATTGTAAACTTCCACAATTTTCATTTCAATCCTTAACACATAAAAAATTTTATTTCAACCCTAAGGGTTGATGTCAAATTTTAAATAAAAGAAAACGCATTTAATCATGATAATAACGACATTATCTTATAAAATTATCTTATCTTATTTTATACGACTGGGGATAATTTATCCCTCAAATTCTTAGCACAAATAAGAAGATCTTAAATATTTGAATGAGTAAGAGTTTTTTAAAAAGAAATGTAAAAAGAAGTTGAAAAGAAAAATTTTAAAAAGAAATGTAAAAAGAAGTTGAAAAGAAAAAATTGAAATATCGTTAAGTTAGAAACCTACGACATGTCATCGTTAAATCACTTCTCCGTTTGAATGCTATTTGAGGAACTAATTGATTATGTGAGGTAAAGTTTCCCACACACAAGTATTTTCAAATGTCTTTTTTCTCTCCTAAAGTCTAGTTGGAGAAAATTTTGAATACCACTTGGCTACTCCACTAACAAATAATTAACAAGTTATTATATTATCTAAAAGCTATATTTTATGTTATAAAGGGAAATGATTAGTACAATCTAGATTGCATTTATCTCTATACTGTTTCTTTTTTTTTTTTTTTAATACTTAAAATAATAAAAAACAATTTGAAAAGAAAAATAATTATGTCACCTAACACCATTCCATTGAGTATTAACCGGCTGGCACAAGAGATGGTTACACCTAAATATTTTTCTTTTATAAATATATAAATATTATTACTTGTTTATAAGGGTCAACCATACTATAGTAAAACATATATTCTCAAATGGATATAATGAAACAAATAGGAAGGTAATTAGTTATTTTCTTCCTACTATTAAAAAATATGGTAAATATTAATATTTATCCCTAAATTTTAGGGTCGTTTCAATTTAAATTATGAACTAATAATTGTATCAACTTTAAACTATAAATTTTGGTAAATGTATTAATTTACACTCTTTATTATGTTTCGTTTGGTAAACCACATGTGAAACTTATAACCATTTTAATTAAATCCCTAAACTTTTCTTAAATGAATCATTTTATAATCTAAGACAACACTTCCTTTGAAAACAAAAATCGACACACATAACTTTAAAGTCTCAATTGATTGGTTTGTGAAAATTTAAGAAATCAACTGTCTATCCCAAATTATAAGTTTCAGCAAAATTTTTTTAAAAAAATGTAAATTGATGCATTGACGAAAATTCAGATTTTAATTGGTACGTACAATTATTAATTCATGGTTTTAATTGATAATATTCCTAAAATTTAGGGATATAAATCCATATTTTTCTTTAAAAATATTTAAATATTTGCATAACACTAATATTTTTATTTTTCTAGTCTTATTATTATTTGGTAGAGTTACGTTAAACTATGTTTATGCCATTTCTCAAAATTAGAAGGTTTTTTTAGTCTCTCTTTTGTAATTTCTATCTATCATAATTTTATATATAAAATATTTATCAATATAAAAAAATTTAATTGTATATCAACGATAGACACAATAGACTTTTACTATAAGATGATATATTGCAATAGACTTCTTTGACCTAGAATACCCCTAACTCTAGAGATCTTACAACGTCTAGTTTATTGCTAAAATTAAAACTTTGACTTTTTTAGATTGGAATGAATGGGACTTTTACCAAATAATCAAACTATGATATATTTGTTTAAAAAAAAACCAAATGTGAGAAAAAAACCACAAAATTGCAATCGATTTTTTTTTTCTTATAAAATAGCAATGTGTTATTATATATATATATATACTAACAACATATTAGAGAAAGAAGAAACAAGAGGTGTACTAGAATATTTAAACTAGTAGAGACACATATGTAGCATATTCATCATAACTCTTAAATAAAAAAAATATTTTTTTTGTATTTATTCTAAATATATATTTTTTTATTGCAAAAGTGTTTCGGTTAATCACTTTAAAGTTATCTTTTGGATAATTTATCTTTGAAAAGTAGGTTTAAATTAATCAATAAAAATTTAAATGCCTCATTCCATCATCATTCTTATATACAATTATTGACACACTGTAGTGTTAGTTGAATCATATGGTACGGTTGAATTGTTACATTCACACATGCTAATAATTCGTGTCATCTTGGGAGACAATTGTTCATGATACCCTGATGTCATAAAAGGAAAAAATTGATCTTAAAGAAATAACATGAATTCGTTGAGTTCAGGTTTTAATTGTTTTAATTGATCCTTATTCTCCTATTAGTTAGCTCTTAAAAAATGAAATTATTTTCTTGCATTTTGTCAATATATTTGTTTTTGTTACTTTTCTTTATTAGATTAGTAATTAATCAATGTATTTAAAACATTGATATTGTTTTATTATTATTTTTAAAGAAAGTTAAAATAAAGATATAATTATGTATATTAGATGAAAAGGTTTGTTTGTTTGTTTTTTTTTTTTTTAATTAAAATAATATAAAACTCAAAAGCTCCCAATCTGCATATGTCTCAAGAGGTAAGAATTATCCTATATGCTTTTATCTTCATAGCCTACATCTACATGGTTCTAGTTAACCTTTTAATTTGTTTGCTTTGTTTTTGACATTGGAACATATTCTGTTCATCTGTTCTACTAAAAGAGATGTAAAGACAAAAATAAAATAAAAAAAAATAAAATCCTTTAGTTTGGTTATCTCTAGTTATCCATAGAGTATACTTTCAAGCTATAAATATAAATGTGATAAAGCATCGATTAATTATGCTAATTTAATCAAGGTACTATATTGATTTAATAAGTACTTCTGCTCAGTAATTTAAAATTTATAATGAATTTGCAATTAAACTAATCAGTAGAGAGATTGATTATCATATCAATTACTAGTCTTGAAATATTATTATTATTTTTAGTAAAATCATGACGGATTATGCCACCTTATTAGAGTTCTAACAATTTTATTTTAAAAGTAAAAACGAAATACAATATTTGTGATACTTAGTGTTATATTTTTAATACAAAATTTAAGAAGGTTTTACAATTTCTCCATTCCACAAATTTTTTAACTTCAATAATACTATACTAAACTTTCTCTTAATGTGTGAGAGAAAATTAACTTTTAATCAAATTTCAGCTTTTTATTATTGAATCTCTGTCTTCAAAAATAGGAAAATAAAATAGAAGAAATAATAATGTTTGTTGGTTCATTTTCAGCTTTGAACTATAGTTATTGCCTCAACTTGCTATTCAAAGGAAAAAGAAAATTTTAGGGATAAATACAATTCTTATTTGTTCTTAATGAAAAAAGTTATGAACATTCAAAATATGGCTAAGACAACCTTTGTACCTTTTTTGCAAGAAAAAGGTTTAGTTTTTTAAATAGGTTTGATTGTGTTTGCTTCTACTTAGAAAATCAAACATTTATTGCGAAACCCTAAGCTATTTTTTCTTTTAATCTTTTTGTCTCCATCACAATTTAGTAGTTAATGAATTTCTAAAATGAAAAAACTGTAAAAAGAATTGAAAGAATAATACAAGATTATATGATGGTGGTGTTCTCAAATTATCCGTAGTTGTTCTCTTAAAAATAAGATTATTTACTCAACTAACATATATTTTTAACACGTAAATTGAGATAGAAAATTCATTATTTCAAATTGCAATAAATTAAAAATAAAGATTGAATGACACGTGTCCAATATAGCCAATAATTTAATCAAGATAGGACGCATTATTGAATTTCATGCAAATTCATGACCCACAAGTGACACGTCCTATCTCCCCTGTCGGATATTGACATGAAAGGGTTATTCGGTAAATTAATTTATTTTTTCCTAATACCATGAAAATAAAATTCGATATCAAATATGTATATTAATTACTGTTCAATTAAAATCACTCGTTATTTGGTTAATTAAATTAAGATTTTGTTTCTTTTGTTATTTTGTATCATTTAAATTCATGACATATCATATTGATCAATGATGTGTTAAATTGTGATAGAAAGAAGCATGTATTTCTTGAAGTTTATCTTTAATGGTACTAGAATAAATCAGATTTTTCTTTTTAATAATGTATGAAATTTAGATTTATGCTAGTACTATACACATATTTTGGGGGAGGAGGGGAGGACACAAACAAAATATATATATATATATATATATATATATATATATATATATTTAAGTGTATGTGAATTAATAAATAAGTACTATTTTAACGTGATAGAAATCTTCCACTGCAATTGAAGGATGTGTTTGAATACATTTTTAAAAGTTTAATTTAAAAAATAAGTTATTTTAGAAAAAAATGAAATATTTAACGACCATTCGAAATAAATTTTGAAATATATTTTAAATAATTTTATTAAAAGAATTTAAATAAAATTGAGATTTTTGAAAAACACTTTTTTGTTTAAGTCAACTCAACTAGACTTAATATATGCCACCAATAATGTAAATAATGTTTTTTTTTTCCTTTTTCTTTTTAGTCATTCTCCTTGGATGAAGGGTTTGAACTTGCTCTTATCCATATCCTACAAGAAAGTTAAACACGTCCTTTGCGGCAATAACATTGGTGCGACTCTTTGGTCCTTTTTGTTGGAATGCAACAGCAAAATTTTTGAAGTATCGTTCAAAGATCAACCATTTCTTTAGGAAGGTATAATCACTTTAACAATTACCTCTTAGAGTACTAATTTCAAAGTTCTCTTCTTTTCTTAGTTATGATACTTCTTTTATTTTTTTTAATTGGAAGACTTTCCTCTAGCCTCTCCTTCGATCTTACTAGATCTCTTCCATTACTTTTTTTGTTACTCAACAATGAATTTATTATAAAGTATCCACTTTTAGAAAAACAAATATTTAGCATTAATATTTAGTTATGACCATACATATACCGTAATATTTTTATAAAACTTTTCATAGTACATTACGAACATTGATTTATCCTTGATTAATAAAGGTGTAAAACTATGGATGAAAAAGATCCACAACATTTACCTAGTCAACAATCAAGATATATCTAGCCAAGTTTGAATCTGACAAATGAAAAAGAATGTTTGGAAGAAGATATATATTGATATTCTATTAAAACCCTTCATCAATTTTGTTCTAAAACTTTGAAAACACAAGAAGTAAGACAAATAAGTAAGGAAGGACATTATATATGAAAAAAAAAAAAAAAGTTGTTGCGTAAGGAAAACGTTGTAGAAAGAGAAATATATGGGCGTTGAAAAGTGTAAAATTCCCAGTCAAACAATCCAGTGGGCCGACTTGTTGTCGAGCAATGGAGGAACATAGAATTAAGAAGAACTTTGATTTTTAGGGAAACTAATTAGCGTTGAAGAATGGGAAACTAAAGGCAATAGGGGTTTTCTTGCTAAGTTACCATAAAACATTCGGATGGTCAAAGGAATTAGCTTAGAAAAATCAAAGTTTGTGGTAAGAGCAAATTATGTTTGTGTGTCGCATTGACTTTTTTATTATTATTTTTATTATTTTTAAAAACACAAACACACACACGTTTGCTTCATCATTAAAACCTCTTACGACTTTCACAAACTTCATTAGTTAATGCGTCATCAAGCGTGCGAGTAATCCGGTATTTCAAAGTCAGAACACACATGCATTATTCTTTGCCTTTTTTTGTTGTTAAAATGTTTTTCTTATTTCTTAAATAATGATTTTTTTTTTTATTTCAAATATTTTTTCCCTTAAAATCAATATTGCAATTCAAACGACTGATATGATTTGAATCGCATAATTTTGAGAAATTTTAATTTACTAATGCATTCACCCTTTGAAGTATATAATTAAGTATAGTGTTTGAGAGAGAGAGAGAGAGAAAGAAAACAAATAAGACTATTGTTTTTAAATACAACTTTTTATTTTAGTTTTTTTCTTTGTTCTTATAAAATAAAATGGCGATTTAATTGGCAGTTTATTTTTCTTATTATTTTTTTTTATTATTTTAGTTAGATATCAAGAATGAAAAAAATAACAATTATCTATATTAAAAATAAAAAGACTAAAATTAGACATATGAAAGTATATAAATTAAAGTTGACCAAGTCCAAAAGTAACCAAAATAATATTTATTATTATTATTTTTTAATTTTTGAAAGAAAGAAAAAGAAGAATCTTAAATCACATATAGACTCTTCATTTAAACTAATAAATGAAGACAAATTTAATATTATATCTTAGAAAATGATTTGGAGACCAATATCTTTCTTGAAGGGCTAATTTGAGATATACAAATATTTGTAAGCAATTGTTTATATAATGTGACAAAGAAAGTGCCATTAGAATATGGTTTGAAGCAGCTTGAGAGGGACAGAGACTAGCTGTCTTTTAAAATTCTAATGAATGCAACAAATGGTCAAAATTTGAGACAATTTGTGGTTCTTTTCTTACCTAATTTTCTCATTACATTCAACAGTTAGGTTATGGAGTTTGTCAAAACTTATCCACACGTTCTGCCCACTTTGGTAATTTTTATATTTTCTAATATACACTTCACACATACATTATATTATGAACCAATGCTGTCTAAAATGTAGTATTACGATTTGTTTATGTATCCGAATTAAAGAAAAATACAATGAAAAAGCAAATGAAATTTCAGTTGGATACCTTATTTTTTTGGGTTAAATTATAAGTTTATTCCTCTCTAAACCTTCATTTTTATGTCAGTTTTATTGTCTATTTTTATAAGTTTGAAAATTACGCCCGTTTTACTTTCAATTATTGAACTATTGTTACTGTTTTTGTGTTTTTATCAAAGTGAGAGACATCTTTATCAATATGATGCTTTTTGAATGAAGCTACGCATAGATCTAAAATTAAAGAGTTGGAGGGACCATATATAAATTACATTATTTATTAATGATGTTAAGAAATGAAAGTTACACCATTAAATAAAAATTACAATCTTGTCTTGTAGTGTATGTAAACAAAAAGTTCTTTTCTAATTAAAATTTTATAAAACCCTATTTCTAAAAAAAGGATACTTCATTGATTGATGGCATGTGTGAGAAACTTACATTTTTCCATTTAGTTTTTTTTTCCCTTTTTAAATCATTTATTAATTAGGCTTTTTCTTTTAGAAACTTAAATTAAATTATAATTTAGCCTTATTCAAACTTTTAGGGTTTTATGTCTAATAAAATTTTTAACTTAAAAAATAGTCTAACTATTGTGAATTAGCCTAGTGATAAATATATAGGGGTATAACTTTAATAAAGAGTTAAAAAGTCACCTAAACGTTATAGGATCAGATGAGTTGTCTCATGAAATTAATCAAGGTACATAAAATCAACGGTAGATAGCTTTTAACCATATTTTATTTTATGTTTGAGATGTTTTGTTTATAGGTACTACCTAATCATTAATTTTAAAAGTACTTTTGAAACATGTTATATAAATCACCATAGCTCTATCTTGTTAAACGACCGTAATAAACTTAACGGGTTTTTTTTTCTCTTTTTTTAGTAATCAACTCACGAGCTTAAACGGTTGGATTATGGTAAATTTTGATTATATCATGATACTCTCACTCATTTGTGGGATTAAAAATATATGGAAATCCTATCAAGTGAAGTTTATTATTAATTGGAGAGAAAATGACATTACATGAATATATTTAATTATATCAATACTTTAAAAAGCCACATTTTTACGGACTTGATAATTTGTAGAATATTCAAACAAAATTTGAACACAAGACTTCCTAATACCATGTTAAATCACCGCTAATCAACTTAAAAACTTAAGTTGAAGAGTTATGGAAAATTTAATTATATCAACACTCCAATATATGTCAAACCAAAACTTTAAATTGAGATCAATTAAGTCAACTTTAAAAGAAATTGAGTACATTTCCACTACAAGAATTTTTGTCTCTTCCGACATTTTTTTTTTGCCAACGCAACAAAAAACATCGGCAGAACTAGTTTCTGTCGACGAATTTTTAATGCGTGGGCATTTCTTCATATCTGTCGACATAAATATAAGCGTGGGCAAAAAGTAATGTGGTATTAGTGAAAATCATTAAAGTTGGTTTTTGCTGACGATTAATTTAGTTTCTCCCCACGTATGGAGTATGGGCATAAATTTTTAACTTCTGCCCATGCAAGAAATGTGGCAAAAAATATTTTAAATCTTACTTATTGTTTTTCCCACACACATTTTTACCCACAAACACATATCCCCCCCTTTTTTACTTTCTCTCCTCTCACTTTCCTTCTTTTTTTCTTTTTCATTTTACTTTTATTTTTACATAAAACAAATAAAAGTTTCCCACCCATTCCTTTCATCTTTCCCACCCTCACCCCACAAAATCCACTTCACAACCCAACCACAAGCTCCCGACAACAATCTCCCAACGAACGACGCCGCTGGCGCTCCTGCCGCCCCGACAACAAGACTCGACTGCTCCTCTTGCCTGACGCCGATCCTGCTGCCTCCAACGCCGCCAGCCGCGACTGCTGCTACCTCCAACGACACTGCTGTTGCTGCCTATAGACGCTGGTGCTACCGCCTCCAGACGCCGCTGTCGCTGCTTCTGCCGGTTCGATGCCGCCCGTTGCTGCCACTTCTTCTGCTGCTGCCGCCCCACGCCACTTCTTCTACCGACGCCAACCTTCTTCTTCTGCCAATGTGGGTGGTTGCCGCCATCTTACTAAATGTGGGTGAGTATTTTATTGACTATTCGTTTGGATCTAGAGTTGTTTTCCATAGTTATATAGACTTGTTAATTGAGTATTTTTTTTTTTTTTTTGTCTAGAATTGTCCTCTACAAATGAATGTATGAATGAAATTAATTGTCGTCTTGGAAGATTAGTTGTCGTTTTGGAACACATAGTTTAAATTAGTGACTTTGCATTGTGAGACTTACCAAGTATTATAACTACCATGTATAAATTTGAATGAAATTATAATGACAATGATGAAATTGCAATGAGAATGATTAATGTTGATCTTTTAGGTTGATTTTGAGTTCGGAAGTCACACTTATATATGTTCAAGTTGTTTTGAAAGTCATTAGTGTCATTTAGACACTTTTTAGATACATTTTTCTTGCTTTTGAAACTTAAAAGAACACTTAGACACTCTTGATGGGTTGAATTTAGGTTGGTTCATTTAGACACTTGAAGCCATTATGTGTTTGATGAATACTCTTGTGTAGGTGGACAAATAAGACTTTCAAGTGTAACTTTTTTATTAATCAACATGTCACAAAATTCTATTTGACACTTTTTAGGAACTTAAGATATTTTGAATTTAGGTTGTTTTGGGAGTTAATAAGTTTCTTGGACACTTTTTATGCACTTTTAAGTTGTTTTGAGGGTCAAAGTGACACTTATACACTCTTTAGGTGGGTTTTGAGTTTGAAAGTCATACTTAGACATTTTGATGTTGTGTAGTTGGGAGTTAAAGTGTCATTTGGCCACTTTTTAGTTACTTTTTGATTGGTATTGAGTTTGTAAGTCATACTTAGGTATTTTGAAGTTGTTTTGGGGAGTTAAAGTGTTATTTACACACTTCTTAGGTACTTTTTCGTTGGTCTTGGATATTGTGAAGACTCTTGAAAATTATGTAGGTTGTTTTGGGAGTTAAAGTATCATTTAGACACTTTGTAGGTACTTTTTGTTTGGTTTTGAGTTAAGAGGTCATAGTTATGCATTTTTTATTTGTTTTGGGAGTTAACGAGTCTCTTAAGGGTTTACACACTTTTTAGACATTTTTAGTACGTTTTGGGACTTAAGGGGTCATTTAGACACTGTTTAGGTAGTTTATCTAACTTCTTGCCCTGATTCTTACAGGGTTTAATTCTTTCAATTCTATTTGAAGATGGATAGGGATTGGATTAAACTAAAAAATAGATTTTCAAGAGATTACATTGAAGGAGTTTCTCAATTTATGGAACTGGCGAAGAGGCATGTAAACGATGCGGGAAAAACTAGTTGCCCATGTAGGAACTGCCAAAATTCAATGACACAATCATTGAACGTAGTAGAGCAACATTTGTTTACATATGGAATATCTCCTTTATATAGTAAATGGGTTTATCACGGAGAAGCAATCAACTTAGGTTCATTTGAAAGAGGTGGTGCTTCTTCAGTAGGTGATTGATTAAGTAGAGAGTGTAATGCTGATGATGAGGATGATGACATTTTTGGTCTTCTCACTGATTTGCAAGGGCCAATGATAAGAAGTGAAGAGAATACTAATGACGAAGAGGATTTTGAGGATGAAATTCCAGAAAATGTTGAAGAAATGAATACTAGTAACATTTTCGATGATTTGATGGATGAAGCACGCAACCAGTTGTACCCTAGATGTACCAAATTCTCCTCATTAAATTTCTTGGTGAAGTTGATGCATATCAAGGTTCTCAACAATTGGAGCAACAAATCGTTTAATATGTTACTGAAGTTGCTGAAAGATGCATTTCCAATTGGTACATCTATACCTGGATCATTTTACGAAGTTAAGAGAAAACTACGTGACTTAGGGCTCGGATATGATTCTATCCATGCTTGCAAATACGACTGTGTATTATTTTGGAAAGAACTAGCTAATTGTCAAAGTTGTCCAGTATGTGGTGAATCCCGATATAAAAGAAATAGTGGAAAGGGTAAGAAGATTACAAATAAAGTTTTGCGTCTCTTTCCATATTGTTTTGGAAAGAACTAGTTGAAACGATTGTTTTTATCAAAACATATTGCTACTGAGATGAGATGGCATAAGGATAAACGAGTTGATACGGAGGATGTGTTACGACATCCAGCTGATGGTGCAGGATGGAAACACTTTGATAGAGAGTTTCCACAGTTTGCTTTAGACCTTAGAAATGTTCGATTGGGCTTAGCTTTAGACGGATTTAATCCATTTGGTAATATGAATACAGCTTATAGCATGTGGCCAGTTGTGCTTGTACCGTATAATTTGCCACCTTGGAAGTGCATGAAAGAATCCAATTTCTTCATGTCTTTGCTTATACCTGGACCAAAGTCTCCTGGAAAAGAGATTGACGTTTATTTGCAGCCATTGATTGATGAGTTGAAAGAGCTGTGGAATAATGGTGTGTGGACATATGATTGCATGAATGAGGAGTACTTCCAATTACATGCATGTTTGTTGTGGACCATCAATGACTTCCGTGCATATGGTGACTTGTCGGGTTGGAGTACCAAAGGCTATCAAGCATGTCCTACTTGTAAAAAGGATACATCTTCGTTTCGGATAAGAGGAAAAATATGTTTTATGGGACATCGACGTTATCTTCCTAATGATCATAGTTGGCGAAGAAGTCGACAACATGACGGGAAACCCGAGCATAGGCCTCTTCCTATTATGATGCATGGAGAAGAGATCTTACAACAAATAAACTCCATGAACTTTTCGGTGTTAAGTAAGCATCCATCCAAGCAAAATAAGAAAAGAAAGCGTGCTATTATTTGGACCAAGAAAAGTATATTTTTCGAACTTCCTTATTGGTCTAAGCTTCTATTGAGACATAAGTTGGATGTCATGCATATTGAGAAAAACGTATGTGACAACTTGCTTGGAACTTTGTTAAACATTGAGGGGAAAACAAAGGACACAACAAATGCTCGTTTAGATCTTTAAGATTTGAACATACGAAAGGACTTACGCTTGCAAAGGCAAGGAAATAAACTCGTAAAGCCACATGCTGCGTATACATTAACCACTAGTGAAAAACTAGACTTTTGTAAGTTCTTGAAATCGGTTAAATTTCCTGATGGATTTGTATCAAACATATCATGATGTGTGAGTGTCAGTGATGGAAGATTATGGGGGCTAAAGACTCATGACTCGCACATTCTACTCCAACGACTTATTCTCATTGCTGTTCGAGCATACTTACAGAAGGATGTGTACACAACTATTGTTGAGTTATGTAATTTCTTTCGTGATCTATGCTCAAAGACTATATGTATCAGTGATCTTAATCGTTTGGAATCAAATATTGTATTCATACTCTGCAAGTTTGAAAAAATCTTTCCACCGGCATTTTTCTATGTAATAATACATCTTGCAGTTCATTTACCATATGAAACAAAAATTGTTGGTCCAGTGAGTTATAATTGGATGTACCCCATAGAGAGAAGCTTGAGAACATTGAAATAATACGTACGAAACAAGGCTCGTCCTGAGGGTTCCATAGCAGAGGCATTCATAATGAATGAATGTTTGACCTTCTACTCTATGTATCTAACAGAGATAAAACAAAATTCAATAGAGATCCACGGAATGATGACCCAAGGAATGATCAATTTGTTTGTGGTGATTTTGATGTATTTAGACAAAATGTGCAACCAATGGGTGGGTTAGTTATGATAACGATGTCTGAAGATGAGAAACAAACGTGTCATTGGTATGTATTGAACAACTGTTCCCAAATAGAACCTTATCGTAGGTACATTTCAAATTTCATGTATTTTATTCTTCGGTTTGAATTGGACACGTGTAAGTTAATCTTATGTCTTATATTTTTATTACTAAACAGACAACATTTAGATCGATTCATATCAGAGGAGAGGACGGATTAGATTTATTTAGAAGACACCAATTAGAATTTCCTGATTGGTTTAGAGCACATGTAAGTGGGATGTAGAAGACATGAATTCAGTTTTTACTATGAGTTAATACTAATAACTAACTTTTTTAACACATGTAGATGTACTCATTACATGAAAGAGGTGAAGCGTCTGATGATCTTTACTCAATAGCGTTGGGGCCTAGTAGTCAAGTTCGCACCTACAATGGTTGCTTTGTTAATGGAATACGTTTTCATTGCATAGAGCGTGACAATTGTCAGACTACGCAAAATAGTGGAGTAATGGCATGTGGAGAAACCAATAGTGATGATACAAATTACTATGGTGTGTTGGAAGGTGTCTACAACTTATAATATCCGAAGTCTAGACGGGTCTATCTTTTCAAATGTAATTGGTTTGACACGGATGTTAAGAAGAACAAATTTCGTTATGATTTAGGATTTAAGTTAATCAATACTTCTCGTTTTTGGTACAAGGATGACCCATACATCTTAGCTACTCAGGCCATACAAGTTTTCTACATAGATGACCCTAAACTTCAGAATAATTGGAGAATTGTACAAATTGTCCAAAATAAACAAGTATGGGATGCTCCAAAAGTCGAAGAACTAGAAAATGAAGATATAGAGTTGTTAGAAGTAACTGGTTCGATTGGGGTTGATGAATCCATACATGATGTCACATTTTGTAGTAGTGGCGTGGACCCTAGTGTCGTTCCCCATCAAGAGTTACATAACCAATTGAATGAGAGTGCACCACCCCCGGTTGATGACGGCTTTATAAACGACGATACTGAGCATATAGAATCATCTAGTGAAGAGAGCTCAAAATTTGATGAACAAAATAGTGAATAATGGTATAAGGTATGTAGTTCAAACAAAAAAAATCAAGTATAATCACTACAATTTGATTATGCAGTGTCATGGTACGTCCAAAACAAGCACAGATGGCACTAATTGAAGCCGAACATGCAAACACTCCAGAGGTTGATTCTTCCACTAGGCAAGACGAGCCTAGGGCAACAGGTATTAATATTTTATGTATGTTTACTTACAATATGTTATCTAAGGTCTCTAAGATTCATTGCTAGTTTACGATCTCAACCAATCTCTAAAACAATAGGTAGGCGTGTGAGAGGACCTAGTCGGAACATAGAGCTAGATAGATATGTAACTACGCATGGGAAAATCAAAATTGACATTGACGATGATGTTGGAAAATCGGTATGTACTTTTGCCACCAAGTTTGCTTTGGCCATTAGTACTTTAGTACGAAACACCATACCATTGAACTGTGATACTTGGAGGGCTGTACCTATAAGAGTACGTGAACTTGTGATTGATCGGTTGGAGGTAAGTTTGTGTTTCTTTTATGCTTTCTAAGTTGTTCAATATGTAAAAATAGTAATTACTTGAATTATTGAATGTTCAGACATATTTTGAGTTTGACTCAACAAAGAGGGTTGTGAGGAAGTACTTGGATCGACAGATGCAATCATCTTTCCGGGAATATAGAGCAGACTTGCATAGAGACTAAGGAACCCTGAAGATTGGAAGATTTTGTGTGATCGATGGGAGTCGAATGCTTGGAAGGTATGTTTTTCTCAATTAAACCTACATCTTATAAGAATTTGGTCTACTAATTACCATCACTTTTTGAATTAGAAAAAACAAGAGACAAACAAAAGAAGCCGCTCCACTGTCCATTTCAACCACATAACTGGGTCAAATTCATTCATCCAAGTTCAACATGAATTGGTAAAGTGCAATGTAATTATTCGTTTGTACCATCATTTCATACTTTTTATACTAATCTTAATTGTATTCTTTTTATAGAAAAAGAAAAAGGGTAGCGAAGTTGATGAGATAGAGTTGTTCCACGAAAGTCATTTTCGTGAAAAGGGAGGATGGATCAATGATAAGGCGAGAGATGCATATGTAAGTTTTATTGTCATGACTTGGTGAATTCATGTGTTGTTTAGTACATTCAATATAACTATGCCTTTCATATAGGTGTAAATGCAAAGAATCATTGAAGAATCAACTAAAGATGGTGTCCAAACAATCTCAAGTGCAGAAGTGTGCAAGAAGGTATTGGGGAGTCGATCAACGTTGGTTTCGAACCCAAAATCACTAGCACCACCAACTATTGATGACTCTTATGCATATGAAAAAGAGGAGAGGACAAAGAAGATAGATGAACTCACTGAAAAGTATGCAAAATGGGAAGATAGATGGACCGACGTTCAAAAATTGTTGGGGCAAAGACATGGAGGTGATGGATCTTCAACTTCTTAGGTATTAATCTTTTTATTAATGTTCAAAATTATGGTTGTGGTTATCCTGCAGTTACGGTAACCAATTCATGCATTTAGTACCTTTTTTTTATATGTTTAAGTTATAATGTGTTATGACTATCCTGCAGTTACGGTAGCCAATTCATGCATTTTGGACTTGTTTTTCAAGTGAAAGTGTCATTTAGACACTTTTTAGCTATTCTTTGGTTGGTTTTGTGTTTAGAGATCATAGTTGTGCATTTTGGACTTGTTTTTGGAGTCAAAGTGTCATTTAGACACTTTTTAGCTATTCTTTGGTTGGTTTTGAGTTTAGATGTCATAGTTGTGCATTTTGGACTTGTTTTTGGAGCCAAAGTGTCATTCATACACTTTTTAGTTACTCTTTGGTTGGTCTTGAGTTTAGAGGTCATAGTTGTGCATTTTGGACTTGTTTTTGGAGCCAAAGTGAAATTTATACACTTTTTGGCCATTCTTTGGTTGGTTTTGAGTTTAGAGGTCATAGTTGTGCATTATGGAGTTGTTTTTGGAGTTAAAGTACCATGTAGACACTTTTTAGCTAATTTTTAGGTTGGTTTTGAGTTTGAGGTACTTTTTAGTTGGTCTTGAATATCATTTTGAAAGTCATGCAAACTAATTTGCTTTATTAGTTTTGATCATGTTGTGCTTATTGGAGTTAAATATTATGCTTTTCAGGTCTATATATTTTGAAGAATGCCACAAATGCTAATTTTTTTGTGAAGACCCAACTGATGGAGGGAAACATTTTTTTGTGAAGACCAACTAACGGAACCATTTTTTGGGTATTTAATATTATTTTGTTCATTTTGTATAGCAAAATGAAAGGTACTAGAGCTTAGGAAACAAACACTAAGATAGTTTTCTAGATTTTATATGGTCAAGGAATTGGGGGTTGTAACAGAAAATTGGCTAAGTTTATTGCAATTATGATATTAAATATATTTTGTTACAGGAGATTATTTTTATTTTAAATATTGATCCCCAAGCATATAATATAATAATAATAAATATGTTGGTAATTATAAAGCTATGGCGATGTTTCATGCGTGGGAAGAAATCGATTTATGTCGATGGAAAGGAAAACGTCGGCAAAAATTAATTTCTGGCCACGCATAAAACGTGGGAAGAAATGTTATTTTTGCCCACGAATATTAACGGGTGGACAAAAATCAACTTCTGCCTACGGATAAAACATGGGCAAAAATTGAATTTCTGCCCACGAATGTTGTTGCGTGGCTAGAAACGAACTTCTGCCGACATTTATAACGTGAGCAGAAATTCAATTTCTGCCCATGAATGTTGATGCGTGGCTAGAAACCAACTTTCACCGACGTTTATAACGTGGGCAAAAAGACTATCTTTACCCATGCGTTTCATTGCGTGGGCATTTCTGCCGACGAAATGTCAAAAAACGTGGGCAAAAGATCTCCCCACGGCCTTCTGCCGACGTTGTTTGCCCATGCAAAAAAACATCAACAGAAGTTTTACCCACTCATTTTTTAAGATCTGCCGACGTTTTTATGCGTGGGCAAAGACCAAAATTCTACTAGTGTTCTTGGGAAGGATAATTTTGTGGTTAATTAAATTGTTTCTAAAGAACACTACTACTTTAAGTGAATTTTCTCTTGATAAACGATCATTTAGAGAGGAATGGCTTATACCAATATTGAGCACAAGTACTCTTATTTTTATCGACAAGTTTGAAATAATATGAATTTTACACTATTTGAAGACAAAACATTGAATTACAAGTTAAAAGAAATTACTTGTTACTCAAAGTCATAATGTAAGAACAAGTTAATACCACGTTGAGATTCACATGCGCACATCAATATTCTACAAAACTATCCTAATTCCCTACTACCCTCAATAAACACCAAAACTATCCCTATTTTAATTAATATAAAAATAATAAAACATGGAGAATACTTTACGTGTACTATACTAATACCTCTACAAATAATAAAAAGAAAAGAAAAATAAATCTTGTGATCAGAGAAGGATTGTGATCATAACATATATTATATTTATAATAAACTTATTACTATTCATATAGTTATAAATTAGGTCATGGGTAAAGAAGTTTTTGTCTAAATATGCATATGCATTCATGATGTAAAGCTTTTGGACCTTAAGAGAGATGACTGGATAACACGAGAAACTAAACAGAATCAGTCAAAGATTTTTTTATAAGAAAAATAATTCTTCAATCACGCGTGATAAGGGTGGGACACACTATTTTTTTAAAAAAATTATCATTATTATTATTATTTGTATTATTTGGGCAATATAACAAGTGGAGTTGAGGAGATTTGGATGTTTGATTTCTTGAGTCTAACTAGGACATGTGCCTAAACAAATTAAATTCGGTTCAAACTGACCTCTACCAAACTATTTGGATGAAAAGCATGTTTTGAGTCTCGATATTAATTTTGAACAATTCAAACATAGCTCAGTAGATAAAGATATCAATTACCATCTTAAAAGTTGATGGATTTAATGTTGAGAGTCACACATTGTCCACTCTCATAGCCAATTAATTTTGAGATGAAACTTCCATATTATCTAATATGGTATTAGAGACCAAAGCCCAAAAGGGTATTCAATCCAATAAAAAGAAATTGTGATCCGATCAAGAATGGTAAACCCAAAAGAAACACCATCTTGAGGGGGCATGTTGAGAATCTCACATCGGAAAAATCAAGGGATGTCACACACTTAATAAATAGATGGGCTACTTTCTCATTGCCAATTGGTTTTGAGATGAACCTCCTACTATCTAATATGATATCAACGAGTATTTGGTATAATAAAAAGAAATTGAAATCCAATCAAGAACAGTGAATCCAAAAGAATAACCATTTTGAGTGGGCATGTTGAGAATCACATATTATCCACTCATATCCAATTGGTTTTGAGATGGAATCCCATACTATCTATTTAATTTAGTATTTAATTGTTAAATGAAAAAATTTGTTAATATTAATCTTGACTTAATGATTTGAGCTTAGTATATAATATGATTGACCGCAAATTAATGAGAAGATTTAAGCAATTTTAATTTAAAAAAGATCGGAAACAAAGAGTAGATTTGAAACAATAATTTAGGAAAATAAGGTTTTTTCACCTATCAAGAATGCGTCTTAGGATATATTAGTCGAAAACATATTCAAATTCATTATAGATAGGTTATTATAAGGAAACGAAAAAGATCATATTGATTTTTATCGTTGCCTTATGGTTGAGTTTAGATGCATGTGGGTTGAAACACACACACACGTGTGTAATATAAGTGGCAAAGAAACACACGTATACGAGGAACAGCATGGAAAAAAAGAGATAGCTGGCTGTGGAGTGGATAGAAAATGATGTTTGGAGTTTAGGGTTTGTAGTCAACGACAACAATATATTTAGAGTGACAATTGGGACAAGCAATAATCGAAATAAAACCAGACAAGACATATGCATGCACTTGTATTTAACACTACAAAACTACAAACCCTTTTACTTGTTATAGTGAAAAGGACGATATATATATATATATAAGGTAGATGTTTTGTTTTATTTCCTTTGCCCTACAAAAATAAGCCACCCGTGTTCGTTCATTACACAATATATATTATTGACTTCTACCTCTCAAAAATATATATGACTTGCACAACTTTCCTTCTTTAGATGGTGCTTTGCATGCTTTTATGTGAAAAATTACATTATGTGTTCCATTTGTCGGTTAGATTCATATAATCTATAGGGTTATGAAGCCATATATGATGACAAATCATATAATTATAATTTTGACGATTCTCGCATTTTGAAGTCTCTTACAAATCACACACATTCACAAATTTCGAAAGATTCTTTTTATTTGTATATAAATATAGATTATACAAACTCTCTAATAGGTTTGATTAATGGAGCAATAATAAGTTTGATTTATTCATTTTTGGGCATGTGGTTGATATTGGTAGCATATAGAGAGGTTATTCATATTGTTAAAGTGTATTCCAATTATGAATGTGAATGTGAAAAATCTAACCTTCCACTATAGATATAAATAATAATAATTTAGACCACATACTTGTCGTGGCCAAAACTTTTATATGCTTAAATTTTTTTGTTCAATTACAAAGAAATTAAAACCTTCCTTGTAGTTAAATTAACTTAAAATTTTATATGGTGTTGTTAAAATAACCAATCTTTTCTCCATCTTCCACTCATTTGCAACCAAGTTGCCATTTATATAATTTTAAATACCGTCTTTGTTATTAAAAGTGTTCAAGTAATTTTAATTAAAAAAAGGGGAACAAGATTTGAGTCACATCAAGAGATATATATGAAATAATGATACAATAAAGTTAATTATGTTAAGCTTTTAAGCTTAGCACTTTTAAGTTCATGCATGTGGGAGTCTGCACAAAAATAAATCAAAGTACCTTCTTTAGGCAAACATTACTATAAAAAGAAATTATCAAAAAAATAAAATATAAAAATATTTTGATAAAATTAAATCAAAGATAGAACACTCTTGAGCTTACAATATTTGAAGTAATGAATGAAGATGGTATAGGGATGAAATGTGTGGAATACCTTTCCAAGTGTTTAGTTTAAAAAATATGTCATTTTGCAAAAAAAAAAAAGAAAACATTTAACAACCATTCAAAATAGATTTGAAAAATTATTAGTATCTTTGTTTAAACCTTTCTTATCAAAATATTTAAATAAAAATAAAATTTCCCAAATTGCTAAAAATCCCTTTTCACGTGCTTTTCTTTGTTTGTGATTTGATATTAATGCGATTCTCGCTCTCATAATCGTGGAACACTTTGTCAATTAGTGGGTCCAAAATGCAATTGAATCAATTTATGACTATTAATTAATACTCTCCCAGCTACAAATTTAAAATAATATTTACTTTTTTTAAGTATAACATCTATTAGATGGAGATTTGAACCTCCAACTTAAAAAAGTGCATGCATATCAGATTATTAGTTGGATAAATTTACTTTGGCTCGACTTATGTTTTATATTAACTATTCAATATTCATTTAATTTGAGTCAAAGTAAATTTAAACTTTTTACTTTTATCGATCAATGATATATGTCTTATTCAAAGATGTCCATTTTTCCTATGGAGATAGTCCTTAAAAAATTTAGGATGAGAATTCCTCGTTTAGACTGGAAACAAGGGAGATAGTGGAGAAAAAAATTTATATGTTCCCTGTCTCTCTACTCTATTTGCATTTTTTTTATTTTATCATTATAATTATTGTTAGGTTATTATTATATAAGATTATATTTAAAATTTGAAACTTTTATTATCTAATGGTCAAGATAATGAATATGTTCAAATTGAACATTCATATTTGGATTATATATATGAACAATTTGATGAGTAATTGTTTCAATCTACTAGAAAATTTGAGTAATTTCTCCTTAAAGTAAAATTCTTCACGAGGAATTAATCATTTAGATGAAAATTTTTTAGATGTTTTCAAACATAGAAAATTGTTGAAAATAATTATAAATATAACAAAACTTTACTTTCTATTTGTGATAAACTGCAATAGAACTAGGTAGACATCTATCACACATTACCAGATAGACACAGATAGATATCTATCCCGGTCTATCGTGGTCTATCACAGATAGAAAGTAAAATTTTGCTACATTTGTAAATAATTTGATATTTTTTTATTTATAGTGGTTTTCCAAAATTTTTAGTGAAAAAACAACTATTTAATTAAAATTACTTTTTAATAGTATGTAGTTAATTATTAATTTTTTGTAAGAGGGTGACGAATTTATGGTGACAAATTTCTTGCAGAGTATCCAATCTGCGCATTTTTTTTTTAGAAACCTCATCCCAATTCACAGCGAGTAGGAAGGAGACGGGAAAACCATCCATATGATATATTTGTTGAGAATCCCACATTGGAAAAATCAGAGGACCTCACACTCTTAATAAGATAGATGGACTACTTTACTCATTGTCAATTAGTTTTGAGATAGAATCTCATACTATTTGAATATATTTCATATCACTAATGAACATCTCTAGTCTTATCCAAATATTTAAATTTATATGAAATGAAAATCTTTGCCTTCTACAATTATTATATCTTTTGGAGATTTGTGGGTAGGCACAAACAACTTTTAGATTGAGCGAGACTCTTAATGCAAACATTAGTTCTTGTAGTTGTGTTGGACATATGCTTGGGATGTATTTATGCGTTCTGTTGGCATCAGTTATTTTGTTTGGAATTTATTGACTCATCCAATTAGGTATAGGGGATCAAAGGATTGATTAAAATATAAATTAAAAAATATATATATTTTTTCATAATCTGGCTCGCCCACCACAATAGAATTTGGAGAAATAGATTGGATTGTGGATAGCCTTTTTGCTTGTCTAAAATGAGGCAAGTTCCAAAAACTTTTAGGACCATGCATTGTATCAAACCAACAACTACAATTGTCAATCCAAATATAAATATAGGTTTGGTTTGGGAAGGATGGAGAAAACCAAGTTGAGATAATTGTCAATGTGAAATTAAAAGTTTAATCGTCCTATCAAACCCACTCTCTTTGGATTTTACTTTTTAGCACTTTCAATGTTTCAAATTGCTTTCCTGATCTTGTCACTATTTTGATGTATTCATATTATTTATATCCATGTTTCTCAATACAAAATTTTTGGGACAACAACACACCCTTCTCAAATACGATATTGTCAACTTTGAATATAAGTTCTCTATCACTTTTGTCTTTAGAATCAATCAAAATAGACATGTCTTCATCTCTTTTTTTTTTTTTTTTAAATACTAAAAGAGGTTCATTAAACGAGAAACATACAAAATATAGTTTAAGGAGAGCTAGAGGAAAGCAAAGCCTTCCAATTAAAAGAAATTAAAAGATATAGTTGAAGCATTATAATTAATAAAAAAAAAAGGTTAGATTTATTAATACACTAAGAAGCGGCTAGGATTGATGATATCTTCCCTAGTTTATGAAGGGGAGACTTTTCCAAATTTTTGAAATTGTTTTGTTATTGCACTCCAACCAAATAAACCATAAGCTAGCACCAATGGGAATAAAGAATCGTTTGACCCAATAGGCAATCCAATATGTATAGGGTAGATAGCAGGGGTTGTTGAAGAAGCAGACCTAAAGTGAGACCAAAAAGAGGTGTGCTCCATAGCTTCGGAATGGGATTTGTGAAGAACACACCAATTTGAATTGAGATACAAAATGTAGACGTATATGTCGTTCCTCACTTATATAGTTATGAACTAGTAGTACTTCTAATAATCTCTCCTCTGTATGGATAGATTTTACCAATATTGTTGTATAATGCTATTACATTTTGGCAGTGCAACAAGTTTGATGTTATGATATAAACAAAATCGACAAACAAATAGTATAACAAAGCAAGAAGAAGAACGACTCAAACAAGATTTATGTGATTCACTAATAGTACGTTAGTTTCGTTTACAAACAGAGAGAGAAACAAAGATTTATGTAGTTCACTAATAGTATGTTAGCTTCGTTTACCAATAGGAGAGAGAAACAACCTTATTATTTAGAAGAGCTACAAAATACAGGAATACAGAGATATTTGTACGTGTAGGGTTAAAATGGCACCCTCGTGGTTGGTCATTCAGAGCATTGGTTAACAAACTCAAGAAATTTCAATATTAAAAACACAAGAAGAGAGATCGAAATATATAAAAGAAATCATGATCTTCAGCTAACCTCATTTATAAACACACACATGTTAATCGATGATATACAAATTAAACTAGGAAGGAACACGAGTTGGTCGAGTCTAGGTTTACAACTAATATCACTACAATATGAGATGTTTGGGTTTGTAGTGGATGAATAGACACACAAAACTCTTTGCCCATGTTGTCGACATATATGCAGGTAGCTAAGCTAGAAGCCCTAGCTTCATGGCCATCTACGATGACATGTTTCTATGCAAAACAACAAGAACAGGTCGGTGGTTAAGAAGATGCCTTGCCATTGAGTTGATTGCTTAATTTGTGTTTGATAATGGTCTTTGCAAGCGCTACTTAATATTCCATTTTACCATTTTTTAAAAATTAACACACAACTTTCGGTTTTATCTTAAACAAAGTGTCTCGCCATTTTTTAACCTTGTCTAGTTTTTATCAAAATTAGGGTACAGTAGGGATGTCCATAACATTTCCTATGTTTGTCTATATTGTTTCTAGGTTCATCTACAAGTTTAGTTTCAGAACTTTTATTGAAGTTTGTATGACTATTTTTTAGTCTCTGGCCTTTCAAAAGCATCTAATAAATTTGTATAAACTTTCTATTTTATGTCAAATAGATCTCTAAATTGAACATGTGCGTAGAATTTTTAAATTTTCAATTTTATGTGCGTTAAGTTTTGAAATTCTAAAAAGTATCTATAGACCCTTAAATTTTAAGTTTTTTTATGTCCAATTATTCTTATAATTTTCAATTTTGTATCTAATTTTGTATCTAAAGGATCTTTGACCTAATCGATACATTTTTTAGAATTTGAGTATCTATTAGAAATGAAATTTAAGATTTAGGATTCCATTAGACATACAATTCAATTTGATATCTAATAGATCAATTATCAATTATTTCTTTTTAAAAAAATTTAATATAACAACGACCTACTAGAACAAAATTAAAAAATTAGGAATCTATTAGACAAAAAATTGAAAGTACACAAATCTGTTAGATATTTTAAAAGTACATAGGTCAAATAAATGCAAGTCAGAGTTTAGATTTCATCGAATATCAACTGTAAGTGAACAAATGGATCGATGGTTCATTTGTGGTATTATTATTATATATATATTTTTTTTGATATTAAAGTAAGACATCTAGCACTTGACATAGAGAGCATAGCTTAAATGACATACGGACGTATTAGTGACCAAGAGGTATGTAGTTCTATGCCTCACTTTTCTTATTGTATTAAATAATAAAATATATATATATATATATATATTATATATAGAAAAGATGCCCAACACATTAGGAGATAATATAATCTGACTAAAATAATTCTACATACAAGAAGATCAAATCTGGCGTTTGTAATATTAATGAGTAAAAATGAAGTGTTGGCAAGAATTTTTTAAGGCATATTACAATTTCTTAAAAATAATAATAATAATAATAATAATAATAATAAAGAATTTAGTTGGGGCGAACAATAAATAGTTTTTTTTTAAATTTTAAAAAAAGAAGTTTATATATAAATACTACGTTTTCCATACTCCTTTTTTGCTTTATTATTATTTACCTTTTGAACTTATTTTTAACAAAACATAAGTAGTTTGTAAAAATTTAAAGTTTTCAAATGTGTTTTTAGGTAATATGAAAAGGCTTTAAAAAATAGGAATTAATAATGATGATTTTAAATAACATAAACAAACAATAAAATGGTAACGGGTCTTAGTAACCGGTTTAAAATCAACGGTATAATTATTTAATTATTATTAGTATTATTTGGTCTAAGTAATGTATTTGAGTCCAAGTTGATGGGTAACATGGTCATGGCAGATAGTGTGGTCAAAGCTAATATTCTCTCTCTCAAGAAATATATATATATTGTCGTAATGTTATCTTAAATTAGTGGCTACTTGGCCTCTATATAGTGTGTTTAGTGTAGGATTAACTAGTTCCATTATCTCTTGCATATATAGTAATTATAATTATTAGGGAACACAGTCGTTGAATTTTGCTTCTCTTGTCCCCTGCAATAATATACATTTTGGTCAATCCTTCATATTTTTTTCCCCTTTCACTATCACTAGAAACACTCTTAATTGATCGTTTCTTCTAATAATTCATTTGGAAAATGTGTGCTTCCCTTTTGATTTTTCTTTCCAAATATTGATAGTGTTCTCCTCCATCCACCCATTCCTTATTGGGAAGAAAGTAAAATCAGAAACATAATTGAAGTCGTTGTAGCCTTTAGTTTATTTGGAAATTTCAAATTATATAAAATATTTTCCTACTTTTTAAGAAGTCATTTATATATTTATCTCGTAATTAAAACTTAAAATATTAATATTTGTCTTTAGATTCTTATCATTTCAATCTTTTTTTATTTATTTTTTATTTTATGAGCAACACTTTAGCAATATTTTTAAAGAGTTGCAAATATATCTAAATCTACAAGTGATAGACTTTATCAATGATAAACTCTTATCAGTGATATGATCTAAGTTAAATTTAAATTTTTATTATGTCTGCAATTTTTTTTTTTTATTTTTGAGAATTCATAATAATTTTCCAATATGTATTATAAATGAGCATGTTTACATGAAATTGAATGATGTAGAGGCATAAGGGACATGTAAAAACCCATTATTATGTTCTTATTGTCCTTTGGTTTTCCCAAAGAGAAAAAGATAAGTTCTAAATAATTGGTATAGACGATGCCCACAACAAAGAAAATAAGGCCACTCGTTATGATCTGACATCTGAGGCCCATACGAGCCCATTGGCCCATTTATAGTTGGTGATTCAAGTTCTCTGATTAATCACGAGAAATTTGAACATCCCTAACCATTAGACAAATATGATTGAGATAAAATATCATAAAATAATAATTTAAAAATATTTAAAAGTATAACCCATATCGATTAATGCGTATTATGCTTATTGTTGATCAATATGCTTTATCTTTAGTACAATGATATTGGGTGAGAATTTGAACATAGATACAATTATTTTCCTTCAATACTTAGATCCATGGATTGTGTAAGTAAATAATTATTATTTAAAATAAAAATGTATCAATTATAATATACTCGCAGCTTTGTGATTTATTGTAATTTTAATACAATTTTTTTAATGTAAAGTACTACACAATTAGAATACAATGACATGGACCTGAACATGGACCTCTAGGATGAAGACATGTCCTTCCCCTATTACATCAAAATAGTCATAACGTGCCTGTTCTACTACATATTATTTTACTATTTTTCTTTAGTAAAAAGACCCTTGGTATGAAATTTCAACTCCAAAATAGTCTAAATTGGATAAAATAAGCAAACACATCTTTCAACTACTTAAAGTTAGCTTTTGTTGTTTTGGACTAGTTTATAAGCTTACACAAAGGTTTTTATCTGTTTTGCAGAAATCTGCCTTGATGTGGCCAAATGACACACCTGTAGTAGTCGATGTGCTCACATCAAAAACCCTAATTTACTAGATTTCATGTGCCTAACCGTTCAAGGATGCTTCTTTTTCAGACCAAACCCGTTATTCAATGCCAAAGATGCTTGGTAGATGCTCAAAACACCACTTTTTGCCATCCTTCAACCACTTTGGCCTACATAAAAGGATGGAAGGCTCTTGGATCATCATTCACCACTCCTTTGAAGAAACCAACGAAAATAACCCTAATCTCTTCAAGAACAAAAGTTCTTCAGAAGAGATGACTTCTTTAGGTCAACCCTACCCACAAAAATGTGTTATAAAGTGGGATTTACCTTGAGAAAGGATTGGATCCGTACTTGAGGGCACCTTAATTTTGTTGGCTTGATTTGGAGGGCATATTTACTATTTTTCTAGATTTCTTTTTCTTAGTTTTTTGTTATTTTGATTTTCATTCTTCTTGTTATTTCATTATGCTATATTGTAATTTGAATTTAATGAAGTTTCTTTTTCAAATTATCTGTGTTAAATTTTTTTCTTAAAAAGCAATGTGTATTTAATTAGTCGAGTTACTGAAAAATGAGGACTCTACCTTCTTAATTTTAGAAATTGTTTCCTTAAATTTCTTAGTTTTAGAGAAATAATCGTTTCATTAATTATCTCATTAGCTATATGCTATATATCAATTATAAAAAGTGTAGATTTTTTTTTTTAATTTATTAACGTAATAAAAAAATTCTCAAGAAAAAAACCTAATAAAAATTTGATTTTATCTCATTAGCTATATACTGCGCTAATTTTGTGTAATATTAAAAGTAGCGAAATTATTTTAAATGATAAAATTATTGAAAATATTTATAAATAATAGTAAAGTATCACAGTCTATCTGTGTCTACTATGAAACAAATAAATACAAATAGTAGTCTATCGCATTCTATCAAAATAAACAGTGCAATTTTACCATATTTATAAATATTTCAGTTTATTTTTTTATATTTGAAAACAGCTCTTAAAATTATGTTCCTTTTATTTTTCATCATCAATTTGTTTTATACAACAAAATAGCATTCAATATTACTAATTATTGACTACGAGATACAAGAGGTCAAGTACGAATCTCCTACCTCAGAAACTTGTACTATAATATTCTCTTAAATTAGGAGCATTGTTCATTCTATATGATCAATAGTAATTCTTTTACACAGTACTTATTAATAACCATCTGTCACCATAAACATGGGCAATATAATGCACTGATCGTTGTTGACAAACAAAAATCCAACAAGTTATTGTGGGACGACACTTGATTAACATAGTTACATAAAAATCGGGGTATGTTATTTCATAAACCAAAGCGGCATAATAATAGTATAGTACGGATTATTATTCGATCTAACTTAAATAGGATATTAATACTAATTAAACATGAAAAATATTTAGATGCACCTAAGTATCAGGTCATGCTCCATCTTTTATGATACATAACAAATAAATAAAATTAATAATTTTTTTGAAAAAACACAAACTGTCACTAACAACTTTTAATTAGAGGACGACACAATATATAGATGGAGTCCAACTGCACCCAAATTTTTTCGATAATGAGATAAAGAAAGTCATACAAAACATTCATAGCTATAACCATTTATGGACAATAAGCAGTCAAGGAAAACCATCTAATAAGCAGTCATAATTCCCCATTCCTGTAGTTTCAACAAACTTGGTTAACCCTTTCTTCTCTTTATTTACTCTAAAAAAGGAAAGGAAAATTAAATAAGGCCAAGAACAAAAGATGCACCAAACCTACAGACACATATGTAAAATAGCAATTAAAACCTAAGCCCATATTTCAGACATTACTTGAACCTTTTCATTCAAAGCCCATCATATGCATATAACTAAACAGAACTCAAACTATCCTTTCCTGCTTTGCTGTCACAACAAACAACATATAACTTTTTTGAAAACATAGGATTATTACTTTTTTTAATAAAAAATTAAAGATTTTTCTCATTGATTCCTTATAATTAGGTCCCCATGGAAAGATATCATAAGCTATCACAATCTAGCTAGCAATTTGAAAGTAATGATTAGATGTAGTTTAGATTACACTTATTTTCATACAAATCCTAATTTATTATATGGTGGTAAATTAACAATTCAAAATTTTCTTTTTTTTAAACAAAATTCATCACATGAAAAAATTTAATTAACTACACAAAGAAAGATATAAGTGTATCACAACCAATACCCTAAGTATTTTTCTAACAATTTTTGCATTATTACTTTTTTTAATAAAAAATTAAAGATTTTTCTCATTGATTCCTTATAATTAGGTCCCCATGGAAAGATATCATAAGCTATCACAATCTAGCTAGCAATTTGAAAATAATGATTAGATGTAGTTTAGATTACACTTATTTTCATACAAATCCTAATTTATTATATGGTGGTAAATTAACAATTCAAAATTTTCTTTTTTTTAAACAAAATTCATCACATGAAAAAATTTAATTAACTACACAAAGAAAGATATAAGTGTATCACAACCAATACCCTAAGTATTTTTCTAACAATTTTTGCATTGTTGGACAAGTGAGAGAGATTGGTTATTAGATATGGTTATTAGGGGCTAGATATTTTTTATATAGAAAATAATTGGATGCATCTTAAAATGCCCTAACTATATTTATTCCATTATCATCCAACAAAAAAGTGATTAAAATAGACTATGATTGAATATGTAGCCTAAGATCGATGATGTACTTAAATATTTTTATTCTTAAATGTACATCAAACCGTTATTAGAAAGCAACCCTAACGACTTCATTGATGTCTAGCCGCGTCGTTCTGGTGTCCAGTATGGCTTGGATGAGCTGAAGTGCATAGAAGTCACCCTAGAGTCTAGAAGTTCGAGAATGGGCATGAAGTTTACGCACCGTGGTGCCTTATACTGGTTGATCGATGCACCCCTCGAGATCGCGTAGTCCATTAGCTCTTCAAACGTCCCGTTTTTCACCACCCTAATCTCCAATGGTCCGATTGAGTTATCGGCCACTCGACATTGCCGGTACACCGAGTTCAGGCTCTCTTCAATAGCCAGGCAGCACTGGTTTAAAATCTCATTCGTTGGAAGAGAATTAGTAGCTTCATCTTTCACAAGAAGCTCCCAATATATGACGTAATGTCCCGGGATCGTTTTGGTATCTGCATAGCTCGTGTACTCCACCACACGAGTATTAAACCCACGCAGCAACAATGTCGCATTGTCATTGGCCTTTTGCAACTCGGCTTCGTCCGTCTTGTCCGAATCAATGCTCAAAAGAACGTTGTTTCTCCTCACGAATTGGAACTGTGGGGCTGCGTTGTGGAACCCAGTCGCGTGTAGGATGTCACCGACTCGGTAACGGCAGAGTCCAGAGTAGGTTGTGATCACGAGCTCGTACTCTTTCCCGACTTCCACATCAGCGAGGTCGACAAGTCGAGGTGGGGAGTCGCATGAGAGAGTTGGAGGAGACGACACGTCATGGGGGATGAATTCGAAGTAGCCCATGTTTGGCATGATGGTGTAATTCACTTCCGAGGGTTTACACATTGGGTTTAAATTAACCCCGAAATAACACTCGGAGGAAGCGTACATAGTGCAAGCAATGGGTAAACCCCCACTGTAAAATTCCAGCGTGGGAATATACTGGGCCATAGCTCCAGTCACAATCATATCCAGGTATTTAGTATTCGGCCAAATTGTGGTGATAATCCCTTCCCATTCCTCCGTGGAGCACTCCTTGGAGATGAATTCCGCCAGCTCTTCGGGCTTGTTAGGTATTTGGACATTATACATTCACGGAGAGAAGGATCTGTGATTTTGGGGTTTAGGGTTCCGGTGGAGATGTCATGCGCCAGCTGTTTCCAGTTGAGTTGGAGGAAGTGAATGGCGCGGAGGAGACCGGCGGCGAAGACGGCGCCGACACGGAGGACTTGGCCACGCATTGCAACCCACATAACATTTGAGTGTACATGCTTTGGAAGGAATTGGCACATAGAATGGCTTCATTTGGGCTAGTGTAGTCATTGAATGGATCGTAGGGTCTAGTCTTGAAGATGTCCCTCTTGTAGTAGCTAGTAAGGACCGGTCGTGCCGGTAGCCCCCCAGGGGTCTTAGTTTCTGCCTTCACGAATAAAAAGTAAAGTCCTTTCCCTTTGTCCAATCCCGGCACGTACCTGAAAATTTATTATTATTTGTCAATTTTACAAAAAAAAATGCTAATCCTAATATAATTCGTGAATTGAATTGAATTAAATTAAATTACTTGTTCATGATGGGCATGAGAAGGCTGTAAAGTAGCTGGCGACGTTCCATTTCTTCTTTAATTGTCGGCATTAAAGAACTGCAAGTTCACAAATCATAATGAAACGCAATTTAAAATAGTTTTTTTAGAAAAATATAAAACTTGAAATTATAAAATTTGAGCAAAAATGAGTGTATTTTCATAGATAATTCACCTGGTAAGCAATTCAGAAATGGGATGAGAGGAAAAGACAGGGGAGCGATCGCCATTAGCAATACGTTGGATATCCGGCTGGAGATCTTCGTAAGTAACCACCGGAACTTTTGACTGAAACTCGTCTCGGCCGGCGGTTCTACTGAGCCGGAACCGATTTAGATACTCCGTATCAGCATTACGGTTCAAAATCTCGGCCAACACCCTCTGCTGAACTGAGTCTGCATCTATAGTAGTCTCCTCTATGAACCGGAGAGCCTTGGCGTGGGAAAGTGAAGAAACAACAGCCATTGTCAAAGAATAATGGGTGTTGCTGATATGACAATGGATATATTTGTTTTTAAGTTTAGAGATGTGATCAGTTGTGAGAAAGAAGAAGAAGAAGAATTGGGGTATTATATACAGTTTAACCCAATCTAAGAATTTGGATGTTTCAATCCTCTCAAAATATATATATATATATATATATATATATATATATATATATATATATATATATATATATACACAATAACAAATAATATTTATTTTATTATATTTTTATATATATATATATATATATATATATATATATATATATATATATATATATATATATATATATATATATACACAATATTGCAAATTAATTATTTGATATTATTATCTTATAAACCTATATATATATATATACACAATGTTGCAAATTAATTATTTGATATTATTATCTTATAAACCTCTGACTTAGCCACGTCGACTTATTTGTTTCATGCCAGGTTACCCAATATATTTTTTCAAGCCAAACAATTTTAATAACATTTATATATATGATTGAGATTTTTTATTTTTTATTTAAGGAACAAGCATCTTATTAATATACATCATAGTGAATGATGATCAATTTAAGTCATTTCTCTTAAAAATGCATACATGTATATCCAACTTAAAATCTCTCGCGTACCTTCCTCTATTTGAACGTCACATCTAACTCTTTTATTATTATTTTTTAAGTAAAAAAAAAATAATCATGTGATTTGAATTTGAATTTCAATAAGCTCTTTGAATTGACATTTAAAACATGCGTTAATTTCATGATAAAAGATTAAAATGAATCCTTCCCATGACTTTGACCAAAAGTTTTGGTCGCTTTGAATGCTTAATTAATGTGTTTGTGTCTTCTAGAAGCTTGGATAGATGGGTCCCACCATTGTCCCAAAAGTCGGCAACACTCCTACACTGTATTTTTATGAAAAATACTTGGGGTGAAGCTATACACATTTTTTGCATCAACCACGAGCTATCATGCGACAAATTTGTAGTCCTTTATAAAAGAAGATAATTTTTAATATTTTTTTTCATTTATGTGATTGAAGAGATGCATTTAAATGTGTTCACTTAAAGTATTATTATGTTTTTTATACTGTGGGTAAAGTTATTTTTTTCGTGCTAGTTTTCTATCGATTAGATAAATATTTTTTTACAAGTTTTATATATATATATATATATGTGAGTAGCTACAAATACAAGAGTATCTACAAATGGCTTTTTAAAATTGTAATTATAGCAAAAATAAAAAATAAAAAATAAATTATAATTTTCTTTTTTCTATTGTTTTAATTTTACCTTCATTTGTGTATCATTAGATATGTCTAATATATTTATATTTGATATATCAGTTAATTGATATACTTTATATTTTGTAGACAAGTAGTTATACAAGAAAAATAAATTAGGACAAAAACAAGATTATAATGGGCCAAGGGAGAGAAGTTGGACCTTTGGGCCCAACTCTCCTTTTATTATTATTATTACCATTCTGAAAAAAGAAAAAAAAAAAGTAACTTTATTGTGTCGGAGAGAATCGGTCAAGATAAGGCCCATTACAAGGCAAGATAAGCCCAATGTTTTTGTTCTCATGGCACGCGAGGCCATATATATTTAGGCCTATGTACGCTCTTCTTTGAATAGTTTAATATAGTTTTTCCTTTTAAAAAATGATTAATATAATATGTCGCAGACATATTATAATTCAAATAAAATATTTTAAAGAATTGTCATTAAAAATATAACTAGAACTTAAATGTATATCATATGTTAATAGGTAGTATTTATTTATCTGTTTTAGTCGAACAATATATGAGGGGAGAGATTCGAACTTCTAATCTCTTGGTCAACAATTCATACGATATAATTATATTAATATATTCCAATAAATTATTGATTAATGTGATTATAATCATTCAATACCTAGATTAATAATTCATTCAATACCTAGATTAATAATTGATTGTATACATCGACTATTGTCCTAGTAAAGAAAATATAGAACAAATTGAAAAATTTACCATTTTAAGAGATTAATCTAATTTTTTAGTAAGTATTTTTATTTATTAATTGTTTTATGAAAATAACTATTGATAATCTAAAATCATTTAAGAAGACAAGTATGACACTAAACACACTTACGTTATTAAATTTTTCTAAAACTGCATGTAGAAAATTTTGATTTTGTTAAGTAACATTCTTTTCAAAAGTTATTAGTCTCTCTCCCAATATTGCTCTCTTCTTCCTTCATCAATGTCCCTCCATTGATTCATCACTCCTTCTCCATTTGCTTCTTTCTCTAATTTCTTTCATTTATTTTCTTTTCTCTAAGCCTTAGAGGGAAGTTAGATCATAGATAATCATTTCACAAAGGATGGGGAAATGGATCAATTACACTTAGAATTATAAAAGTGATTCAAGCAAGTTTGTGAGCTATTTTAGTTCTTAGTTCTTATCATTATTGTTATTGGAAAGCAAAGCACATGACTGAAAAGACTCACTAACTACAACTTTATTATCAATCATACATCAATCTTTTCGATTACTACAAAAGGTTTGAGTTTGAGGTTTATTGCATTTTGCTTCTTGAATTTTCAAAATATTTTTTTTATTTTGTGATTTAAATATATTAATTATATATATTTTTTAATTGTTGATGTGGCAAAAACTTTTTATTTTATTAAAATAAACTAATAAAAAAATATTTTTTTCATTTGTTTCTCTTTTCTCTCTCCTCCTTCACCCTTATGTCCCAGTTCTAGATCTAGAACAAATCATAGGGTTTGTTTTATATATATATATATATATATATATATATATAAATAAATAAAAAATCAAATTGAACGGACCCAATAGATATATTTTGAAACAATTAAATTCATATCTTCACTTCATATTTAGAACAAGTTGTTGTTTAGGGAGAGGAAGAAGAAGCGAAGAAAGAAAATAGAAGAGAAGAAAGAAAGGAGAGGAAGAAGGTCATGAAAAAGGAAAATGAACTTGTTTAGATTTTTGTTTTTGTTTTTCTGAAAAAAAAAGAAGAAGAACAATAACACGAAGAACAATTTTTTTTTTTTTTTTTATTGAAGAAGTTAGAGGAAAGTGAACATTATGTTTTCTATGTAATGTTTAAATTAATTAAATTAGTTAAAGTCACGTCAACTTCATAATTGATGAAATAATGAATAAGTTCATATCAGTTCTTAAAAATCAATATATTAAAGTCCAATAAAATAATATAGTAATTAAAATAAATATGGTTCAACTGACATAAATTTTGTATTATCAACTTCGATATTAGAGTTTGAATTTTTTCCTATACATATTATCAAAAATGGTAAAATGATGTAAAAAATCAAAGTAATAATGTCTAGTTTTCATATTTTTAAGTGTATATAGAAGTTTGCAATACATAAATTACTAAAGTATTATATAATTCACAATTATATTCGTTCATAAAAATCAGTAAAAGAAATTAGAAGTACCCAAAAAATTAACTAATATATCTCTTGAAATTATTCGATTCTTCATAGATTTACAACATGGAAAGGAATAGGTTCATACATGTCATATAAGAAACTAAAAGAAAAGCTCGAACACCAAGTTTCTTATTAAAGTTTTAAAGTACATGGACCTTAGCTTGAGAATATATTAAACATTACCAACTTTGAGAGAGAATGAAAATGAAATTACAATAAATGAATCTCCAACATTTTCTTGAGTAAATGTCTTTAATCTTAACTGCAGAACTATATTTAAGGTGAAAAAATTAAAGTTGGAAATTTTCACAAAATGGCAAAATTTTGCATTCAAACTCGGTTACTATTCTAGTCAACTTTCATTATTTGTTTTATCCCTATATTTTTTAAGGTTTTATTTTGATCTCCAAGATTTTAAAACAATGTAATTTCTTGTGTCATTTAATTTTCATTATACACAAGATTTATCGCTTTTTAAATGTACAAAGACAAAAATGAACAAAAGTTAAAAGCATATAAACTACAAATGAACATTGTTAAAAGTAGAGGAACCTAATAAACAAAAATCAAAAGTACAGAGACCAAAGTAATATTTAAACCTATACATAAATTATTTGTGATCATAACCGAAGGTTCAAGTCTAAGTGGTGGTTGATGGTTGATCCTTGATTTTCGACTCTCTTAAATCGAAAGCTTCCGGGCCAACTCGGATCCATTTCAATGGCTTCTTCTCTTCTCAAAGTTTTTGGCAGTGGGTTTTTCTGAATCCCACCTTGTGCAGGGTTATGGGGAAGGGAATGAGGTTTCATACCAAGTGAAGCAACTGCATAGTTGAGAGAAACAGCCATTGTTGAGAGCATCATCATCTTGGGATCTGACTGTTGCCTTTTGGCTGCTCCTCTTTCTCTCTTGTGGGCATTTTGGTGCCCTCCCAAAGCTTGTGAACTATAAAACTTTCTCATGCAATAGTTGCATGAGAACAGCCTGTCGTCGTTGCCGTTGCCGTTTACAAACTCTGATTTGGTCTTCAAGAGAGCGGCGGTTGATGATTGGCCGCCCTCGTTGGTTTGGAAGAGGCCTAAACTCAATAATTGGCCTAAGTTATCATCTGGGTTGCATTGGATTGATGTCCCGCTTGAGTCATCTTGTTGTACTTGTTTGTAGGGAAAATTCATGAAGGGAAAGCTAATAGGGAGTTTCAAATTAAAGTTGCATTGTTTGATTTTGGAGTTTAATATAAATGGGGGAAGGAACTTAAGAATCTATTAGAAGAAAGAGATGAGGGAGTAATGGCTTGAGTTACAAGTGGAGTTATTATTGTTGTTCTTTTAGCTTTAAACAAACAAAAGGTAGAAAGAGAAGCTTTGTACTATCAATTCAATTATGTACCTCTAAGAGACAAAGATTCCACATTCTAATGTTTCATTGTCCCTCTTTAATCCATTATTCTCTCTCTTTCCTCTAAACCATTCAACATTGTTCCACATTATATGCTCTTAAAAAGAATAAAGGTTGGAAAGATCTATACAACTCTAAACTTTAGTCATATTATTTAAAATGTATTTGTTTGAGAAATTGAGATATATTTTACTGAGTTTTTTACAAGTGAACAAAGGATCTAACTCTTTAAAATCATATCATAAATCATCATCAAATTTAAAAGTTTAAGTTGCTCTATAAGTTGTAATTCCAGAATTTTTGACACAGGAAAAAAATGACAATTTCCAAGATCATGTCAGTAAGATCAAACACATGAGTGGATGGATATACATTTCTAAATATTTAGATGATTAGATACATGAATTTCTAGGTACATGAATGGTATATGCATACATGTACACATTTATTAAGTGTGTTTTTAAAGTATTTTGAAGGGAGAGCATAAAAAGATTACTTTTCTGATTTATGATCAAACATTTTGAGAGAAACTAAAACTATTCAAAGACTATGTTATATTATATTCAAATGAACAATTTTTTTTACTTGAATTTTAATTTCCAAGAAAAGATGTTTCATAATTTTCAAAGATTGCGAGATTGAGAGTGATTTTTATTGTTGGCGTATATCAACCATACTTTTAATAAAAATATTTGTTCTTCCTTTCTAAAATAATATTGTTGTCAATATTCTCTAAATATTAATTAAGTTAAGATATCTAAGAAAGAATCACACTTTTATTGTACTAAAAAAAAGATTTTTGACTTTTGATCTCTTATGAACAACAAAAAGATGAAGTACTATTTTTTTTTTAAAAAAAAAAAAAAAAAAAAAATACCATCTATATAAACTTCATATAGAAATGGTTTTTCCTTTCTTTTCCTTATTTTTAGAGAAATTTCTAATAATACGAGAGTACCATGTTTCCTATACTCATATTATAAACACTACAAGAAATTTATCTATTCTCGACGAGAAAAACCGTCGGGACAAGTCAAAAAACCATCGGGAAAGCCTTTCCTGATGACTTTTCTACCGTTGGGATAGCCTCGTCGGAAAAACCTTTTCTCGACGGAAAAAAGTCACACCGTCGGGATTAATGATTTTCCGACGAAAAACTTCAACCAATTTTCTGCGTCGGGTGAGAGGCGTTCTCCCGACGGGTATGCGTCGGGAGAGACGCGTTCTCCCAACGCTCATAAGTTTCCGTTGGAAAATATCCTTTCTTGCCACGATAAAAGTTTGTTGAGGGTCGGGAGAAACACGTTCTCCCTACGGTTATGCATCGGAAGAAACGCATTCTCCCGACGCTTATAAGTTTCTGTCGGAAAATATCCCTTCTCCTGACGATAAAAGTTGGTTGAGCGTCGGGAGAAGTGCTTCTCCCGACGCCGTTTGATCCTTTGGAGCGTCCGGAGAGGTATTTTTTTATATTATATTTTTATATCAAACCTGTTTATAATTTATTAAATATCCAACTTGTATATAATTTATCAAATATCAAACTTGTTTAAATTCAATATTTAATTAATTTCTTCCATAACATTAATACTAAAATAACAATACATAGTGTCTTAAAAATTACATAATTAAAATATAAAGACCAAAATGACATTTAAAATTATCTTAAACATTACAGATCTACAAATTACATGTCTACAACCTAAACTTTATGACTTATCCGAGAGATCCATCTTGAAGCTAGTCCTTCGAGCTACCTACAAAATACAAATTTAAACATTATACATTTACTCATACACTAATATCAACAATGATATATGGAAGTTGTTCTTCAAAAAATAAGAATGGTTAATGAAGACGCTTGCTTACAGATTTGGGTTGCTTTAGAATTCCCAACCATTTGCTCATACATTCTGAATACACTGCTCAAGTCTGGAGTTGCTTTAGGATGATTTTTCGTCTTCGGGTGCCTGTTGGGCTCTATGCGATTGTTGATGGATTAAGCTCTCATGGTTTGGCCTTTGAAGGAGAAGACTAGAGTTTTATGGAGAAACGTCATTAAAGTCATTCCATAGATCCTTTGGAACAGAAAGATGAGGATTTTCCTTCAAAAGTCCTCTTCTCTTTATTCTTTTAGTCAAATTGTGCAACTTACAACCTCTAGTTGGAGCACTCAACATAGAGCTTTTTGTAATTACGCCTTAGCTTATTTACAACCAACACAACTCACCCAACTTCTAAGATTAAACTGATTTACGAAATATGACCAACTCTTCAAATGGAAATACTTGTTGCTCTTTACATTGAGACCTCGCATCAACCCAGAAAAACTACGCTAGGTGTAGGTAATGTTGAAAAACGACTTCCCCAAACAGAAAACAATTGACACAAAAACATGAACATAAACAATTGACGCAAAAATATGAACAAACGCGAAATACCTTTCATAGTTTCATTCAATATGCAAATAAACAAAATAATAAGTAAATAAATAAAATAAACAAGAATATTTATCACCATGACATGAGGGCAAATCATACCTCTTGAAGCATCTTTTGTTTAGCCTCCACTTCAGACAAATCCCTAGAAAGGGCAGATGAAAAGGCCTTGGAATTTCAAACTTATCACCCAATGGCATCTTGCATATCGCAACTTTTGTAACAGTAACGCAATATATTCATCCTTACAAGATCATTTTCTTTTAGAATTTCATTCCTTATTCCTAAAACACATGATACTGCAGTACATTCAACACAAATTTACCAATTCAACCTCAGAAAGAGAGAAACAAATTAAAAATGGAAGAAAAGCAAAAAGAGCATACCATTTGGCAGGTTCAGAAAGGCGTGTGCGGCATGCGGCTTCGAGCTTTAGGCATTGGGCTTGCGGCGTCGGGCGTCGGTTGTGCGACGTTGGGCGTCAAGCGTCAGGCGTCAGGCGTGCGGCGGTGGCGTCCGACGTGGGACGATGGAGTATGGCATGTTGTCTATGCGGCAGCTAGCTAGGGTGAAAGAGAAGAAGTGGAGGAGAAAATGAGGGAGAAAATCAGGGTTGGGGGATTTTAAACACTTTTCCTGACGGTTTTTTATTTCTATGGCAAAATGTGACTTTCCCAGCCGGTTTTTATAACCTTCGGGAAATTTTGTGACCTTTCTCGACGGTTTCTTATTTGCGTCGGGAATACCCGTTTCTCGAAATCATTTTTTTACTTTCTTATCTCCCGACGGTATAATACCGTTGGGTGAAATTGGTTTTCCCGACAGTAATAAAATCACCGTCGGGAGAGCTCTCTTTTCTCGTCGGTAATAAAAATACCGTCAGGAGTTCATTTCTCGAAAAATTTTTAAAAAATTTTACTTTCTTATCTCCCGACGGTATTATAATACTATCAGGAGAAAGACCTCTCCCGATGGTATTTTTATTGTAATTACCGTCAGTAAAGCCCATTTCTCCCAACAATATTATAATACCGTCAGGAGATAAGGAAGTAAAAAAATTTTCCTCTTCTTTACATCTCGATGGTGGCCCTATGCGTCGGGAGAACTAATCTCTCCCGATGCTCACTAAAGTTCATTGGGATAGGCATAGTTTTAGCGACGAAATAAAGAAAAAGAGTCAGCATAGCTATTTTTTCCCGATGCCAAATAAACCGTAGTGAAATTTATATTCATAAATATTAGTGGACCTCACATTAATATTAATAAATTTTATTTTATTTAAAAAAAAAAATGTTAATGTGATACACAATAGACAAACGAAATATATGTACTGCTATGATACTAGAAAATCTTCCTATCTCTAGGCATGTCAACGGTGACAAACATTTAGTTATGCAATAGTGGAGGGTGTGTTGTCAAAATGTACAGCTAGGTGCTCTGAGGTTGTCATGTCCACATTTTCCAACTGGATTTGAGTGTTTCCATGTTGCGATTTTGCTAAGCATATGACTTATGATAGAGAGAACAACAATGGAGAAGACAAGAAATAATTGATTTTGGGCAAACATGGTGGGCAGTGAAGTAGATTTGATGCCAAAGTTCTTTTCTTTGGGGATAAACTGATTTGATGATGCTCTCTTTGTTAATAATGGGTGTGGTGGCATATGCTGATTGAGATGAACCAAAATATCAATTTTAGATTCCACTATCTGTAAATTTCATTTCAAATTAACCTAAATAATTTTTTAGGCAAACTGTAGAAAAATAAATATAATCAAAATTCTCCCTTTTCTATCATAAGCTTAACAAATTATCTAGTTTATTGTCAATGCTCTCAAATAAGAGTAAAAGAATATGTTTCAAATTCTTTTAAAAAAGAAAAATTAACACAAAGCAATTAAGTTTTTTTTATGGGTTTCTATATAGCTACGAAATATAATATTTAAGTTTAGTCTCTATATTTGCTTTATAAAGACATGCTCTATATTTAGATGCAACCTTCTCCATTAAGTCCTTCAAATTCACTTTATCCATGATTAAATCTACTAATTAAATCCATGCTCATTGATTTATTATTTATTCATTATAACATTGTGAAATAATATAAAACAAAACAATAACTAGCCATATTATTTGAAAAGTTGAGTGGAAGTTACCCAAAATAATATATATATATATATATATATATAGATCTCTTTTAAATAATTGCAGGTGGTTGAACTTCCAACTTCTTGGGACGAAGTGTATGCCAATACTACTTAGTCATGCTCACTTTTGATAATAACAAACATATTGTTATTTGTTATTTATCATGAGTATCTCTATAACTCTTATCTCACCCTCATCAACTTAAGAGATAGTAAGATGTTAAATCTTATTAAGACAATCTAATCGTCCACATTATTGTAAATATTATCTACTCTGAACTTTAGTTTTCATAGGGCAACTTGCATAACTTGATTAAGATATTTGTTCCTCTCTTTCAAGATAGTCGGGTGTGAATCTCTTTCATTTATCTATGATGTAATATTGAAAAATTTAAACACCTAAGCATATTTTTCTATTAATATAGCCAAAGAATAAGTTGTCACTCTAATGACAATTTGAATCTTTCTTCTTGACTGGTTTTTGGTTTTTACCACATTTCTTCTTCTACAATCTTTGTCCTTGTAACTTCTATTTCAAAGTACACTTTCACAATTGAAAAGTACTTTTGATAAGACTTAGAACCATAAGTAAATAAGAAGTTGGGATTAAAATGTTGGAAACAAAAGCATCCAATGTCTCCGGAATACTTGAAAGAATATCCAAATGAGTGAAAATCAAATGTTGGGTTACGTTTGTTGGATTATATTCCACAAATAAAAAAGGGTACGGAATATTGGATAATACTTCGTGCACTAATTTTTGTTCAATGCTATTGTTGTTGTCCCATAATTGCATCTGATTCCTTTACATTAATGACATCGAAAGCTGAAGAAGACCAAGAATAATAGACAAAAGCCTTCCACACAAGTTCCATATTCTAAAATATCAAAATTTTCAAATTAACCTTGCTAATTTGCTAATTATGGTTCTTGAAAAACTTTTCTTGCTAATGGTCTTGAGGATTTGCCTTTAATTTGTTACACGCAAATTCATGCAGGGAAGACAATAATTAGGGTTTGTATTGAAGGAAAACCAAATATTATATAAAGAAGTTCTTTCAATTTTTGTATGAAGAAGTGTAAAGTGTTTGTAATATATATGTTCTTCATGTCTGAATTATTATGGTAAAGAGCATTTGTGTGAAAACTGCTTAAAGTTGGGTTGACTTTGATGGAAAATACAATATAATTAGTGCAATGTCATATCTTTATTTTAAGTTTTAGAGCATAGATTCCTATAGTTTTGATTTTGAAAGTCTTGTTCATTGAAGGTTTTTGTTTGGATTGTACTTGGTTTCTTAATTGTATTATGATTGCAGATAATTAGTCTTTGTTTGCATTACACATCTCACACCATAAACGTAGTTATAAAGCAATGTGATTGCTAGCATATACAATGCAATCGCACATGCCGATGTCAACGATTACATATTTTTTCTGCACAAATGATAATTTTGTTTTTGTCGTATCTTTGTTGATACAACCCTATTTTAACCAAATGACTGCTCGTTTTTTACGATTTTTTGTGTTCTTTCCAACCATATTTGTAAAGTAAGCAAAATATTAAACCATCTTGATGGAAAAAGAGCATTACTATTGATGGTAAAATGGTATTTTACATGTCAAAATGGTCAATAACAAACGAATTTTTAAAAAGATGTTATTGATGAAAGGACTTTGCTTTTTGAGTTATTTTATACAATTTTTCTTTAAATATGTACTAAATGCTCAATTTTTATGATTAAAATTTGAAAGTTTCGGGAATATAATTATAACTCATTTTTGTAATATCTCTATAGAAAACACTTTGAAAACTTATTTATCCTGATTTTTATTTTTTTGTATGTGATTAGATTCAGAGATTTTCCAGAAAATATCCCAATTAAACTTCCATATTCTGTGCCCATGAATTTCCATGGCGCCAAATGCTTGAATTAACACCCAAACGATGTCATCTTTTTCCTTTTTCACAGCTTCACTTCCATCGCCACCGCCAATTTTCACCACTAACCGTTCATCTGTCTTACCATCTTCTTCTTCTACCGCCAGAACCTCCGATCGTTCCCAACAAGTAGAAAGGTTCGTCTTACTAATCGATAAATCGAAATCCGTCGACCGCCTGCTTCAAATCCACGCTTCTCTTCTCCGCCACGGGCTTTACCACAACCCCATCTTAAATTTCAAGCTCCAACGCTCATACGCCGCTCTCGGACGCCTTGATTACTCGGTGGCCGTTTTTGACACCTCCGATGAACCCAATGTCTTTTCATTTAGTGCAATTATCCACAGCCACGTACAATGTCGATTATTTGACCGAGCTCTTCGTTACTATTCGCAAATGCTAACCCGTGGTGTGGAGCCCAATGTTTTCACCTTCTCCTCAGTCTTGAAATCCTGCTCACTCGAACCCGGAAAAGTCCTCCATTGTCAAGCAATCAAACTCGGATTCGATTCTGATTTGTATGTCAGAACGGGACTGGTCGATGTATACGCGAGAGGGGGCGATGTGGTATGCGCACGCCAACTGTTTGATAAAATGCCTGAGAGAAGTGTGGTTTCTCAAACGGCCATGCTTGCTTGCTACGCGAAGCTGGGGGAGCTTGACGAGGCACGGGCTTTGTTCGACGGGATGAAACAGAGGGATGTTGTTTGTTGGAATGTGATGATTGGTGGGTACGCGCACAATGGTCTTCCCAATGAATCGTTGAAGCTTTTCAGGCGAATGTTGGTGGCGAAAGCTATGCCCAATGAAATTACAATTCTGGCTGTGCTTTCCGCCTGTGGGCAACTCGGAGCCCTCGAATCTGGAAGGTGGGTTCATTCGTATATTGAGAACAATGGCATTCAGATAAACGTTCATGTGGGCACTGCACTTATTGATATGTATAGCAAATGTGGTAGCTTGGAAGATGCACGTTTGGTATTTGATGGAATTCGGGATAAGGATGTGGTCGCCTGGAATTCGATGATTGTTGGGTATTCCATGCATGGATTTAGCCAAAATGCATTGAAGTTGTTCGAGGAAATGACTGAGACCGGATACCAGCCAACTGATATCACTTTCATTGGCCTTTTGAGTGCCTGCAGCCATGGCGGCTTGGTGGAGGAGGGAAGGAGTTTCTTCAGATTGATGAGAGACAAATACCTAATCGAACCGAAGGTCGAGCATTATGGATGTATGGTTAATCTCCTAGGACGTGCGGGACATCTAGAAGAAGCATATGAACTTGTGAAAAACATGTCGATTGCAGCTGACCCGGTTTTGTGGGGATCATTACTAGGGTCTTGTAGACTTCACGGTAACATTAAATTGGGAGAGGAAATTGCTGAGTTTCTTGTTGATCAGAAGCTTGCAAATTCAGGGACGTATGTTCTTCTTTCCAATATATATGCTGCAACAGGCAATTGGGAAGGGGTTGCAAAGATGAGGACGTTGATGAAAGAGCATGGCATTGAAAAGGAGCCTGGTTGCAGCTCAATTGAAGTTAACAATAAGGTGCATGAGTTCCTTGCTGGTGAGAGGAAACATCCCAAAAGCAAAGAAATCTATGTGATGTTGAATGAGATAAATAGCTGGCTCAAAGCTCGCAGATACACACCACAGATCGGTGTTGTTTTACATGATCTCGGGGAGGAACAGAAGAAGCAATCGCTCGAAGTTCACAGTGAGAAGCTTGCTATTGCCTTTGGGCTTATCAGTACTCAACCAGGCACCACTATCAAGATTGTGAAGAACCTCCGAGTTTGTTCAGATTGCCATGCTGTAATGAAGTTGATATCAGAAATCACTGGACGTAAAATTGTAATGAGGGATCGGAATCGTTTCCATCACTTTGAAAATGGATTATGTTCTTGTGGAGACTACTGGTGACAAATTTTTATCCATTGTTTATATCGTGAAATATTCTTATGAAGTATCCTAAACTGAAATGCTCACGCTATATGAAATTTGAATCCAAATAACATGGACAAAATAAACTAAGTGTTTAAATATGTTTATAAGTGAAAAAAAAAAGTGTATAACACTTAGAAAGTGAATCCAAACACATTGAATTCTATACGATGTGATAGTCAATGAACATATAATTCAAGTGCAGCATTCATCTGAAAATATGGAGGAATTGATGGAGATCAATGAAGCAAATCCTAACAAATATACTGTTGCAAAGCAAAAATCAGCTAAGAATTGCAAACGACAGTTATAGATGCTGTACACAAGTCAATGAAACAATCCTAACAAACATACTGCTGCAATACAACAGTCAGCTGACAAGAATTGCTAAGTCAGTTACAAATGCTGTACACAAGTCGTTGAAACATTGTTGAAGCAGAAACTATTATCAATGGAGTGACAATTACAGAGAACTACAACTTGACATGAAAAGTTGAGTCTAAGGTCTTAGGTTAGAGAACCCCCTCCACCGGATTTAAGTTCTCTTCCCCCATCCAAAAAGAAGAAAAATATGAAGCTAATTCTATTGGAACTTCTCAAAATCTCACATTCTGAAATCTAAGACACAAACAGTGTTGTTCGCAAAACAGGCAGCGATTTTATCACCTTCCTTGTTCCAGCAAACTTCAAATATACCCCCATTACCAGTATATGTTTTAACGATCTTGCCTTCCTTTAGTGACCATATGTGCATTGATTTATCAAGAGATCCGCTGGCCAAGTACTCGCCGCTTGGGCTGAATGCAACAGAATACACAGGTTCCCTGGTGATTTTCAACCAACAGAATTAGTTCACAGGTCTAGATTTTTCTGAAGAATGGGTAAACTACACTTCATTGCTATAAGAATATTAAACATGTTTGACAATAAAGTATAGTACCTATGTCCATTTAAACTGCAGATAAGTTTCCCGAGTTCTACATCCCACAGCTTCACTGTTGAATCAAATGATGCACTGTAATACAAGCAAACCATGAGGTCAGTCACGTCAACAAATTATCATAGGTTAAAAAAGAGAGAGCATCAACACAGCTAATCACCTAGCCAACACCAACTGCTGGTTCGGATTGTTTGTACCCGGTCCAGTGGGACTCCATCTTATGGTGTAAATTTCCTGGAAAAAAGTTGCTGACGTAATAATCTAATTGGAAGAGAAGTATAGATTAACGCACATGATATTGGATCACTCGTACCTTGGAATGTTCCCTAAGATCATAAACATACTTGTCCTGCTTCATACTCCATATCTGCATCAAACTTTATGGTGTTCACAATTGGGGAAAAAATGCCAAGACACGAGATCCAAGCAGCATGTAACAAATGAATGGGGCGTGTGTAAAGCACATCCGTTTGTTGCTTTAGTTTTTATTCCAAAATTAAAACTAAAGGCAAGCTAAAATTCAAACCAAAAATCAATGGCAAATGAGCCGCAAAATTGGAGAATATAAATACCTTAGCTGTGATATCATCAGAACACGAAGCCAACAATGATCCTGTGGGATCCCATTTGACACAGTTCACTTCACCCTTTGAAAAGTTGAGAAACAAAATTAGAAAATTACACTGACCTCGAAAATGAATTTAGATCAAAATCAATCAGATTCATTACTCACAATTCAAGTAGATAAACAACTAGCAATACCAAACATTTAAAGGAGGGATGGGAGGAAAAAGAAACCTGATGTCCTGCAAATGTTTTAATAGGACGAGTCTCTCCAATCTTGCAGACATATATCATATTGTCAGTGGAACTTGTTGCAAATGATACATTGTTGCGCCAATCAACATCAAGTGTTGGACCTAAATGTACAAACAGAATCATTATCTCAAACTTTTTGTAAGAATTCTTTTTTCTTCAATAACATTCAATTGTATACAACCTGAATGAAATTCAAACTGTTGCTTCCATTCCTCTGCCTTCACATCCCAAACAATAGCAGTTTTGTCACAGCTTCCAGTGAGAAGATAATCGCCTTTCTTATTCCACTTTAGAGAAAATATTGGTCCTTTGTGCTTACTTAATGTGCTCCTTAATTCACCTAGAGCATACGTAGAAAGTAGTACAACCATTATGAAGTATACAGAGAATTCAGTACAACAAAGTTCAATAAAGGAAAGAAATTATTCCTGTGTGTTGCATCAAGGGTTGACTTGATTCTCATTTCCTTTCCTTATAAAAATTTCTTGTGTGTATATTCCAAATGTTTGTGTGATGCAAGGAGGTCCTCTTACAGGTAGTATTGGATAGTTCTTAGTCAATTAGTTCAAATAGTGATGAAGGTCTCAATTGAGAGTTACAAAAGTTGGTACCAACTACTAAGGATATGCCACCTCTTCTTCAACCCAATATGGATACTGCCTTTTTATTCATTTTGTTGATGATCTTTCAATAGTTAGGTAGATGAATAATCTGTTTATTAAATTGTTACACACCTTGGCAATTAGTTTGGGTGATATATGCAAAGGACAGACTCACAGGGGAAATGCAGGAAACTGTATTCATATTAAAAGAATGAGTGCAAAGTGTAGCAGCCTTCCAACCTCTCCCAAGACTTCATCCATCCCCTATATCTAAGCTTACAGTACAACTTATATGTCTACATCAGAACATCCATTTGGTGTTCATCTATGTTCCCTTCCCTTCCTGTAGTTTGTGATCTCTTATTGCTGAAACTTAAGATCGTCAAAGATCACATCTCTTTCATACAAGTTGCACCTACTCCACCGAAGGAATCGATGAATGAAATTGCAACATGCTAAACCAGAGTTAGGAAGGAGTCTGCCGCTCTAACATGTCAACTAAAATGGAGTGATTTTGGTGGTGGCATGATATGAGGTTTGTACTAACACGTCACCTTAAGTTGCCTATTTAGCCCACATTTTCCATAGGCTTACTTTTTTGGTCTGTGAGCAAATCCAGACATTTTCCATTTAAACTGTTTCACATTTCCCCCTCGTGCCCAACCATCCGCATGCTAAGAATAAGGTTACGGTTGCCTGATTCAAGAGGGTAGAAGTCCTCCACCCCCTCAAGCTTATTCCTAGTAATAGTCACTCCTCAACAAACCCATTCTCATCTTTAATATGGTCTAACTTCACGCTAATAATCCTCCATTCGACTTCTACGTTCGCTTTAAACCAGCAGCCAAATTTTCAACATTGAAGTTATCCATTACCTCACACCATTACCAATTTCCATAAAGTATCCCCTTTAACATTATTCAGTGAGGCAGAGTAATGCTGTCCATGAAAAGGTTTACGATAATAGTGTTACGTCAGCAACGCTTCTTTGCCTCTGTTTCTCAGTTCCTCCATCAACTTCTTCAACTTCTTCCAATACCTACACAATCACCAACCTTCCTCGCTTCTCCAAGGTTGAGAGGTACCCTTGCAAATCTGTTTGTAGTTCAATGATGCATGACCAAATCCTAAGTCCAACTTCATGTCTGATGCATGAACTAGACTAGCTCGTTGCCCCGTGTTTCTTTTTTGCAAGAACGAAAATTTACCATGAAGTTTTATAGCAGATCGTCTCTAGATCAAGTACTACGTGGATCCACTCTAGTAGGGTATAAAAAGTGAACTGCTAATTTTGGAAGCCCTTAGTTAGTCAGTGATCGTGCCGGGTATCATCCATGAATTTCTTGTCCCAATTTATGTGGGACATATACATGCTTTCGAACAGACTAAGAAACTCCTATAAGGGGCTATCAATAGAGCCTTCTTATGGAAATTATGGACAATAGTATGAGAGGAATAATCTGGCCTTCTATTATTTAACTTCTCCCTTTGACCACTTTACATATCTTATTATTTTTCATGCTCTTTATTATGTAAATGTGCAGACTATAGCCTTCCGTCTCTAGTCACTACTCTGAGATCCTTCTGTAATCCACCATGGGTGGCTGGAGTTTTTTAAATGAAACCATTGAAAATAAATGAAAGAATACACAGGCATACAAAAAAGAAGAGAGAGCCAAACGTAAAGGGAAAAATAAATAAATAAAATAAAATGAATTCAATCCAGAGAAGCCATGGGAGTCTGGAATTCTACTATACTTTTTTTTTTTTTTTTTTTTCTTTTTTTTTTTGTTCTTTTTTTTTTTTTTTTGTTTTTTTTTTTTTTTTTTTCTTTTTTTTTTTGTTCTTTTTTTTTTTTTTTTGTTTTTTTTTTTTTTTTTTTCTTTTTTTTTTTGTTCTTTTTTTTTTTTTTTTGTTTTTTTTTTTTTTTTTTTCTTTTTTTTTTTGTTCTTTTTTTTTTTTTTTTGTTTTTTTTTTTTTTTTTTTCTTTTTTTTTTTGTTCTTTTTTTTTTTTTTTTGTTTTTTTTTTTTTTTTTTTCTTTTTTTTTTTGTTCTTTTTTTTTTTTTTTTGTTTTTTTTTTTTTTTTTTTCTTTTTTTTTTTGTTCTTTTTTTTTTTTTTTTGTTTTTTTTTTTTTTTTTTTGGTAAATTCCATTCATCAAAGAAATAGTGAATCATGTTTCCTTCTCTAAAAAAATGAATTATATGCTGATAGTTATCAAACACATCTACTAGAATGTTCCATCTTCAGTAATTCTTTTCATGATGAAAATTAGCATGTGAAAACTAGAATGTGTGTACATATATACATAAGTATCTGGGTCAACATGTATGTTGTTCACCTAGCTCTATTACGTTTAGTTTCTAAGGAAACTCAAGGATATTAAATTCTAGTAGGAGGCCATAACGGCTTAAATTCATTCATTCATTCTTTTTTTATACAGGATACAGAGATGTATATGTTCATCAAAAGATCCAAAAAGAATAGCCTAGAGGCAAAAGGTTGAGGTAACCCCTCCCACAAAACTAACAAAGGAGAGCCCTCCAGTTGTTAATAATCAGGGCTTAAATTCATTTCCTCCAAGCCGGCTCTTATTGACCACTAAACCAACTCATTCTTTAAACCTAAGATCGTACAAATGTTTTGTTATTCAATTTTCTTTTCTCAACAGATGTTAAATCAAATATACAAATACTTGGTTTTAGGTTTCATTAGAACCTTTACTATAAGATACAAGATCAGGTTTGAGTTTCTTCGACTTCTTGTGTGAATATATGTTATCCTTTCTTTCATCTTGTATTTTAAATATAAATGTCATAATTTAAAATACAAATAATTTGATGTCTATTTATTTAAATGTCCGTATCCTCTGTTTATTGAACTGTGTCAAAATATGTTCACATCCTAATTTCGAGAATATGGCATGTCCATGTTTTTGTGCCATTTGCCATTTGGCATATTTGATGTTCATGTTCGTAATTCTGGGCAGTGATGTATCTTACTTATACTTCACCTTCCAAAGATAAAATTCTAGGTAGCAGTGATGTATCTTACTTAAACTTCACCTTCCAAAGATAAAATTCTAGGTAGCAAATTTATTTTAGAGCTTACCGTTGGTGCTCCAAATTCTAGCCTGTCCATCATATGAACCAGTAGCAAGCAGGGTCCCATCTCCCTACATGATGGAAAAAAGCTATAGTTTTATGATTAGGATAAAAAAGCCTTATTCACATCTAGCAGTCCATGCAAACCTAAATACACATTTTTTGCACATTCTTACAAATTATTGATTTAGGAAAATAAGGAACTTTGCCAATTTGCACACAACGATCATAGAAATCAAAATTTAGTGTGTCTAGCACTCAAAATAATGAGAAGGCATATACATGAGACATCATCCCCTTTTTTCTTTTTTGGTGCGGAGGGGGGTTCTCACACGTGAAAAAAACCAAGCCCACAAAAGCTCCATTGAAGAAAAATCACCCAAGGACCTAACAACACTAGGGTCCATCTCCCTCCTCCAAACACTTTGTTATTTCTCTCTCCCCAGTCCCAAAAATCCCATAACAAAGTACACGCCCCAACAGCCCAAAGAAAACAGCCCTTCTCGCAAAAAGGCAGATAGATGGAGGAGGAATTTGCGATCGAACTAATGACACTCCTATAAGGAACCAACACGAAACTGTACTCCTGGAAAAATACAATTTCACACCGACCTTGCAATCTCACATCTCCAAAGAAGGTTGTCCAGGTCTTCCTCCGCCTTCCGACAAAGAATTACAAAAGAAGGGACCAACTAACGAAAGTAACTTCCTTAAAAGTCGGTCCATAAAGTTCACACGACTGAGTAAGACTTGACAGGAAAAGAACTAACTCTTATCGGAATCTTGATCCTCCACAAAGCACCCAAGATAGACTCACTAACAGGAGAGAGACTTTCAAAAGGAGCCATCTACGAATCAGGACTCCAAACACGAACATCCCTTCTCTCATGCCTAAATCTGAACTCTCCAATCAAAGACAGAAGAGAGAGTGAGAGACAACCCTTATCGTTTCCCTATTAGTCAACAATAGACGAAAACCAAAACAACAAGAAAAAAGAAAACAAAGATAGAAATGAAACAATGCTTAAGGGAAGACAAATTATAAACACGAACAAGATAAAGATGTCTATCCCCACCCACCGATCTTCCCAAAAAGATGTTTACTTGCCTTCCCCCACCACACAACAAACAAAATGGGAGAAGGAGGGGAGCTCTAGAGGAAGTCCTTCCAAAGGTTCCGAAAAGTGTCTTTAACCCCACTTGAAAACCAGTCAAAGGGGTGAGGGTCATCGTGCTTACAATAACTCTATGCCATAAAGATTCAGGCTCGAGGGCAACCCAAAAAGAAAAGAGAACAGCCAGCCTAACCATGCCACTAGCTTCCAATAGAGCCACCATGCCATAAATAAATTTCTTAAACGATAGTTTTGCAATAGGCATTTTGCAAAGCTAATAGGCAAACGAACACATACACATCCCCCTCATTAGCAGTAACACAAGGGAAAAACCCAAAAAGTGGTGTATTTCTAAACAACTGCAGAAAAATGGGTTGGTAACAATTCTTCCTTCATCTGGAACTAAACTCCTGGAAAAAGCAATTTCAAATGGACCTCACAAACTCACATCTCCAGATAAAACTAAAATCTATAACATGAAAGTAACTGAAGCAAACATTCCTTCGATTAGTAAGATAACTACAAAAAGATAAAACCAAACTACAAAAACAAAAACAAAAAAAAAAAAAAAAAAAAAAAAAAAAAAAAAAAAAAAAAAAAAA